>OX359280.1:17524164-18124164 GCA_947179155.2 Hedera helix
AATTGATTCATCGGATGATTCTGCATCTAGTCCAAACATAATCCCTTTACCTTTCTCAATATTTGATGTTATGACCAAGGGTTTTTCATCAGTTGTCGCAAATCCATCATCTCTGGTTGCCAGGAAATCCTCTCCCATTGCGCTGTTAATGTCCATGGTTTCCATAGCGGTACTATCTAAGATAACCCTATCAGAAGTGCTCATCGAACCAGCAGAAACAGCACGAATTGTTTTATCTTCACGAGCAATAGCTTCTTCAAAATACTGAAAGGTTTCTTGAACTTCCCGTGTCTCAGTCATGATCTCATCATCCCCACTTTCTCTAACAACTTTCATAGTAGCTGGCACCTCCCTTCCTCCACTTCCATGTGGAACTATTGAGGCCAATGAACCATCCAAAGAAAATAGTTCTTCTGCCAAAGGGTCTCTCAAAGAAACTGAAGGCCTTTCAGTAACATTTGTTGGTTTGCAAAAATTATGGCATACATATAATCAAATTATATAAGCGCAACGGAAGCAAAAAATCAGATTTTAAAATTTTTGTACAAACAAATAACCCGGATCTTTCTTATGTGACTATTATTAATTAAGGGAGGATAAAAGAATTTATACCTTTGTAGAACCAAGCTTCCACGGGTACAAGTTCATCTCCCTTTAATCCTTCACGTTCTTCTTCAAATTCACCGATTAGATTCCACGGATCAATGTTAGCTCCCCAAGTGTTGAGCCTCTAGAGGTGATCCACCAAGAGATCTATGAATTAAAGAAGTGGATTATGGTTTCTCCAAACCTTGGGTGGCTAGCCCTAATTCTCTCTCTCTCTCTAACTCCTTAGATCTAGAGAATTATGGAGTACTCTCTCTCTCATAATAAAAGAGTGTGTAACCTTGATCTATGATAAGACTCATCTTATTTATAGATCTAGTCAACCCTCCTAAAATATTTAGGATTAGGGTTTTAATTTAATTCCCAATTTAATTAGGAACTAAATTAATTAATTACAATTCTTAAACCATTTAGGAACTTAATTATTTAATAATGATAGTACTTCTTATTAATTAATTACTAAACCATTTAGTAACTTAATTAATTATTATAATTATAATTCCGTAAACTATTTAGGAACTTAATTATTTAATAATAATATTACTACTTATTAATTAATTCCTAAACCATTTAGGAACTAAATAATAATACTAGTAATAATAATAATAATAGTAATAATAATAATAATAATAATAAGACTCCTCTTATTAATTTATAATTAGTATTTCTAAAATACTAAACTATAAATATTAAGCTATTTAATTTATTCTATCACTATAGTATAAATTAAATATACTTAATTTATTATTACGATTATGCCATCCACTTCTAAAATAAATATTACTCTTTTGCGGTGTGACCCTTTAGGTTCTCCATATTAAACCGGTTGTATAATAAATAAATTAGAACAATTCTAATTCATTTATTACGAATTAACTCTTTAATTCAGAATAAATAATTATTCCACAATAAGGGTAAGCCCCCTTAGCAATTAGTCGACTTTCCAGATAATATAGATTTCAACATTTAATCGTAAAAAAACCTTTCAGCAAATAGTTACCGTACAATTCAATCCTTCTACCATACAATGTCCCAATCAAATATAAGACACGGAATTTCTGTCAAGTCTTATTTATTTGATTATATGCATTTCAATTCACAAATACACAACTCTAGTTAATGTAAATTAGAAACTCCTTTCTAATTCCATGCAACCCTGGCCAGGGATTTCTGAGTTGTCACTTATTGAATCGCATAGGACATTCTCTCCCTTTACTGGAAGTGGTAGATCCTTTGTTGATTATTCATCTATCTCCATGTGTACCTTATTATACCCAATCATATCCTTTGATATACCAATAGGTCTTAAGGAATATGTCAAAGTATAACTTAGTATACACAAGATACTAAGATGATCTCAAGTCTAAGGATCACTTGTACGACTATCACATAAGGAATTCCTATTGACAGACAAGTAAAACTACATTAGGTGTTCCTTGAGCGAGTCACGTTCAGTGAACTTATTCTCTAATAAGCACCTACATACTTGCTTTAGTGTCTCTACACAAATGATTATGAGATCAATCATCCTCTTCATAAGAGCAAGCATAGTATGTACCAATCTATCCGGATCTACTAATCCCCTTTTTAGTGATCCAACGATTAGGAACAATTTTGGTTTTGAGTTATCTTGAATTTAGATCTCATTAGCATGATCCTCATCATGGTTCTAAAAGCATTGCTCGAAAACTATGGGTTTATCCATTTGATTAATTCAAGTAATTAATCATGAATAAAGAAATGTCTTGATACTTTTATTAATAAATGAACAAGATTACAAAGTATATGTTTATCACATCAAATGTGATTGGCTTGAGGGCATGCTACTTTCAATCTCCCACATGCACTAAAGCCAATCGCCCTTTGGTATCCACATACCATTCTTCTCTAAGTGGCGTACAAATTGCTTAGTAAATGCTTTAGTTAATGGATCTGTAATGCTGTTCTAAGAGTCTACCATCTTTATGGTGTCATCTCCTTTTCAATGATTCATCTAATCATATAAAAGTGCCGCAACACATGTTTGGATTTTAGATGAGACCTAGGTTCCTTGGCGAATTAAACTCATTTAATGTTAGGAACCATTATAAGTTCTGTAAAGAACTTGTTTAACCAAACAATCACCTTTGCATCTTCACTTATAGTTATTTACTATGTCTTTGTTACTAAATCAGCAACTATTTACTGTTTGGAACTTTTTCAACTCACTGCAGCACCGTTCACGGTAATCATATTACCTGAAACGGATATGTTGTTATCTAGGTTAGTCTGAACAAACTTGAGTTTGTTAAACCCTCTAGTTTTATATCAAACCCATCATTGAAAACTCTTCTCTAATGTTCTTCTCCATAATTAAACTGATATATGCTTATCATATATAAGTAATATCAAGTCTAGTACATATCAACGAATCAATGTACGTCCTTTAGGTCAAGCCGAGCATCCTTTATCCTGAATAAATTTTAGGATGTTTCTCCCAAGTCCTTAATGGAGAAGTTTTTAGACAACCATATATTTACTGATTGTAGCATCAGTATGTCATTCTTTATCAATATTATATCAACATATAATACTATGAATGTCATAGTGCTCCCACTAACCTTTGTACATACTTGGTTCATTCTTGTCCTTGATAAAATCAAACTCTTTTGATTGTCTCATCAAAACAGATGTTCCATCTTCGAGAAACTTGCTTCAATTCATAATTGGATCGTTGTAACTTACAAACTTGATTTGTTCCATCATTATGGAGACAAATTATTTTGGTTGTATCATACATACATCCTTTTGTATAGTAAGTTGCAACTGCAAGTAAAATCCGAATGGATATATGCAATTTCACTAGTGAAAAATTTCATCTTAGTCAACTCATTGACCTTGTTTGAAATCTTTTTACCACTAGTTAGGTCTTATAGGTCTCCACCTAGCCATCTGCTTTAGTCTTTCTCTAAAGACCCATTTCGGATTTTATGGTCATCAGTCATTTCTCTTGAGTATCTAATACTCATACCTCATCGTATATATCTGGATCATCATCCACTATGATGCGTATTTATCATCATCATCTATGATGAATCCATACCATTCAAGTATCTTCGGTACTAAACCAGATTTACGACTTGGTTGTGGTACAATAGGTTTATCTACTTATACAGATTCCTTCACTTGATCTGTAGTGTTTTGTGGTTCTTGAACTTCTTCAAGATCTATTTTACTCCCACTAACCCTTTAAGGAAAAAACTTTTTTTTCTTATAAGGCAGCGTGTTTTAACAAACACCTTTTAGTTAGTTGGATTATAGAAGTGATACCCTAAACTTTCTTTAGGATATCCCACAAGTTTACACTTATAAGATCTTGTCCCTAGCTTATCATGTCAAACCTTTTGACATAAGCTGGACAATTCAAATCTTAACATGCTTAAGACTTAGTTTCCTTTCTATCCCATAACTCATATGAAGTCTTAGGGACGGATTAAGAAGGTAACTTATTTAGTATATATGCGATCGTTTCTAAAGCATAACCCTAGAAGGGTACTGGAAGATCGGTAATATTCATTATGGATCATCACCATGTCCATTCTGTGAGAATACCATTTCGCTTGAGATGATCTAGAAACTTACTGCTTTAAGCATTCCCTTCTCGATCTAATTGAAGAACTTTAATACTTTTGGCATTTAGTTTCTATACTTCACTTTTGAATTCTTTGAACGTTTCAAACGATTTGGATTTATATTTCATTAAATACATATATCAAAATCTAGAATCATTAGTGAAAGTAATGAATGAATACCCTCCTCTTGCATTTGTTGTCATAGGTCCCACACACCACTGTGTGTACCATCTCTAACAACTCCGTAACTCGCTTTCCATGTCCACTAAATGGAGATTTAGTCATATTGTCCATGATACAAGATTCACAAGTTGTATTTGATTCATAATCAAAAGCTCTAAAAGCCTATCTTTATACAACTTGTTTCATCTTGTTTCATTAACGTGACTGAGTTGACAGTGTCGCATGAAAGTATGATTCATATCATCTCTTTGCCTTTAGTTTGTTCAAATTAAAATATTTTTCATGTAAGTCAAGTATACAAAATCTATTAAGTAATCAACCAGTTCTAAATAAAACATTATCATTATAAACAGAACAACGATTGTTCATTATTATAATGTCAAAAAAATATTCCTTGTCATCACATGGAACTGAAATAATATTTCTAAGAACTGGAACATAGTAACAACTTACTAACTTAATAGTCTTGCCCGTAGGCAGTGCTAAACTATAAGTTCCCATGGCTAATGCAACAACATTTGCTTCATTCCCCAACACAGGATTACTTATCATTTGTTTAGCTTTCTACTTCTGCTTAGTCTCTGCAACTACTTGCATATGTGAGACCACCATCCGGTATCTTATACCTAAGTAGAAACTTGACTTATAGAAAGTTCTATTTCATTATGAACAAATCTATATCTGTAGCTGAAGTTTCACCAAAACTTATTCTACTTAACTACTACAACTATCTTGCAGTTGTTCTTCCAGTGTCCCAGCTTATCGCAATGAAAGCAAACTTCTTTGCCCTCGGGATCACTTTTATTTATGTCCTTTGTTTAGCCTTTCTTTTGCCTTCTACTCTTTCTGACTCCTCAGAAATACCTTTGGTCATCTTCCTCCGCTTAGAAGATTCATCTACAAGTAAAACTTGGTTTTTCTAGGAAGGAAAGTGACTCTCAACAGTCTTCAACATATTTAAACAAATCAGTTAAACTGACATTTAGCTTATTAATGTTTGAAGTTCACGACATATTGTGAATTAGAGTTAGTGAGTGACTGCAAGATCGAATCTTGACTCAACTCTCCATCCTTGACAAAACATGTTTGTCCTAATTGATCAATCCAATTGATCATCTTTAGGACATGCGTCTTTTACTGTAGTGCCATTGATTATTATAGATCGGAAGAGCTCCTTAGATATCTTATATCTAGTTGACCTATTTTGCTCACCATACAACTATTGAATGTGCAGCAATATAGTAGGTGCATCCATTTTCTCGTGTTGACGCTGTAACTCGATACTTATGGATACGAGCATGATGCATTGAGCCACCTTTGCATCATCTTGCCATTTAAAATAGCAATCTCTTCCTCAGAGGCTTAGTCTACAACGTTTGTAGGAATAGACAAATTAAGGACATTTACTAGTTTTTCAGCATTGAGAACTATTCTCAAATTTGTTTAATCAATCCGAACAATTCTGTTCGATTAATTGTTAGCATCCAATATGCTATGCAGTGTTAGTGAATTAAACATAGCAATATTCTTTAAGTGAATTAATAACAACATTAACATGCATTCATTTTATTAATTACCAAAATAAATAAGGTCTTTATTTAAAATGGTGTCTCCCACTATTTTCATCAAATTATATTACCCTCCTTATATAGTTCGGCAAATCTAGTTAAAAATTTGCTAGTGAGAATAAGGATCCTATTTTAAATGTATATAGCCTTGTGTGACACAACAAACGATATATAAATAAATAGGTAGACAACTCTTGTCAATTACATTAACATGTAACTCCTTTTATTTTGCCTCTTAGATTATTATAATCATGTGTGACACATCCAAATCAAAATTATCCAAGTTAAGTTCAACCTAGCATTTTCTTATATTAGAAGAGAAAAAGACCGTCCTTGTGTGACACAACAAAACAATAATGTTCAATTCTTTTTATAAACATCAAATGTGATAAAACAACATCTCAAAAAATTAATATAAGCCTTGTGTGACACAACAAACTTATAATGATTATTTGATACTCTATCTTTTTACCAATCTAGAAGGCGACGTTCGATATTTTTTAATAAATATCTTTGAACGTTACAACTTAATATTATGAGTAGTAGAATAAATAAATTAGAACTATTCTAATTTTATTTAATTGAATTAAACTCCTTTAATTCATGAATTAAACATTTTAATTCATTTTATAAATAATATTTATTCTACATCATGAGGGGTTTATTAATATTAATTGTCTCATCTTGTTTAGCGCACATGCACATATATATATAAAATACGCGTCATATTAATTAACATGCGAAACATGTTTGATAATATATAATATATATAAATAAGCATGCACATATAGAATATTATATTCTACTTGGATTGATTATGGACTTTTATTCTAGTTTGGTTTATTCGAGCCACCAAATAAACCAATTGGTCAAACCTAGGTTGCAAGAATAAATTAAATTAAATGTAACTATTACATTTAAATTCGTGCTCCATTACAAACTGGTCTTCATGCGCTCCTTGCTTCTTTACTCCAATTCTTCAAAATAATTCTAACTAATCATATTACAAATAATTTACAATAAATAGAAACCTTGATCAACAGTCAAGGGGAAGTACATAGGAGGGAGATAGAATTATACATAAGAAAAATTAGAAAGACGAGGTACGCAGGCCCCATTTATTAAAACTCATTCATTCATACATTTAATTAAAATTAAATCCAATCACATTGGTCAATAGTCCATAATCAATCCCATTTATTATCATATATATCAACATATATATTAATAAATAATATTCATCTCATGAATTAAATAAATCATTTCATATATGTATTGGTATCATTTAATGGGCAATTTAAAACTGTATGAAATTCAATTTCATATTTAAAATAAACCTTTTATTTTAATTATACAATTATTTAAAAATAAACTATTTATTTTTGTTATTTTAAAATTACCCAAAATAAACTCTTTATTTTGAAATTTTAAAATACGTCCAGATTAACCAAACAATTCGGCTAATATATATACACACGGTTGGCAAATTAACATATATATGGTATACATATATATATAATAATGATTACCGATTAGTATATATATATATATACTAAACCGAATATTATACATATATGTTAAACAAGTTGCTGCCATGTATATATAAATGTGCCTTAATTTTGGGACAAGCATGTACTGGACAACCGCGGCTTGCTTCACCTCTTTTTGCTTTGTAAAGTGACACTCAATTCGGGACTAATATATCATATATGTTCTATCACCGAAAGCTGCTTTGGAATATTATATATATACACACGGCCCGATTATTGAATCCTTATTGGATTCGGTTATATATATAATGAATAGCCTGCTAATTGGATAATATATATTATTAAGTAATCCGTGAATCAACAACATGAATTATGTTTGGCTATTGAAAAATTAAATTAACTCACGGATTGCCGTAATAATAATTGGAATTCGGCAATTGGCTACTTTTCCATATATATATATATATAAAAAAAAATTATACAATAAATTATGCCCAATAAATTATTCTAAACACATATTCATACATATATGAAATTAAAACAATTAATAATTCGCATAAGTTTGGCTCTGATGCCACTGTTGGTTTGCAAAAATTATGGCATACATATAATCAAATTATATAAGCGCAACGAAAGCAAAAAATCAGATTTTAAAATTTTTGTACAAACAAATAACCCGGATCTTTCTTATGCGACTATTATTAATTAAGGGAGGATAAAAGAATTTATACCTTTGTAGAACCAAACTTCCACGGGTACAAGTTCATCTCCCTTTAATCCTTCACGTTCTTCTTCAAATTCACCGATTAGATTCCACGGATCAATGTTAGCTCCCCAAGTGTTGAGCCTCTAGAGGTGATCCACCAAGAGATCTATGAATTAAAGAAGTGGATTATGGTTTTTCCAAACCTTGGGTGGCTAGCCATAATTCTCTCTCTCTCTCTCTAACTCCTTAGATCTAGAGAATTATGGAGTACTCTCTCTCTCCTAATGAAAGAGTGTGTAACCTTGATCTATGATAAGACTCCTCTTATTTATAGATCTAGTCAACCCTCCTAAACTATTTAGGATTAGGGTTTTAATTTAATTCCCAATTTAATTAGGAACTAAATTAATTAATTACAATTCTTAAACCATTTAGGAACTTAATTATTTAATAATGAGAGTACTTCTTATTAATTAATTACTAAACCATTTAGTAACTTAATTAATTATTATAATTATAATTCCGTAAACTATTTAGGAACTTAATTATTTAATAATAATATTACTACTTATTAATTAATTCCTAAACCATTTAGGAACTAAATAATAATACTAGTAATAATAATAATAATAGTAATAATAATAATAATAATAATAAGACTCCTCTTATTAATTTATAATTAGTATTTCTAAAATACTAAACTACAAATATTAAGCTATTTAATTTATTCTATCACTATAGTATAAATTAAATATACTTAATTTATTATTACGATTATGCCATCCACTTCTAAAATAAATATTACTCTTTTGCGGTGTGACCCTTTAGGTTCTCCATATTAAACCGGTTGTATAATAAATAAATTAGAACAATTCTAATTCATTTATTACGAATTAACTCTTTAATTCAGAATAAATAATTATTCCACAATAAGGGTAAGCCCCCTTAGCAATTAGTCGACTTTCCAGATAATATAGATTTCAACATTTAATCGTAAAAAAACCTTTCAGCAAATAGTTACCGTACAATTCAATCCTTCTACCATACAATGTCCCAATCAAATATAAGACACGGAATTTCTGTCAAGTCTTATTTATTTGATTATATGCATTTCAATTCACAAATACACAACTCTAGTTAATGTAAATTAGAAACTCCTTTCTAATTCCATGCAACCCTGGCCAGGGATTTCTGAGTTGTCACTTATTGAATCGCATAGGACATTCTCTCCCTTTATTGGAAGTGGTAGATCCTTTGTTGATCATTCATCTATCTCCATGTGTACCTTATTATACCCAATCATATCCTTTGATATACCAATAGGTCTTAAGGAATATGTCAAAGTATAACTTAGTACACACAAGATACTAAGATGATCTCAAGTCTAAGGATCACTTGTACGACTATCACATAAGGAACTTGTGACGACCCCAAATCCGGGTTCTTTAACCTCGGGTTTGGTTCTCACTGTACAATACTTAATAACAATGAAATACATAAATTGTATTCAAACTTCGCGGAATAATACAAAAGGTTCCTTAACAAAAGGCTACACTTCCCAATGTCTATTACCTTAATCTTAACATTACATATCTTAAGGGAAAATATAAAAGATTTACAACAGTAATTTAAATTAGCATGCAACTACTAAAATTAAGCATTCGCTTTCTCCTTGCCTTTGTCCGATTTAGAGCTTTCGGGATTGGCTGAAATATAGTCATGATATAGCAAGAATGAGCAACTAAATGGCTCAGCAAGTTTATAAACAACAATCATACGATATATCATGATGAAGGGAAATAACTTCAAGGTTTTCAACAATAGCAATTGTGAAAGATATCAAGAATCAATGTTCAATAAAAGAATGTATTAACTCTTTACTGTTGAGTGGTCTTTACTGACCGTGAACTGCTACTAAGGTAGAACAGACATACAATGACTGACACCTTGTTAAAAATAACAGGACACTTGAGGGGATCAGTCCTCTCATGTCCTATGTATATGCATCACATTTAGATTTCTTGCGCGCTGTCGGTTTTCCGACAAATAAAAATCCCCTTTAACTAGGGTTGTTCTTTCTCAGTCTTACGGTAAGAATCCGCACCAGCCAATGGTTTGGATAAGCTTTTATAATATTCAATTCAATGAATTAACATACATTTGTCTAGCCGAAACAATTAGCTTAGACATCTTAAACAGTTGCAAAAAGCACTATGTGCGAATACAATAATCAATAACGATGTGAAGAAATTTTCAATAATTAATTCACTCAAGGGTCTGTTAAATATTTACGAGTGTAGATACTTGTTCAACGATAAATAAATTGCTCAATGTAATTAAGGTTGAATAATAATTGCAACAATAAGTACAAGTTAAGGGGTAGAAAACTTGTCTCGTGCGTCGTCTACGGCTAACCAACTTAATTTAATAATCCTTGAACGGACCTAACAATTAAATCAGTTTGATCTTAAATTAGTATCATATACACATTAGTATAATGACCTTTATAACTCTTACGAACCACATAATTATATAATTATGGGTATATAAACACATAGGAAACATTATCATTAATTACTTGATAATATTTCAAACACAAAGAACCTATATTAATTATTTAATATAGTTCATACACTTATATAATATTATTAACAATTTAATAATATTTTATTAGTCTTGTAGTATTATTAATCGTTTAATAATACATTATTAGTCTTCTAATATTATTAATCTTTTAATAATATTCTATCAATCACATAACATTATTAATCCATTAATAACATTTTATTGTCCTTATAATATTATTAATTATTTAATAATATTTTATCATCCTTATAATATTATTAATCATTTAATAATATTTTATTCACCTCATAATATTATTAATCTTTTAATAATATTTTATTTATTATTTAATATTATTAACTATTTAATAATATTTTAAATCATTATCTAATATTATTAATTATTTAATAATATTTTATTAATTATCTAATATTATTAATCATTTAATAATATTTTATTACCTCATTAATATTATTAACCATTTAATAATATTTTAAATATTATCTAATATTATAAATTATTTAATAATATTTTATTTAATATCCAATATTATTAATCATTTAATAATATTTTATTATCTTATTAATATTATTAATCATCTAATAATATTTTAAATCATTATCTAATATTATTAATTATTTAGTAATATTTTGTTTATTATCTAATATTATTAATCATTTAATAATATTTTATTATCTTATTAATATTATTAACCATCTAATAATATTTTTAATCATTATCTAATATTATTAATCATTTAGTAATATTTTATTTATTATCTAATATTATTAATCATTTAATAATACTTTATTCATTATCTAATATTATTAATCATTAAATAATATTTTATTCATTTACTAATATTATTATTTATTTAATAATATTTTATTGACTTATTAATGTTATTACTCATTTAATAATATTTTAATCTCTTACTAATATTATCAATCATTTCATAATATTTAATTACCTATTAATATTATTAACCATGTAGTAATATTTTAATACTCTTTAAATAATACCAAAAGTTAACTTTTAAATTGGGTTAACCTTAGTATTTAATTTAAACATTTAGATAGCACTGATTTACAAATAGACTCCATATAAATTTGTTTAATACCTAAATATATTCATTTTACACCTATTTCAACTTAATTTTTCAAAGAAAACTCGAGGATCGACCCAACCCGACCCGGACCGACCCGACCCGACCCGACCTGAAGCACCAAAAATCTGCTTAGCAGATTGTTCTGACGCGGCTGCGTCAGTCCTGACGCGGCTGCGTCAGTCCTGACGCGGCTGCGTCAGCCATTTTATCCGAAAGTCAACTGTTTGACTGCTCGACCCTCCGACGCTCCGACAGCCATAACTTCTTCATACGAAAATATTTTGGGGTGATTCTTGAGTCCATTCTCATCAGAATTTCATGATCTACAATTTCTCTTTAGATCATAAATTCAAATTCCAAACGGAAGTAGACTCAAAATGGCTCTAAAGGCAACCTAGGGTTTTAAAATCAACATCATTTGCGGTAAAAGCCATAATTTCTTTGTTATTCCATATTTTTGTGAGATTCAAGTTGTGTTGGCTTTATAACTCACTCATAAAACTTTCTATCCATATAAATCAAGTATTTAACTTGTACATTTTGAAATGACACAAAATATAGTATGAAACGCCCCGAGATCCCGACCTTAATTAATTATCCGATTATCTCTGGATATCATAACTATTTAACTTTAAATTCATATTAACAGGGATCTCGTGCGTTATTCTTAACCTTCAACCAATCATGTGACCATAAATTTGGTCCATTTTTTTTTAAAAAACTTTTTTAAATTTACATTTCTTACACCTGTCTCAGGATCGCAACGTTCACTTATCTAATTCATTAGCATTTATGTCGACGCTTATTAATTGCGACCGTTTCTATTTCATTTTATAATCATACAAATCGTGATTTAATATAATCCGTAACAAAATTTCGCCATGAAATATTCACACATGGCCCTAATTAATTTTACATGTTCCTGCTCACATTCATATATATACATATTCTGCTGCATCCGTCATGACTATTCAAATATACATTCTATGTACACATGTTTATCCATACAGATAAATTTATTACATATCAATCACAACTATCAAATATATCTTCATTTTTCATTAATACAAATATTCCTGAATCTTGCATACATACAAATTCATCCCTACGGACTCCCAACATTCATTGCCTTCACGTACTATAAATTACATATAGCAGATTTTGCTTCCTGCATATCCATCTATTCATATTCTTTACCTTAGCGGCACTGGAACCTCCGGCCTTCTTGTACTGTACCTGAAATGTTAGTTCATAGCAAGGGTGAGCACATAGGCTCAGCAAGTAATTCAGATAGCACCTTTCATGCTTACAGTTTATATTATACATCATGCATCCTTTAGCTTAATATATTATGATTGATGTCACGTAATACATTTAGCAAGTAATTCACGTAATTGCACATAGGCACATTTCAAATCATTTACTACCATCTAGTTCACATAGAACCATAACACCTTTAGTCTGAAAACTTGCCTGTACGCCTTTGTTTTACTTAACCTGTATTTCCTCAATCATCCTTCGTTATCCGTCTTGTCGGCTTGCTCGTTTCGAACTCTGTCTGTCAACATATAGCTTATATGTCATTATAAGATCATAAACTTGTATAACTTATCAAACTAATTCCATAAATACATGATCATCCGTCTTTAACCATTTCATATTTGATGTATTACACCTTATGTAGGTTTATAATACACCCTAACTTGCTTCTGACCTTTTTCATAACTTATAACATGTTTTGGCTTAGCTTTAGGCATGTTATATTATGCCATTTGTCATTTCATTATAACTTAACACCCTTTAATTTAACCATTATTATTACTTTTAGGGTTTATATAACTCATTTCTATCATTCCATATCAAAATATAGCTTTTTGGAAGCTTAAAAAAATTTCAAATGAACAGTAACTCCGCCCCGGCGCCGCCAGAGCTCGCTGGCCGCAAAATCTTCTCGGTCGATGAACAGTAACATGGCGTCGGGGCGCCACTTTTAGTACAAAACATGGCGCGGGGGCGCCATGTTCAAATTCTGGAAATCTGATTTTTGCACTACCTTTGCCGATTTTTAATTTCTTCATCTTAACTCCAATTGAGCTGAAATTTGGACCACATCTAGACCTTACTACCTAGTATTTTAAAAAAATACTACTTGCCTCATTTGGATTCTCAAAAATAGAGATACACTAGCCCCTAGGAGGGCTGTTCAACACGTTTCTATACTTAGAAAAATTTTCAGAATTTTCAAAACTCAACTTTTGCAACTTGGTTATTTTTGGCCATTTGCTTCCAAATTTCGTTTCAACACTTGACATAGCTCACATAACCTATATGTGACATGTCCAAACTTTCAAAACCGAAAAACTTCGCACGAGGCGACTTTTGTCCGTAAAAATCCATTTCGATTCGAAACGATCGATTTCGATCGTTCGAATCGCCATTTCGCTCAAATTCAATTCCGTCGATTCCCAAATCGACTCTAACACGTGTAATAACACGAAAACAAGTCACGTGACTTCATTTTACCTTTAAGTTATCAAAATTGCCAAAAATCACCTATGACTTGGATTTTTATCAAAATTCTTAAACTTTTCAACTTCAAAACATAACCTCAATTGATTCCTTAAACTCAACACACCTCATAGGCAACCACATATACTTCTTATTACTTTGTATCATCATATAACTTCTACATGCACGTTCTAAATCACTTTACAGATTATTATGTTACCTACACAAAAAGTATAGCCTAATATTCAACTTTCCTTTACAAAAATATAATTTTCAACCATTTAGGCATCTAACTTGCTTATAAAACAATACTTTACTTGAATCAAACATGGTCAATCCTTCAAATTAGGTTTTCATCAAATCTATCAATACATAACATATGATCATCTACAATTCATAACTTAATAACACACTTCCTTTTACCAAACATGTTTATCTTTCATCTATGAATCTTTAAGGCCATCTAACATAAAAATTTTCATACTTCTCCCATAATCATCCTTTCTAACTAAGTTTTATCACCTCCATCAACTTTTAACACATGATTATCCTCAAACCGTTTCTAGTTTTGAAAACATGCATAGGAGTTTATCAACTTTATTCTAGCAACCTTGAGCTTAGGGTTTCATAACACACTTCACATATAGCACAAAAATTCACATAATCTTGACATCTAACCATTAATCCATGCATGGCTATCCTTAAACCATCACTTAAACACATCAACTTCAAACTTTAAAATAAGAACATGATTATACCTCATTGGATGCTCAACTTCTTTGCATAGATGGCTTCATCTTGAAGAGTTCTTCCTCTTTTCTTCTTGTTACTTAGCCATTTGAAGTCTCTAGCTTCATGATTTCTAGCTTCTCTTCTCTCCTTCCATAGCCTTCTCACGTTTCTCTCTCTTTCTCTCACTTAAGGCTTGATTTCCAGCAAAATGAAAATGTGCACAATGCTAGCTTTGTTAGATTTTTATGTGTTAACTCTCATTGAGTTAATTAAGCTTAATCATGGCTAATTCCAACCCGAGGGTAATTTAGTCATTTCACATATTAGGTAAAGGGTATTCTCGTCATTTCACCACTTGGGACATATAAGTCATTATCCAATTTTTTTCAAGGGTATTTTGGTCATTTGACCCTTTAGGACATAATGGTAATTATTTAATTTGTTGAGGGGCATTTTGGTAATTTATCAAATTAACTAAACTTTCATTTCTTTCAACTTTCCCCCTCATATCTAGACTTTTATACATTTTCCCCCATTAATTCATTCTTTGCTCCTTTCTTGTCCAAATCAAATCCTTTTTGATCCAAATTCGTTTCATCATACTTGAATTTTATTCCTTCATCAAATAATGTCCATACTTGGCTTGTCCCAAATTACTTGTCACACTTGAAAACTTGAATTCCTTTAATAATTCCTTAACTTGTAATATTTGCCACAATTGCATATTATTTCGTTTTCAAGCCTTCTCGGTTCCTTATCTAATCAAATTAAATTTCTAACATCTCAATACATTCTAATTGTTCATCTTTTCCCATAAACCGCTTCCTCGAGAAGCAAACCTTGACCGGATTACCAAATTCATCGTCCTTAATTCCTTTAAACTCATAATATCATAATTATGACGTGAACATCCATTCACTTATTTACACAACACACATGTGCTAATTACATCATATTTGAAATCTATATTCTTTCTACACACTCACAGGGTATTACTTTCTGTATTCATAAATCGAATTATCGACTATCTTATAACCATCAATTAACATAATTTCATAATAACTTTCAAATATTCATGTGTCATTCCTTTAATATCCCGTAAATTCCTAATATGTCGGTTAAGTTAAACGGTTACTCCTTCTTGCACATACGGCCTTATCTTAGCCTTACATTTCTGACCCCTTGCCTCTCTAGGCCCATTCCTTAATCTCATTATTAATTCTCATAACTTACGATCAATTTACATTCTATTTCCTCATTTCCAATATTCTCTAGCTTTCTATAATCAATCACATATGCATATACACATGTACCTGTATTAAATCTATAACCCTGCTGACACATAATATCGTGTCTTACAATAATTTCCTTTAATTTGCCTTAACGTAGGCATTACCATCGATTCATTCATCCTTAATCCTTTATACTTCCATTTGATCATCAAAGTTCATATTCATTTCTTATTCCATCATATCTCAGGTCTCTCAGACACTTCAAATCTCCAACAGATCCATCTGTACCATTTCAACCACACAGGTCACATCTATCACATTTATCACTTACTAAATCAATTTAATCACAAAATAATCTCATTTAATCATTTTAGCTAGGTTTTGTTTTATGACCTTCACTTAGTTATCAATAATCCTTATTTAAAATTTCTGTAAAATCCTGGGGTGTCACATAGTACATAGTTACTTAGGGTTTTACCGGTAAAACTTTCTATAGCTTTTTCTTCAATTTATATGTACACCACACCTACCAAATCATGATATAAACATAACAAGCTAGGAATATACATATATAACATAGTTAAATACCTCTAGACTATCAAAATGAGTTTTGATCGGTTAAAAATAGATTTTAACCGTTCAAAATCATTCTAGACTACAAAAATGAAATTTAAGAAGAGATAGAGCACTTTTAAACCTTGAGGTCTTGGATGCTCTTCTTCTCCTCCTACCAAAGTATGTTGTGTAGTTAGTGGACATTCACCAAGCACAACCTCTAGCTTTTTCTCTTAACACTTAAGTGTTTCTTCCTTTTTCTCTCAAATGCTCTCTATTTTTTCTTTCTAGCAAAGCTTCAAATGAACTAACCAACATCACCAAGGTTGTGGAATGTCTTATTTATAGCCAAATGTTAATCCTACATTAGCTCTCTTAATTCACCAATGTTGGTGAATTTAGAGCTTAATCTAGCTTACTATTGCATGGATGGACATTGTGATTGACTAGGTGATTGACTAGGGTTGTTGGCCAACCTTGTCATAGTGTAAATTAGAAGCAATCTAGGAAATCAAGCAATCCAAGTGGGCCCCTCCAAAAATTCGGCAAAATGGATTTTCCAAGTCATTTTTCCTTTATTTTTAATGCTAAAATGTGCATATATATATATACATATACATATATATTGACCAAAGTTTGACCTTAATTGGACTTCACATTGGGCTTGGGAATAACTTCTATTGGGCTCATTCAATTAAATTGTTTGGGCTCAATTTAAATAATACATTGGGCTTATATTAAATAGTCTAGGTTACATTTAATTAAATCAAGCATTGGGCTTGTTTAATTAATTACATGGGCTAGTAATTAAATTAATTACATGGGCTACTAGGTTAATATCTTTAACCTAGTTTATCAACTCATTTGGATTTAAAATATAATCCAATTAGATTTGCTTTAAATAATTATACACTTTGCTTTAATCCTTTAAATAAATATACAAGCACATAAGTACATTTATTTAATTATCTAATGCACAATTAATTAATACAAAAAGTTTAAATTCATTGCTAAATATTTATTAAGTATATTTACAATGACTAATGAAATTCGTGGTCATTACAGAACTCCTATTGACAGACAAGTAAAACTCCATTAGGTGTTCCTTGAGCGAGTCACGTTCAGTGAACTTATTCTCTAATAAGCACCTACATACTTGCTTTAGTGTCTCTATACAAATGATTATGAGATCAATCATCCTCTTCATAAGAGCAAGCATAGTATGTACCAATCTATCCGGATCTACTAATCCCCTTTTTAGTGATCCAACGATTAGGAACAATTTTAGTTTTGAGCTATCTTGAATTTAGATCTCATTAGCTTGATCCTCATCATGGTTCTAAAAGCATTGCTCGAAAACTATGGGTTTATCCGTTTGATTAATTCAAGTAATTAATCATGAATAAAGAAATGCCTTGATACTTTTATTAATAAATGAACAAGATTACAAAATATATGCTTATCACATCAAATGTGATTGGCTTGAGGGCATACTACTTTCAACATTAGCATTGTTTCCTGCGTGGGGCACGGGAACATCAACCTCATCATCATTCCCCAGCCAACTCTTGTAAAGTTCATCCTCATTCGACTCGGGATCAAATGGTCCTCCCCCTAATGTCCCACCTCAAAATGTTGTTAAATTTTGGAACACCTGAGTAAATGTTTTCTCAGAACCCTTGCTTTAGTCCATCAGAGACGATGGAGTCAGATGCAAAATCAATCAGCGGAAGGGCCCTGGGATGTATGAGCACTTCCGAGGCCAAAAGAGCATGCAAACAAAATTCAGAAAGTTTTGTCCCTGTTTCTTGCATGCCTGCAATCACCAATTTTCACGAGATATGGATTAGAGAAAGCAGTGAAACAAGAACTTGATGGGGAAAGCAAAAGGTGTCAAACTTTGTTCAGCCCATGTTGGCCCATTTGGGTAAGCCACGTGTGCCCGTTGGACAACAATAAAAAATGACAATATTTGAAGAAAAAAAGAGAGAGAGAAGAAGTGGATTGTGTTGATAAAAGCAATCCCCAAGACAAATATTGGCACTACGGGATATCCACAACTGTAATTTCGTAGGTGCATTTTTACATGGAGTTTTACATATGAATTGATATTTGTTACTGATGGGTACCATGATAATTTTTCTTACAAACCTGATTCCAAAGAGACCGTATCAACAATACAAATACTGATAATTAGGTCAGATAAGATATTCTGTTTCACAGAGGAAAACTATTGCAAACATCAAAATACCTTCTCATGATTTCTGCAGTTGTTAGTTTCTCAATGTAGTAATTTCCCAATTTTGTAGATGTGCGGAATTATCTATTGCTGGGTTGACATTATTCTCAAGTTCTAGTGGTTAACTCATTTTTTGAATCTGATATTGGAAAAGGGAGACCTACTTTTGATTGCTGTTAGACTTATCAACATATCATAAACTAAGCCTGCATTTGTTGCACATTATCACTCTGAGGGAGCTATATAACTACCATAATTTTCGTAAGATATTTCATGTCCAATGCATAAAAGATTAATTTCATGTAACCTGAACAACTTCAACAAGTAATATCATAATGACTTGCACTATCATACATCTGTGAAGATGAGTATCTGATTCTCCCACACAAAAAAAATAAAATAAAATAAAAACTCAAGTATCTGGCAATATATTCTCCACACAACTGCAATATCTCTGTATCAAAGTGCACTATGTTTTGTCGTCTGTCAAATGCATGCGTCTGACTTAGGTTGTGCGCGTATTTTTATTTGTTTAGCTTTTCCTGCATTATTTTATGTCATTAAGATATATCTAGAGTAAAACTCCACCAAGAATCACATCTTTTATCTCCAGCACTATCCACTGCTTAGGACTATTTCAACAGTTACAAAATTGATTCTTTACCAAGTCTGTTGTCATTGTTGGTGTATGTCTGCAACTACTCAAGAAAACAAAGACTAATACAACAACCATGAACTCAGTTACATTTGTGTTGTTTTATCTGTGATACATGTGTTTCTATATCATATCTCAAGACCTCACAAGTCAGTTTCAACTTAGAAGTTTGATTATTGTGTGCCCAATACCTATCTGCTCTTAAAATCGCAACACTAGACATCTAATATGTTTAACTATTTCTGCATGTGTACTACATGTATAGCAGCAACGAGCATTACATATGCATGATGCTGAGAAACATGGATTTCAGGCACTGTTCTAAAAAAAACCCACCTAGGCCCGCTTAAGCCTCCACCTAGTTGCTAGGCGGTGCTCTTCCGCCTTGATTTGGCTGGGACCCAGGCCCTGCCAAGGTGGAATCAGTCCTCAACCACATTGATGTAATGAAGGCTTTCAAACTCTACCTACTTGAAATGAATTTGTAAGCCTTTCTAAAAAAAATTGGGTAATTTTACATGTAAAAGTTATAATCTTTACACCTACTATATCCCTAATATACTAAACATAAATAAATATATATATATATATATATATATATATATATATATATATATATATATATATATATATATATATATATATATATATAAATGAGACTGTCAAAGAAAACTCCTAGGTTGCATTAGAAAATGTTTAGGACACGCCTAATTGGCCTAGGCGGCCCCCCCCCCCCCCCAGCAATTTTTAGAACACCGACTTCAGAAACTCTTAACAATAATTACCTCTATGAAAGACTTATCAAAAAGAAAGTAGAAATTGGAGACGAACAAGGCCAGGTGAAAGAAGGGATGCTAAAAGTGCTTTTTAAGGCTGCCAGTTGAAACTCTGCCAAAGTATTGGTAGGTCCATTGGGAAAGAAAACATTGTTTTCCTCTTTGGCCCAACCCCCTTTACAAGAATCTGTAGCAATTGTTATAAGAAGTCAATCAACATCCGGTCGCCAACTCTCAGATCTTATGGCACCACCCTGCAAAAGGTAGAGATAACTAACATTAAATCCAGATCAAAGGAGCTAACAAGTGTAAAAGTTGTATAGACTATAGAGAATGTTGGATGAACACGACTAAATTAAATTGCATAAAGACGTGGAAAAGAAATGTTTTGATGTTACCAGATGAGGTTGCAAGTCATGTCAAAAGTTTTATATCAAGTAATATTCACAACTTATATTTTTGTCATCATATACACATGGAAAAAATTAACCGAGCTTGAATAAGTCAATAACATCAATATACTAGACAATCAAACATATACACTCTTCATGTTAAATAAACACAGCACAACGTTGCCAACTTATCCATGTCTATGTTACGTCACCAAAAACTCTACAAGCTGGAGAGAGAGAGAGAGAGAGAGAGAGAGAGGATCCAACACTATACATCATGATTTAAAACTCACCTTCTCAAGCTTGCTTGCACATGAAGGTCAACCAAAGTGCATCATAATGCGAAACCAATAGATTGCAACTGTACCAAAAACATTAAAAAAAATTGGGGGGGGGGGGGGGGGGTGCAAGAAATCGTGCTTTAACACAATACAAATGCTCATTTGTCCTCCCAATCAACTGAAAGAGTGTACTTGTTGAATACTACGGCAAGCTATACATAATAGAGCACCATGCAAATACAAGGCATAAGAATTTAGTCACTGAGCCACGTGTTAGGCTAAGGCTCCTCCTTTATATTTAGGCATGATAAAGCATTTGGAGCCATAAAATTAAAATAGGAATGTGGATGCACGAGGCTTATAGTACTGTCTCCGAAACATATAAATATTAGATGTGTAAATTACTTAGGCTTGGGGTGATTTTTTTTAATATATAATACAAGAAGATTTTATTAGAACTACTGTAATAGCCCGGATATTTAGAAGAATTAGAAATAAAATTTCTATTATTTAATAAATATTAGAGTTAGATAATCTAGTTGTGGAGATTAGAATTGTGGGAAAACTGGATTAAATTAAAAAAAAAAATTGTTTAATCTATGTGCTAGCAAGAACCAATATGGTTCAATTGGTGTGGCAAAGGCTTTTAGGAAGAAGATTCTATGAAATGTATGAAGAGAAAAGATTTAATATTTATTGATAATTAGATTCTTCTAAAACAAGAGGAGCCAATAATCTAAAGAGATTATGAGGAATACGGTTATACATTTTGTCAAATATTTTGGAAGGAGCACCCAGCTGAAGAGGTAACGTGGGAGCTTAAAGAAAAGAGGAGGACAATTTATCTGTATATTTTTGAGTGACATTAAGTGTAATTCTGGGAACGAAATTCTTATAAGGGAGGAAGAATGTAATAACCGCAAATATTTGTTCTATTGTAAATTAATTGAAAATTTACCTTCCAATAGAATGACCCTAGTGAGTTTAATTAAATTATTATGTGAATTATTGGATTGGAATTTTTATTTAGTTAGAGGGAGTCCAATTAATGTAGATATTAAATTATTAGACTAACCTAAGAGTTTGATATCAAGAAATTGATGAGTTGAATTAGCAAATATTCAAGTAACCCTTTAATATGACAAGTCTAATTGGATTAATATTTATGAGTTAATTAAGTGATTATTAAATGTGAAATCACATAAGAATTAATTAATGATCCAAGCATGTGATAAATGATAATGGACTAGTGTGCAAGGTTGTTAAACAAGTTCCGACAACTTAATTATGTGAGGGACTTGTAATTAATTATTTGTGTGAACTGAGTAAATTAATTTATTAATCTAGGGTATAATCAAACCCAGTGAATTATTTTGGTGAATAATCAAGTCACACTTTAATCATTTTGTGTGTGGGACTTTTATGTCCATCGAGGTCGGGTAATTAACGTAAATTAGCCCTTTATTAATTAAATAAATTAATTAGTGTGCTGGTAGACTTTGTGGGTTATTAATTTAAATCCCAAACTACTTTATTTTAGTAGTCATTTTGAAAACCCAATTACCAAATTATTTTGAAAAGTCAAAATTGTACCATTTAGCATTTAAAATAAAAAAAAATCAAAATTTGTATATATAGAGAGAGAGGTGACAGGATTTTTGGGGGGTCCCTCATGGGACCCATATGACATTATTTGTATGGCCATGATTGATGGACTTGTAATGGCATTTCAATTTGACTAATTTGGGCATTAGATGGAGAGATTAGATGGGATTTGATAATTCTTCAAGTCCATTAAATGAAATTAAATATTTTTCAAGTCCATGTGCCCCACTTGCTAGCATCTCATCGGTGGATTTTAAATGGGATTCCAAACTAATTAATTCAAGTGTTGGAATGAGAGATTAAAGGGGAATTAATAATTTTTCAAGTCCATGTTGGAAGGAGAGATTATAGGAGAATTGATCATTTTTCAAGTCCATGTGACATCACTTTCTTGGTTTTTATTGGTGGACTCCAAAATTATTTTCAAATTAGTTTAATTGTGCCTTGATTTGGGAGATTAAGCTTGAATTAAAAAACTTTCAAGTCCATTAGTTGAATTCTAATATTTTTGAAGTCCACTAATTGTAAGTATCCTTAGATACTATTTATCATCATCTTCCTCACTTAGTGTCCAAACCCTAAATTGTAGAGAGAGAGAACCCTAATATTAGAGGGAGAAATTGAAAGAAAGCTTCATTGATTATCTTTTGTTTGTTATTCCTTCACCCAAAAAATTTCAAAATCCCAAGTGTAGAGAGAGGGGGATTTCGAGTGGAAGAAAGGAGGAGGAAGTGCATGTCTTCAAACTTTGTCACATACTTTGGGAGAAAGAGGAGAGCTAGATAATCTAAAAGATTTAAAATTTTCTAAACCCTAGTTCCTTATTTTTGACCATTTATTATTTTACATGTTTATGTCATGGTTGGTTGTGGGAGGAATATGTGTGGTGTAGCCATGGAGGGCTAGAAGATATGAGGTTGAAGATGTTTATGGAGTTTATGTGTTGAAATTGTTCATTTGTTGCTCTCTTGAATAGTTAAGTATTTTTCATACTAGTTTATGTGATATTTTGGGTAAAAATATTTTCTAAAACCCTTGTATGCTAAGTCTATGAGATGATCAACTTTTGATGCTTAAAAATGTTATATGAGGTTAGATTTATATGTTGATCATCAAAAGTTTGTGAAAAAATTGTTTAAGTTGAAAAATGAGTTTAAAAACCCTAAACTATGCTTGCGGTTTTGAGTTTTAAAACCTTTTGTGCGTACTTGGTATGCTAGGTTTTATGATCTAAGGTCTTAAAGGTGTAAGTCATAGATAAAACCTAGTTGGTATCACATCAAAATGATTTAAAACATGCGCGATACGATTTTTCGAACGAAACTATGCAAAGCTGAAAATGGCCACTGTCAGCAGTCCGCTTTGTGCAGTTTTTTTGTTCATTGTGTAGCTCATTTTGAAAATCCGTTCACATGGGGATCTAGATTTTTGAGTTCCGGAACAAACCCAACTGGATTGGCTAAATTCCGAGTTACGGGTGATTTTCCAAAACTGTTTTTTGTTAAAAACCCACTGTCCAGAAATTTAAGGAGCCTATTTCGGCCATTAAACAAGCTTTAAAAATTCCAATATTATGGATTATGAAATTTTATGTTGTAACGAAACTCCTGTCCAAAAATGAGCTCATTCCAACTCCGAATGAGTGCGTAGTAACTTAACCAAGTTTTCGGTTTGTAAAAAGGAAACTGTTATAAGTTGAAAAATATATCTTCAAACACTCTGATATTTTTACAGGATGTAATATATAGTGTCCAGAAGCTGTCGGTCAAGTTTCAGATATTTTTGATAAAAATTGTATTTTTAATAATTATTACCGTTTTGGACAGAAATGGCTTGTTTAAAAATAGTAACTAGAGCTGAAAAATTAAGGGAAAATTATTTTGGGTGTAATATATCATATACTAATGTTTACCAGAAGTTATAAAAATAATGAGTTAATTTGGTATTTTTGATAAATATGTTTGTGTGTGAGTAATTAGAGAACGTAATTACGTTTAAGCCAAATAAATTATATAATATAATTTATTGGACCGAGAAGTCTTAAAATGATATAATGACTGTGTTGTGTGAATTTTATGTGAAATTAAGTATTAGCTAGATTGTTTGGGGTTAGCATTAATTATTAAGGTAACCTACTAATGATAGGTTTTCGGAAATGATTAATAATAGTAATGTCTATTTAAAGTGTTATTTATCAATTAAATAACATTAGAAGTTGATTGAGGTGTTACTAGGTAATAACTCAATATATTATCCGAGATGGATAATATTATGACAAATTGTTGAGTTTTGTGGTGTAATTAAGTTAAACCCACAGTAGGGTTCGTTAGCGACTAATTAGTGGTTCGAACTAGACAAATATAAGATTAAGCATTTAGTCAAACTTTGACTGATTTTGTGCGTCGTTGATCTCATATACCGTGTAGGTGGTACAAGGAACGTGAAATGTTAGCTTAAGCTGGTTTTGCAATCCAGGCAAGTTTTTCAGATATTGTTGCTATGTGTATAACTGTTGTGTGTGCACTTGAAGCATGTGAGAATTTGAATTAGATATGCTTTTGTGAAATCATATAATGTGTGTTGATTCTATATCATAGAAAGCCTAAGTTAATTGAATAAGTTGAACTGTATGCCATGTATTCATTCTAATGCATGATCAGTATGTTGCATAAATAAATGCAAAGTATGAGAAGCATGATACATTCATATAATGTAATGCATGAAGTATGAGAAGTATGTATAAACATGAACTATGTGTTATGTGCTATCTGTTAGACTTGCTGAGTCGTCATGCTCACTCTTGCTTAAACAACATTTTTCAGTTGAAACTCGAGAAATTTAGACGATGTCGATAAAGACAAAGATTGAGACGGGAATGTCAGACATGTGCGAATGGTATTAGACATGGTAATGAAATCTCTGTGTAGAGAGAGTTAGATGTTATTGCGATACACCTGTTAAGGTAGTCATTGGTAAAAAAAAAAAATCAAAGTTAGAAAACTTGAATAGTTAGTATAACTTGTGATTTGGAACAGATATGTGATATATTATCATACCCTTGTGTACAAAGGAATATTTGTATAAATAAACAAAAATTTGAATATAGTATTTAGTGAGTTTACTGTATTCATATTTTTGTAACAGACTAGGTCATATTATATTAGATCTGAGATGTCATAAATTAAAGATTTCGATTCTGAGACAAGATCATGAAATAGTTTTGAATTAACTCTATTTTAAACAATTATAATATAGTTGTAGATTGTGAATGAGATTGTAAAAGTTTTAAAATAAACTAGTTTTATCAATTATATTACTGAGATATATTGTGGATTTAAGTACAAGGTTGTACGTCTAACGCACGGGATCCGGCGTGATCAGCACGTAGATTTCCGAGGCGTTACAGTTAGTATCAGAGCTGATAGGTTATAGACTTTAGTTAAGAGTACCTTAGGCTATAATCATGAAAAGATAATGAAGACAGTGAAAGGATAAACTCATATAGAGTTTAAGTATTAAGAGATGAACATATAAAGTTCAAAAAGGAGAAAATAAATATATAGATATATGAAAAGATTCAAAGAATGATCTTTAAAGGTGGTAATCCAAGTGAATGGAAGAGAATTAGGGAACACCTGATGTAAGAATTTAAAATAAGGATTCGTAATATAAAACGAACAAGGATGAGTAAGGAGATTGTAAAATGAAACGATCATAGAATAAACGATGAATCGTAGAGGTGTAATAAATAAGATCACAAGATGATCAAGAATAAAATCATGGGATAACAGAAGATCTGTTAAATGATTAAGAGAATGTTTAATAGCATGACGCTATACAAAGGTAAATACTATGAAATAATATGAAGTAAACTCGGGAAGAGTGGTATATGGTGAGGTATGAATTGGGAAAAATTCATATCAAGTTAAGAAAAGTTAGAAGTTGAAGGTTTTCAATTAAGAAAGAATGGAGAAATACAAACCACCTAGATTGCACCAAATCAATTGGGGCAAATGGATTTGCCAAGAACAAGCTAGTTCAAACAGACTAATCATTGCTTAAATAGCTAAATGACCCAAAGCTCCACCAGGCCCAATAAATAGTCCAGTCATCTGTTCACTGTTTTAACTATAGCCCAGTTGGCTCGGTTTGATAAGACTGCTTTGTATCATAAATACGTAAAAATAATATTAGTGCAACAGCAACAAAAATAGGCAAATGCAAGAAGTTGTCTTAGTGAATTCAAACCTCAGCTAATTTAAATTATGGACGTCAAACCCAGTACTCAGTTCACTGTAACTGGTTCAGCTGGCCTGGCTTAATAAGGTAGCTTTATATAAAACATGTATATATGATTAAAAATAGTTGAATAGTGACAAAAGGCAAGTAATAAAAGATGTCAAACTGGAGCCAACCATCAACTAATTTAAGATATTAACTTTCAAAACGCAAAGGTACCAAAGAGGTCATCTTGCAAACCACATAAGTCAAACATAATCCCGTAATTATGTTGATGTGATTAATGCTCATCCAAACCTTCAATTTTCTATTGGCTTGAGTAATTACATAATGCATTCCACAAAGCCCATCTAGATCCATTCTTCATTGCAATATACTGTGACCAAGGGTCTTAAATAAGTATAATGGTAGTTAAAAAATATCATTCTTGAGAATAAAAATGAGAAAGAAAGTTAACCTTGTGAAAAGATCCGACACTGAAGCACAAGAAGCAACTTTCACAAAATGAGATTCTCCTGAAGACTGCTAAAAGTTCAAACAAAATATGCACTGTTAGTTTTTAAAATAAAAATCCGTATGTTTACCATGTATATTGAAAGTTGAAACAATTTGAAACAGTAAAACTTCAACTATTTTATTAAAACTAGACTTATCAACATATTATCAGTTACAAAAGTCACATTCATTAAATGCAAACCAAATGTTTCTAAAAGAAAATGGAGGAACTCAAGGGCTACAAGTTACAAGATGAAATTGTGTTGCTCTCATGGAGATTACTTTTTCAGTTGGCATGACTTCATAAAAGTAAACATGGAATGTGCATTACATTAGGATGATAAATAAAGAACAATGTGATATATCAGTTACAATGTGTATTTGCAAGATACAACAGCATACTTAAAAAAAATATTTTTTTATTTATTTTTGGATAAAACAAGAATATTTATTGTGGTGAAAGTGGAGCTACAATGCACATGGAAGAGGAGAAATCCACCCAATGAAAACATAAGAGGAAACAAGAAAACAAATGAAACCCATCCCAACATGCTTGGCAATCCTTTATGTAAATCTGAGAAAGAGGTTCCTCGAAAATATCCCATAGAAAAATCCAAAGAGATGCATGGGACACTCTAGCCCCAAGTAAGCCAACAATAATTTACCGCCCACAAAAGTTCTTATAATTTCTCTTCATCCAAACACATAAAAAAAGGCGAAACAAGCGCGCCTCTATAAAATCCTCCTATCATTCCCTCCTACAACACCTTTTGAAACTACAGAGAAGAAGACCCTTGATGAGGACGACGAGTCCAAAGCCAATAAGAAATTTCTATTTATTTTATGAAACTTTTGTTATATTTAATTTGGAAAAAAAATAATGTCTTTGTTTATTTATTAATTAATGGGGATTTAGGAATTTAATAGTGATTAGGTTTTTAATATTTAGCAAGGGTATTTTAGTCGTTTAGTTATTTTGTTATTTTTCAAGTAATATTAGGGTTTAGAGTATAAATATTTATGAGATTCACCACAGTTAATTGCACTACAGATATATTATTGATTATTGATATTTAGCTATGAGCTATTTTTCCCTCTTCTGCGGTTGAGAAATCCTTAGAGTAGTAGTATACGGAGTATTACCCAAATAAAAGATCACCTCACTCTCACTCGAGTTATTTTTCATTGTTTTCTTCAATTATCTTTCTTCTCCAAATCTTGTCTTACCTTTGCCCTCAACCCCAAACGAATAAACCTAACATTCACTCTCAGCATCAAACAGAAAACACCACAACTGCCAAAATATCAAACAAAGAAGAAACAAACGAAAATGCCTCTCAGTTTCATGCATATAAACGTCACACACATCTAAAGACTTCTAAGGCCTATGCACCTGACACATTTCATTAATGTTAAACAATAGCTCCGAAATTAAATATAAATGTTTGTGTCGCACCTTCAGCAACTAAATAAAACAAAATTTCTAGTTTCTTTTACCCTTTATCAAATTAAATGTTTGCATTTTTTTAGCTTGACGATTTAAAAGAAAGGTTAACAAAAAAAATAATATTTAGTACTATACCTTTTTTAAATGATGCATTATTTGGGACTCCAAACACTGGAATGGAATTTAAACTTGGGATGGCGAAATTAAGCCAGTAGTAAAATTATATAGAGCATATAAACATGTTAACATTAACTTCAGCCTTGCACAAATCTGACTCTTTTTGCAAGTCTTGTCGAATCTATCTCAATTTTACAATTTAAATGGTCAAGAAAATTGGGGGAATAAAAGAATGAAAGAAAGAAAGAAAATAAAGAGAAAGTGTCTTTGATGAGGATGGAAGCAAAAGAAATTTAATATTATTGAGTTATTATTATACATTATTACTTCTAGACAATTTCAATGTAATTAGTTTGTTTAGTAGATAATATTAGGTAATATTTAATTATATTAGTAAAATATTATAGAGTATTAATTATTTAAGACAGCAGATAATTACTAGGATTTTATTTTCTTATTTAATTAGGTTACTTAATATTTTACTTAGCATCCAAGTATTAAGGTTTTTCCTACTCCTATATAAACAATTGAAATCCACCATTATTATTAATAATTAAATGATTAACATTATTGAATTAAGCCTTGTGCTTTATAGGTTTTAGCCTAATTATCTTCTTTGAATCCCCATTATTTTTTCTCCACCCTTTTGTCCTACATCATACTAATATCAAGAGTCAACGTTCTTGATATATTTTGATTTTACCCAATTTTTTCCTACCCTAATTTTTCTAACCTCTATCAATTGTCGAAGTTACTAGAGAGTCAACAACAACATCCGAGACAATAACGTAGTTTCATAAAATGTATAAAAAGAAGCATGAAACATGTATAGTATGAAAGGCATGCCATAAATGATGTATTCATAAAATGCAAAGCATGAGAAGTATGTTGCATATATAAAATACAAATCAGATGTGAACTGTGAAACGTGTTATGTGATAATTGTTAGACTTGCTGAACCGTCGTGCTTATTCTTGTAAATAAATCTTGATTTATAGTAAAGAAAGCTTATTTGACGAATCAGGCTGTGAAGAAATGAAATGAAGATAGATTAAAGAAGCATATTAATATATATGTTAGAATAACTTTTGTTTAAAATTAGTGAAAGTAGTATGCCCTTAAATCAATCACATGTTAAGTTGATAAGCATATACTTTGTAATTGTAACGACCCCGAAATTCGACCCACTTTATCATCTTAATTTTCATGTTTATTTAACATTATTTCCTTAACGTCCGAATTTCGATTCGTTAATAAATCTTTAATCACCTTAATTGATCCATTGTTTAATTTCAAAATCATCAATTACCAAATTTTCGGTATAAATTTTTCTTTTTCACGATTCAATCATTGTATATTTTATCATTTAAAAACATCATTTCTTGATCCTAATCCCTGGATCGCAACCTTTACTTTTTCTTTCTCTTACCAGTATCATATTTCTCAACATTTTAAATTTAATGTTGATTATAAATCCATAATTATTCCTTTATTTCATAATTCATAATTAACCATTGAATAGTCTCTATCGTAATATCTATCTAGTACCATCACAGTTCAAAATTTAACTTTACATATTCTGTCTGGATTCGACATATACGTACATACGAAATATCATGATAAACTTAACACATGCATCCATATTGAATGGAAATTATAACAATACATCTTCCCACCTTCTAGACAATTCATCTCTAATTTAATCCAATATTCTTGAATTTCATTTCTTTCCTGCAAAAAGGTTTATTAAGCAAGTAATGAGCACAACGGCTCAGCAAGTTCAACAGTTTATGCTTCACATAGCACATACCTTAACATATTCAGTGTGTGTCATACATCATGTACTTGTGCTTCTATCATAACAATATATCTCATATATATTCATATCGTTGCACAAAGTACACATTGTGGTCATATTAAACACGTATCACATAGCACATAATTTTTATGCATTTAAAACAAGAATTACATATCATAATAGTCCAACATTTAACATAAAAAGGATTGAAGAACTTGCCTGGATCGTAGCATTAAATAATAAATACCCTCTTTATACCGCTTCTCGTACAACCTATGATCAGAAAATAATCAAATAATAATTATTCATCTCTTTATGATATTAATTTATTTAATTAATATCATCTCCGGATTAATTTTCAACCTATACGGTTAATTATATTAACATCGTCCCTTAATATATTCATTTAACTTAATATCAAATACATTCACTACGGACAACCCGACTCATCGGATAAATTTTAGCATATTCGGTTGTCCGAATTTTTATTTATTCATTTTCTAGCCTTTAAACTCATTTGATTAATATTTAAAATATTTAAATATTAATCCCCAATATTTAATATTTTTACAAAAATATTAAATTTAATGACCAAACATCATTTCTATATTTTTAGTATTTTCCTATAATTTTCTAGAATTTTTAAACATTTATTTCATTAAAAACTAATTCTGGGGGCATTTTGGTAATTTCCGCGCCCTTAGGGACATAACCGGAATTTCTCGGAAAGTCCAAGGGTATTTTTGTCATTTCCGCGCCTTTAGGGACTCATCCAGCATTTTCTGGAAAGGCCGGGGGCATTTCTGTAATTTCGGCGCGTCAAGGGACATGTTGGGTATTATGTAAAAAGCTCAGGGGCATAATCGTAACTTTACCGTGCCAAAGGACACGTTCGGTATAACCTGAAAAGAGCAGGGACACGCTGGTAATTTCCAGCATGTCGTCGGTCGCGCATTGCGCGCTGCCCCTCGCTGCCGACGCCAAAACGACGTCGTTTTGCAGCCGCTTCACAACCCTCCGCGCATTGCGCAGCTATCTTCCCCGCACGTCCCAAAACGGCGTCGTTTATAGCCAGGCGTACGAAAAAAAACCTTTTCCTTCTTCTTCTTCTGCTTCGCGAACAGTACGCCAACTTCCAATAAATTTCCATTTTTAATCCACTTTTTCATCACAAAATTGCTCCAAACATGATATAATTCATATATATACAATCCATAAATTATTTAGAATAATTATTCTAATTATTTTCTTTTTTTTACAATCATAATTTTTCACTAAAAATTTCATAAATAAATCCATAAATTAATTATTTTACCTTCCAAAGCTTCAATTCCTTCCTTGATGACACCATAATTTCTCCTCTTCTTGGTTGGTGGCTATGGGGTTTTTCCGGCATGGCTTGGGTGGCGGCTACGGTGGAAGAAGAGAAGGAAAAGATAGTTGTGTTTATTACTTTGCTTTTTGCTTTTTCCCTTCTTATTTCTTTTCTTTTATAGCAACCAACTTACCCGTTTTTGTTATAAAATAATTCCACCGCCTTAATTGCACGCCATCCGAATTTTTCTTTCTCGAATATTCCACAAACATGCAAAAATTAAATATTTAAATACATTACGTAATTATCTCGTGTAATAATTATTTTATATAATAAATATAAAATATTTATTTTAATTTACCAAAATTCATAATATGATTTATGAATAATATTTAGACCCTTTTTGGGTACCTTACTTGACAAATTTTGTACACGCATATCGTCATGCATGTAATTATATGTGGTAATTTATACCTCCAAAAATCATAAAATAATTCATAGGACGTATAAAAATTATTTTTCATAATTTTTCACTCCGTTATTTGGACAACATGTTACATTAACATGTTCACATTTATGAAATATTATCTTTCATAAAAGTCATAATAATTCCATTATACATAAATATAATTTTTAATAACTTAAAACATTCCTTTTTCCTATTTATTATTCAATTTCTTTAATATTTACAATAATTTCTTTATATATAAATTATATAATTTAATATTATATAATTTATATATTTACATTCTCCTTTCTTAAATAATTTCTTAAATTCCTCCACCTTATTCTATTTAATCACCTTATATAAATTATATAATTATTCTTATATAATTTATATAATTATTATTTTCTTCATACCTTATTTTAATTTCCTTATATAAATTATATAATTTCTTATTATAGAATTTATATAATTACTTTTCCTTCTCAATTAATTTCTAAACTTCTTCCAAAATTCTTGATTAAATCTAAAATCAATAATTACAATTTTATTAACTTCCCCATTCGCTTTTCATTTACCATTGGATTAATTTAATTATTAATCCCTTAATTATCATAATTAATGAAATTTATAATTATCAATTAAACATTCACATACATAAATATACATATTTAAATCTTACCTCTCACATTACCATATAATTTCCTTTAAATCTAATTTTCACATTTTTATAACAATTTAATTGTACAAATTAATGTACATTTATATGAAATTTCTCTTATTCTTAATAAATATTTTTTAAACAATTTATTTACTTTTCAATTACTTTAATTCAATACCATTTATCATAATTTCTGCACATATTTAATTTACTAATTAAATATCATCACATACCTTAATTCACATAAATTAATAATTTCTTTACACAACCTTGAAAATTGTATTAATTAAATTCTTATTTAATCTTATTAAATAATTCCGAAAATTCGGATCCTCACAGTAATCTTATTCGATTTGTTAATAAAAGTTTTATTTAAAGACATTTCTTTATTCATGATTAATTAGTTGAATTGATTAAATGAATAAACTTATAGTTTTGGAATAATACTTTTAAAATTATAATGATGATTATGTTAATAAGATCTAAATTTATGATAGCTCAAAACTAAAATGTTCCTAATCGCGAGATCACTAAAATGGAGATTAGTGAATCCGGATAGATTAATACATATTGTGATAACCGCAAATATTTACGTACATTGTAAATTAAATTGGGAATTTATTTTCTAATGAAGTGAACTTTGTGAATTAATTTTAAACGATTATGTGATTGCGTGACTATGTGATTATATGTATATTAATTAAACGGACGAACCTAAGAATTTTAATATTAAGAAATTGATATTGTGACGACCCCAAATCCGGGTTCCATAACCTCGAGTTTGGTTCTCACTATTCAACACATTACTAACAATTAAATACATACATTGCATTTAAATATCGCGGAATAATACATATTGGTTTCCTTCAAAAGGTTACAATACCAGGATCTATCAACCTTAACATAATAACAGTTCCTATCACAAGGAATTACAAAAGGTTTAACAACCGTAAATACATAATTAAAGATCTAATTAGCATGCATAAGCTAACTTAAGTTCTGGCTTTTCCTTTTCCCTTATCCTTCTTTGAGCAATCAGGATTATCTGAAAAATGGTTCATGATATAGCAAGAATGAGCAACTAGTTTGCTCAGCAAGTTTAGAACAATCATATAGATTTAATATATCATGAATGAATGGGAAATATAATCAATGATTCAACAATAGATATAACAATTGTGAATGAAACAGGATTCAAATTTTAATAAACAGAATATTTGAATCTTAAAATGCTGAGTGGTCACTAAGGACCCTGAACTAACGAGGGTATAATAGAGTTTCCTCTGACCCTTTGAGTTGTTTGGTTTTCAAGGGGATCAGCCTATTCAACCCGCTGTATATGCATTACATTTAGTCACTGGCGCCCAAAGTCAGTTTCCCGACACAAAATCCCCTAATTTAGGGTTGTTCAATTCTCAGACTTAATATAAGAAATCCGCACCCAATAATGGTTTGGATAAGCTTTTAAAAGTATTCAAGTTATTGAATTTAGAAACGCAATGTCTAGCTGAACTATTAGCTTCAGACATTTTTAATACAGTTCATGAATCAAGAACTAACAAGCTTCAACTGCACTAAGTGCGATTGTATAAACAATATGGATGTGGAATAATTTTAAATAATTAAACCACTTCAAGCTTTAACAATAACTACAAGTATGGAAACTTGTTCAACGATAATAATTGAGTAAGGTTAGAGAACTTGCCTGTTTGCTCAGCTACAATAATTGTCTAGCTTTAACTAACTTGCTTTGAAAGACCTAACAATAATAAAGTCGGTCTAATAATTAGTACGGCGTATTTGCATAACTATACGCTTAATAATGAACTTATTTACCACGCATAAGTACTAACACATAATTTACATTAGTCAAAACAAAATTATTAACCTTATGGACACTTAATCATTTTAGGTTAATAATTTAATAAGTTAGAAAATATTTTTCTTAAGTGTTGGACACTTATTAAACCCTTAACCAACTTATTATAATTGTTTAATTAAATCATAATTAAATTTATTTTATTTTATTAACTCAATCTCTATTTAATTACTATTTAATATTGATTAAATAGAAATTAATTAATTAACTCTAGTTATTATTTAAAATAAATAATAACTAATTGTACTTACTTATTATTTAATTATAATTAAATAATAAATAATTATTAACTTAGCTTTAACCTTCTTTAATTTAATGTTAATCAACCAATAATTAACCAAGTAATTAACCTTACTTATTATTTAATTAAGGAAATTAAATAATAGTTTACAAATCTTAATCCTCTTTAATTATTATTTAATGTCAATTAAATAATAATTAATTATTTAATTAATTTTAATTATTATTTAAGGTTAAATAATAACCAAATCATTCTTATTTATTATTTAAATTAAATAATAAATTATTACTCTAATAACTTAATTTCCATTAATCGTTATTTAATGTTAATTAAATAATAATTAATTACTTAATTATCCTTATTTATTATTTAATAATATTTAAATAATAAATAATTAATTTATAAATTTTATCTCTCTTTAAATATTATTTAATAGGCATTAAATAATAATTGCTAATTTATCATCTTTATTTATTATTAACATTTAAAATAATAAATAAATAATAAATTTATTTAACTTAACCATGGTTTAGCTAACTAGATTAATATTTAAAATATTTAAATATTAAACTTAATGAAAAATATCCTCCCCAATATTATTTTTGTATTATTATTATTTTTGTTATAATTTTAAATTAATTTTTAAATATTTAAATTAATTAAAATTCACCCGAATGGCATTTTCGTAATTTAGTTGAAAAACCGGACCGATGGCAGTTTCGTAAATAATCAGAAAACTGATCCGAGGGCAAAATGGTCATTTCGCCGAAAAAAACACGGAGGGGCATAAATGTAATTTCGCCGAAAACAGTTCTCGCGCATGGCGCGCGTTACATGTTTTTCGGATCAAAACGGCGTCGTTTTTGAAAGGCCGGAAATGGCCTCCGCGCATAACGCGCGGAGTAAAATCTTACGGACGCCAAACGACGTCGTTTGGCTCCGCGTCTGGCGTGAACAGTGCTCGCGCATTGCGCGGCCAGTTAATATTTTTTTTTTTTTTTTTTTTTCCGAGCAGAAAGCGAACAGTGTTCCGGCTACCCATTTTAAATAAAAAATATACCATCAAGTAAGCTTTAAATCCTCAATAAAAATCCAAAAAAATTACCAATCACCTTATATTAATTTATAACATGAAAAATAATTTTTTCATGATTTAATATCATTATTTTTTTATAAAAATTTTTACATCACATAAACTATCACAAATCATAACTTTTTGTGTATAACTCCATTTTGAGTGATTCAAACTTTGATTTTCTCATGATTTAATGTTCTATAATATTAGAACATCAAATCTAAGTTTTACAAAAATATTTTTGGTAATATATTTCAAAACTTGTTTACACACTACTAAATACATATTTTAGCATATAAAATATACCAAAATACAAACCAAACATATTAAACTCAAGCATGGCATAAATATTACAACTACACATTAATAATTATATTAACATGTTTATACTAACATGATGATTTATTTAATTTAAAAATAAAACTTAGATTTAGAATAACCATTACCTTGATTTAATGGCTATCTTTCTTTTTCTTCCAAAGTAGGTGATGAGGTTTGAAGGCATGAACCAAGAACTCATTCTCTTGGTATTTTTGCTCTCAACTATAATTTTTCTACACTCTCAAAATGCTCTCTAGCTTGAAAAATGGAAGAAGAAGAAATGGCTCACTTAAGCTCCAAAATTGTAAGTATACTTGCAATTTTGATAGATACATAATATATCTAATAATTTTAGCCCATCATGCACCTATTGGATACTTACACAAGTTAGCCACATTAGGTGAAAAGAAGCATGGTGTCTAAGTACTTTAAAAATAAAACAAGCAATCCTTTTAATTAAATGAAAAATCAAATAATAATAATAATAATAATAACAACTCATTCTCTCTCCTCCTTGTCGGCTTATAGCATCATCTTTGTCCCAAATTCATTGACCCATTTCACTTTTTAAACAATTAATAGTTAATTTAAGTATTTTCCAAGTGGGCCAATCATTGGACTTTAATTTAAAATACCAATTGGGCTTCTATTAAATTGTTTGGGCTACTAAATTGTCAAATTTTATTATTCTACACTTGGGCTACTAATTGACCCATGGTGGGCTAATTTAATAATTTATACATTAATTATTCAATCCATGATTAAATAAATAATTAAATTGAATAAATAATTAAATATTCTAACCCATTAGTATTAAATTACTAAATGGACTAATAAATATTATTATTAATATTTCACATTATTTACATTAATTAATAATCATATTAATTAATTTATTATATTTAATTCACTCATTATATTCAATTTAATTGAATATTTAAATAATAGGAAACTTATCAATTATTTTGATATTAAAACTTTAGGGTTTGTTCATTAATTTAATAACATATTAGTGACCCCCTTTAATTAATTTTAGTAATTAATTACATAATTATTTAATCACATAATTAATTAATCACATAAAAAGATTTAAATAATCTCGTAAAACTAACTCGTTGGAAATTAAATTAATAATTTAATTAATAAAGATGTGGAAATTCTAGGACATTACAGATATAGCGAGCCATGTAAATATTCAAGTAATTCTAGAATATGGCAAGTCTAATTAGATTAACTAATTGAGTTAATTAAATTGATTAGTAATGTGAGACTAATTTATTAATTAACTAGCTGCTCTGAGAATTAAATTTCATGTATGTTAGTAAAAATTGGAATGGCCCAATGTTTGATTAAATTGAGCCCAAATAAAATTGAAAACAAGCCCAACATTTGATCCAAAGTGTATTTAATTAAAAGTCAATTATTTAGTCAACAACACTATCATTTGTAGCAATTAAAATAAAACAAAAATTGGACAAATTTGAAGAAAAGTGGCCGATTTTGGTTGGAGAATTTCTAGGATCCATGTAGCTTATTTCCTTGCATTATTATTGGTGGATCTCATTTGATTTTTCAAATTGACTTTTAGTTGCTTGGAAATTGGAGATTTAGCTTGATTTAATAAGTCCACAAGTCCATGCTTATCTAAATAAGAGTGCTCTTACCAACTATTCATCTTCTTCCTCCTTAGCTTACTAGACCCTAATTGTAGAGAGAGAGTGGAGAGAGAAAGCTAAATTTCTAGAGAGAGAAAGAAAAAAACCTCCATTGTTCAACCTTTCCTTACTAGTTCTCCATCCAAAAATTTCAAATCTCAAGTATAGAAAGAGAGAGAAGATTCAGTTGGAATAAGAGAAGGAGGGAGTTCATGACATCAACCTTCATCACATATTTTGGGAGAAGAAGGAGAATTGCTAGAAGATCATTAAGGTTTAAAAATTTTCTTGAAATCCTAACTTTCATTTTTGGTTATTTATTTCTTTAAATGTTCATGCCATGGTTGGTTGTGGGAGGTATTTGTGTGTTGTAGCCATAAAGGGCTAGAAGATATAAGGTGGAAGAGTTTATGGAGCTTATGTGTTGAAAATGTTCGTTTCTTGATTTCTTGATAAGTTAAGTACTTTTATACTAGTTTAGGTGATGTTTTGAGTAAAAATATTTTCTAAAATCCTTATATGCTAACTTGACGTGATGAACAATTTTTTATGCCCAAAAAAAAAAAAGAGGTTATATGAGCTTAGATTCATATGTTAATCATCATAAGTTTTGTGGGAAAATTGTTTAAGTTAAACTAGTTAATTACCGGAAGCTATGTTTGTGGTTTTGTGCTTGGTAGCCTTATGTACATACTTGGTAGGCTCAGTTTTATGTGTTAGGATGTTAAAGGTGTAAGTTTTGAACAACACCTAGTTGGTATCGAGTCAAAACAATTTAAAACGAACGCGATATGAAATTTTGAACAAGATATAAAAATTTGAAAATGGTCACTGACAGCAGCCTACTTTGCGCAGTCACTGCGTTCAAACCGTAACTCGTTTTGAAAATCCGTTGATACCGGGAGATAGATCTCTCAGTTTTCTTAAAAAATGAGACTGGATTGACCAAATTCCGAGTTACTAGTGATTTTATATGATTTTTCCCGTCAAACTGTTCAAATATGTTTTCTGACGAAAACCCCCTGCCTAGAATTTTCCAAGGGGCATTTCAGTCATTTAACATGTTGTAAAAAATTTTGGGCTTCTGGATTTCGAAAATATATGTCATAATCTAGCATTTGTCCAAAATTGACCTCAATTGGAGTTCGTATGAGTGAGCTATAGCTAGACATGCACAGTAGGCCGGATTGGTCCGGCCTGGCCTGGGCCTGGTAGGCTTTGGCCATTGACCAGACCAGGCCATGCTTTAACTTTTGGGCCTGTAGGCCGGGCCAAGCCGGACTTCTCGATCAAAGTCTGGCCTTTTGAGGTCTGTAGGTCAGGCCAGGCCGGGCCTGTAGGCTAGGCCAAGCCTGTAGGCTAGGTCGGGCCAAGCTTTGGGTCAAGTCAGGCCAATCCTTAGGCCGGGCCGGGCCAGACCAGTCCTTGGGCCGGGCCAGGCCAGGCCTAAAAATGTAATCAACTAATTTTTAATGTGAAATATAAATATTAAATAAAGTAACTACTATATTAATTAAATGTATTGACAAAAAATTAAAAATGAGTAATTAATCAATAATAAATAATGAGTCAGTTACAAATATTTTACTTCAAAGTATTTTAAAATGTCTTCAAAATTCAAATCTTCAAAAAATGTATTTTCCTATCTTCAAAAAATATCTCTTCGTTATATCTTCAAAAAACATATCTTCAATCTTAAAGAAAAGCATATATCTTTAATATTCATGGATGTGTAATTTCGTCAATTTCTACTCTAACTTCGAGATCTTCTGAGCTATATTGATTGTCTATTACATTTTGTACTTTTCTTTGTGCGGCAAGATAATCTCTATAACAAATGTATATCTCCAACGATTCAGGGCTAAGTCTACTTCTCTTTTCATCCAATACTTTGCCAGATAAAGAAAAATATTGATGAATTTATTTATCTAACTTTTAAAAAAAATTAATCTTGAAAATTTGAGTAGTATATTTTTAGATAATTTATAATTATATTGAATCAATTTTAAATTTAAATATATTTTAAAATTAATTTTAGAATACCCAAATTAATTAATTCTATTTTGAAACTGAAAAAGTTTTACAACATAAACCGGATTTGTCAACCAATTGTGATTAGTACAATGAACAGAAAAGCTAAACAAAATTTTTCAAAGTTTATTATCTCCCTACAATGAACAATTTCTTCCCTTCATCCGTCTTTTTGCTGCTTATATATATCAAGTTATAGTCTATAGTTAAAACGAATTAGCTAGGCTGGGCCGGGTTGGTCCTCTACGTAGGCTGGGCCGGGCTGGTCCTCTACGTAGGCTGGGTCGGGCTTTTTTGTAGGCCGGGTCAGGCCGGGCTTTTACGTCAAAATAGCAGCCTATTCAAAAACTATAGGTCGGACCAGTCCGGTCCGGGCTTTGACCAGGCCGGGCTCAGGCCAGGCCAGGCCAACCTATGGGCCGTAGGCTTTTTGTGCATCCTTAGCTATAGCCAAGTGAATTTTTCCGTTACAGATTTTTAAACTGTTATAACTCATTGTCAGTAGCTCAGAATGCTCTGAAATTTTTACTGTGTGTTTTCTAGAATAACCGTAGACTGCAGTTTAAATTATAGAATTTTCTGTTAAGATTTCGATTTTTAATAAATATTACAATTTTGGACAGAATTGGCTTGTTTAAAAATAGTAAATTAAGTTGAAAAAATTAAAAAAAATTATTTTGTGTGTATTATGTTATATATGACTGATTCCCATAAGTTATAAAAATAACGAGTCAACTTGGTATTTTTGATAAATATATTTGTATGTTGAGTAATTGGAGATGTATTTATGTTTAAGCCGAATAAATTATATAACATAATTTATTCGACCGAGAGGTCTTAGAATAATATAATATTTGTGTTATGTGAATATTATGTGTATTGAGAAGTGATTATGTGAAACTAAGTGTTAGTTAGTTTGTTTGGGGTTAGAACTAATTAGTAAGTAACCTATTAATGATAGGTTTACGGCCAGCGAAATATTTTAATCGTGATTATTTGAAATTCGCGTATCAAGACAAGTCCCTACGACCTATACTTATTTATAATGTGCAAGTCTTCTAACTCTAACTTGAGTTACATGTTTCATATGCCTAGTGGTTCAATTATTGAATTATTCCATATCATAAGTATTTTTGATAATCGCACATGATGCATTTGAATTCACATTCATTCATTGAATCATGAAACATTTAAAGTTTTGTTATTTATGAACTATCTGAGAAATAGTCTAGACCATTTGTTCTGGCTAGACCTTTGCATGTTAAAAATTTTAAAAACTATCCAAACCATTGCTTGGTGCAGATCTTGTAAGACTAAGAGAACAACCCTTTTATGGGGGAATGTAATTATATTATCGGTTATCCGATTAAGTGTTGTTAGTTCCCAGAGGCACACAAATGATCTAGAAGGGGGGAGTTGAATAGATCACTTCGAAACTTTTTGCTTTAAGAGTTCAGTACCAAATAATTTATTGGATCAAGATTTGTTTGCATAGCGGATTATTAGTTTGAAAAACACCCCTTAAAGTTTTGTAAAACTTCTCCGTTGAGTTTAAGATTAAGTTAAAGAATGTCACTTGTTAAGTAAACTAATTCACAGTCAAATGTATATATATATATATAAGACAAAATGTAAATGACTGAAAGTAGATGACACCAGAGAGTTTAAAGTGGTTCGGAGAGTGAATAACTCCTACTCCACTATTCTACTATGGCGAGTAGGAAATCCACTAGGAATGGTTCATACGGAACCCTTCAAGCTCATTAGCCTGGAAACAATGGTTCACTAAGAACCCTTCAAACCCAGCAGGTTTGGTTAGTTTAGTCACAAAGACATGGACATTACTGCCCTCTTCAAGTCCAGCAGACTTGGCTCCTTTAGTCACTATGACAAGGACAACTGCCCTCTTCAAGTCCAACAGACTTGGCTCCTTGATTGTTTGAAAGAGGTTGAAGTTGTGCTGCTAAGTAGAACATTTGCTCTTCTTCATCTTTAGGTGCTTAGCAGCAGCTTGTGATCAATCTTTGAATGTTGCTGATATTTTCTGTTGATGTTCTTCTTCCTTCTGTATTCAGCAACTACTCATGATCACCCATTGTGATGCTAGGCTTTTGCACTTTAGCTCCTTTGATACTTGATAACTTCTCGAGATGAACTCCTGAGATGACTGTGATGCTTCTTCCTTTTGGTACTCAGTTGCTACAATATATGTATCAAGTTGGCGTTTAAGCTTCTCTCTTCCATGTGCCTAGCAGCTCTTAACACTTCTCTTGTAATAGAGTTATTTATCTCTATGTCTCTCTCAATTCAGTGTTAGTGTTCTGATGGATCGTAGAGTCCTTCAGCATATTCATTTTCTGTTTCACTCTACGATCGGTTGTTGTCTACTATCATCTCTCTCATATTTTTCAACAACTACTTTTCTGTTTGTTATGTAAGCCTTTATATCTCAGAGCAAATTTTAACGTTGAAAGAAATCCCGTTGGTTTCCTTTGACTTTGTGCAGATCTTTAATATCTTCAATGTTGACTTTCTTGCCGCTTGTGTCAGTGCTTTACCCTTTTCTGACATGCTCTGATATATTGACCTGTAGCTCAGCTTTCTCTGAATTTATAGTCGTTGCACACCCAGATTGGTTCAGCAAGGATTTTTATTTCCTTTGTTAATTAATCTTCTGATTCATCAATAAATACATTCCTTGACTTTTAGAACCAACTATTCTGATGCATTCAGAGATGTCCCATTTCTGACTTTATTCACCATCTTCCTGAGCAGTGGGTCCTGACTTATAGTCGTTTAGGCACAAAGTCTTCTGTGACTCTGACATGCATCTTATTTCTCAAGAGCACTTACTCTTTCTTGAATATGGGTGAGGAGTATTCTCTTTTCTCTCATACTAAAATGCAGTTATGATTCTTTGCTATTTATGGTTATCGTAGAGTGACTGTCTGCTCATCTGGACTCTACGAATTCATCTCCACTCGTTATCTGAAGTATGTCGTGGTGTAAATGGTGGAGATGGAGCGTACTTCTCTTTTACTCTGCGATCTTGCTTTTGTGAACAAATCGTAGAGTTTGTCTGCAGTGCTTTGCTTTATGATTTCGTTCTACGATCTTGTCCTTTTGTTCAAATCGTAGAGTTTGTGAACTGCCGTGCTTTTTAGTGAAATCGTTGAGTTGTAGTCTTTGTTGCTTCATCCTTTAATTCTACTCAACGATTGTTCCATGTGTAAAGCAATCTTCTGTATTGCCTTGTCATTCTGTTCCACTCTACGACTTCTTCTATCTGTGTAAATTCCAGTCCTTGTAAGCTTGCTCATCAAGTTTACTCTACGATTTTGCTAGAGAGTGTGTATCGTAGAGTACATTTCTTCTCTGGTTCAGCGTTATCTGCAGGCTAGCTTGGCTGTCTGTTCGACGATCGTAGAGTTCAGCTCTACGATTTGTACTTGAACAGTTCTTTAATTTTACTTGCATATCCTGTAGACTTCTTGCACTTCTGACCCTCTTTGATGATCGTAGAGTCGACTGGGCTGAGAGTCGTATCTTTCACTCTTCGAACATGCCGAAACGTTGAGTCTTCTTTGCTTGGAATCGTAGAGTCCACTCTACGATTCAATAGACTGATCAACCTAACATATTTGATCTTTTCTAACTAAGTCCTTTCTTACATTATTACATCATTACATATTGAAAGAACTTTTACAGACTCTGACATACACAAATACAGCAATGATTCATTCTTATGCTACTCTGCTTATATAATACCTCTTTTATGCAGAGTGACTTCTATTGAAAGATCAACCTAACATTTCTGATCTTTAAAATCTAAGTCCTTTGTACACATATAATTAAAAAGGACTTTACAACATTTTAACCAGATAACTTTCATTCTCTTTAATAAGAAACAGATAGTTTATAACAAGATCATATTTGTGCTATACAAGTGTGCACATCACAGTATTTGAAATAGGTAATATATATCATACACCCACAACAATGTAAGCACATAATTAGATTAACATATAATCACTTTGTCACATAATCACATAAGCATCTTTTAGAACATCTAAGCACATAATCAAGTAAGCACATTAACACGTATGCACTTTCAGATACATATTGACAATCAACCATATAAGCACATTATAAAATCACTTTGTCAAATAACCACATAAGCACATTTAGCCCAGTCCTTTTTGCACAACAGTCATCATCATCAAATCAAACAACATTCAACAAGTGTTATGTGCATGTACATCGTGTACAAGAGGTTGATCCCCTCGCGTACAATCCTCGGGGGTTACCTGTTAAAAGGGATAGTCGAAAGATTGATTCCTTAAGAAATTGTTCAAGGTCAAAGTGACCACTCATCAGTAAATAAGCATTATACATCATTTTTTTTATTTGTATCTTGATTATATTGTCTTAAGTTATTCACAATTTATTTCATCTTTGAACTTATTCTGGGTTATTTACCCATTCATTCATGATATATATCTGTTGTTGTTCATTTTAAACTTGCTGAGCAATCTAGTTGCTCATTCTTGCTATATCATGAAATACTTGCAGTTACGCCAGAAGGTTCAGGCAAGGACAAGGGAAAATGGAAAGCGAATGAATGATTTAGTTGTTATTTAATTTAGTATATTTAGTTCCGTGTTTAGTGAACTCTATTATGTAAACTTTACTATTTGGTATTGTATTTATTAAAGGTTAACGACCTTGGGAGATTAGCAGACCATTTGTCATAAACAAACTATATTTATATCTCCGAAATTAGTTACTATTATATTGTTTAGAGGTGGATGTATGTATAGATCGTGAGCATTGAGTCTGGGGTATGAATACCCAAATTTGGGGGCGTCACACATATCATGCTTGCTCTTTTGAAGAGGATGATTGATCTCATAATTATTTATGTTGAGACACTAAAACAAGTATGTAGGTGTTTATTGGAGAATAAATTCACTAAACGTGACTCGCTTAAGGAATACCTAATAGAGTTTTACTTGTCTATTAATTGGAGTTCCAAATGTGATAGTAGTATACGTGATCCTTAGACATGAGATTATCACAGGACCTTGTATATGATGAGTTATACTTTTTTTATATTCCTTATGTAAGACCTAAACTTTTATGGAATACAATTTAATTTTTCTTCATATATTTTTCTAAAACAGTAAGGTATTATACTAAAAAAAGTTAAAGTTAAAAATATTTTGTACGCATTATATTTTATCGATTATAGAAAACGACAGCAATAACCTATTTAAATAAAAATTGTCAACGATACTATCACTTTTAACTGTTAAGATACTCAGTGACAAAGGAATAGTATAATACGGTATTGCACAGTAGCACACAGTATTGCACAATAGCTGTAATGATATGTGTTTTTGTAAAATGTTGTATATATTAAATAATTAGGGAAGTTAAAATTTTGAATTGTGACATATAATTTGGGACAATCAATTTGTATTTTATTTGAGCTAGAAATTTAATTTTAAGCCAAGTGCACTTGAATAAATCAAAAAGAAGCAAGGATGATTTATTTATATATAAAAATGTATAGAGAAAAAGGGAAAGGTTCATAGTAGCCTTGACAAATTAGAAAGTGACGTTAGAGTTCTAATTGTTGTAAATTATCCATTTTGTCATTAAATGTTGGTGGAAATTTCTTGGAAGCCATTAACTATGCATGATTAAGCTAACCAAAGTGGAGTTAGTTGTAGAAAATATGCTTACAATTTATATATGTGTAGATTTAGTAAGATAAGCTAGATTATTACTCACTTATTTTTCATTTCCATCTTACTTTGGCTAAGTGTTGAGAGAAAGAGAGAAATAGTAAGAAAAATTTGAGAGAACTTGAAAGATTGATAAATAAGTATTCAAGAGATTAAAGCTAGCATCAAAAGTGGATCATCCATCATTAAAGAGGTTCTTAGCAAGAAGGAGAAAAGCTTTAAGAAGGTTTAAAATTGTCCATGCCTTAAAACTCTTTATTTATGTGTTTAAATGTGAGAACATGTGTAGCCATACATGTATTTGTGGTTAAAAGTGTTGATTAAGTGAGTTTATGTGCTATATGGTTGATACATAATGAAACCAGAGGTGCTACGGTAGTATTACAAAGGTGATATGTGGATTTGCATGCTAGGTGGTATGTTAGATACTTAGTTATATAGAAAACATAGTAGTTTGTTTGGTTAAAAACCTTAAGTGATGTTTTGAATGCATGAAAATCAAATATAGATAATTGCATGAGGTAGTAGAGTCATATAAGTGTTATATGAGCTTAAAGTGCAGGTGAACGAACTTGTAATGATGTATATAGGAAGTGGAGTTAATAAACTCAAAGTTGGTTTTATGAAAAATTTTAGGTTAAGCTACAAAATCCTATCAAATGGTAATTTTTGACCATTTTGAATATTTAAAGGTAAAATGAAGCTAAATGACTAAGTTTTATGTAAATACACGTGTTCGCATCGATTTGGTGGTCATTTGGTATATATGGCGATAAAGTGGATTTTGGACGTTCGAAAATGTTCGTCGAAGCTTAAAATGAGAAATTCAAAAAAATAGGTTTATTTGGAAACTTTTAATATTTTTGAAAGCTTAGGCAAGTCATATATATGTTATGTATGCTAAATCATGTGTTGGAATAAAGAAATGCAATGTTTGGCCAAAAATAGCATGAGAAAAGTTTGGGATGTTTTTAAAAAAAAACTAGTTTCAATCAATCTCGCAGACAGCAAGATGTTTTGTACTAAACACCGCGTCAGGGCGCAGTGTAACTGAGAAGAATTCACTGTTAGCGAAGTGTTTAGAACAAAACACTACATCGGGGCGTAGTGTTCTGATTTTTGATTTTATTTTAATCCAAAATGAAGTGTTTTGACTTTAAATGATAGAGACATGTATTGTAAACCATAAATTAATAAAAATTATTAATATGATACGTATTAAGGAATAAACAAGCAACATGTTATGTGTAAAGTTAAATGTAAAGATAAACGGTGATTGGCGTGTTAATGTAAAGCAATAACGTGTATGTAACTAATGTGTTGACCATTATATTGAGAAAATTTGACATCTCTAGTATAAACTGAAAATAAATAAAAGCAACAACATATGAAAGCAAAAATACAAAATAGAAAATGGAAGCAAAAACAATTATATATTAGTTGACCATCTTACTTAATAATTGTTTTTTAAATAAATTTTTTTTATAAATAACCTAGAGTTAAATACATTTTTGTCCTTCAAAATATAACCCAATTTACCAAATCAACTTTAATCTATAAAAATTAATGAAAGAAACTCTAAAATACATCTAAGCTAGCAAGCTGAAAAAAGTGACCCTCTGATCATATCTTTGACAAAATTATATATTTATATTATTTTAACATTTTAAACATATTTAACTATATTTAAATCCATTTAATTATATTTTTAATTAAAAATAATATAATTAAATAGTATAAATATGTATATACTATGTAAAATAAATAAATCTCATTGATTAAATGTAAGAACACACTCTTGTTTCTTGTTTAAAATTCAAAGTTTCTAATCTAATAATTGGGCCGCCTCATTTAAGCCAAGGAAGTGATAGATATTCTGGTTCATAAACAAAATTAACTACACATAAAATAATTAATCTCATTAACTAACTTGAATAAATTAATTAATTTTAATAATATACTTAAATAAAATAATTAAATTCACTAATTAACTAAATAAAATAATTAACTCAATTAAATAATATACTCAAATAAAATAATTAAATCCACTAATTTACTTAAATAAAATAACTAACTTAATTAATTAACTCAAAATAAAATAATAATATTTCTTGTCCACTTGTTTTTAATTTTACTCTAATTTAACTTTGGAAACTACACAAAATCCAAGCTTTGCCCACTAATTTAACACTAAACCAGATTTAAAACCCATTTACAATTTACAAGTTGTTACACGTATTCTACTACTAGTCTAGAGAGAGAAAATTTGGAGAGAGATGGATAGGGTGTTTTCGGTGGACGACATTTCCGACCAGTTTTGGTCACCGCCGCCGGTAGCACCAGCTGAGGAAGAATCGTCATCTTCGTCCGCATCAAAGATGATGAACCGCAGCGCTTCTGAGTGGGCGTTCCAGTGCTTCCTCCAGGAGGCTGCCGCACCGGAATCCTCCCCTCCTTCTTCCTCATCGAAGCCTGTCGACGTAGTTGAGATCAAGAGCAGCACTACGGCGTCTTTTGCTTCTGTTCCTGCTCCCAATGTTCCCATCGATTCGGAAGAGCACCAAGCTTTCCTCCAGAGTCGCCTCAATTTGGCTTGTGCTGCTGTTGCTGATTTGACTCGGGTGGGTAAAATAAATTAAATCCTTTTGCTTTTTGAAGTTTTGTTTGTTTGCTTTCTGATAATTTGGTTTATGGGGCTCCGGGGATTCTATGCTTTTCTGTTGATTTTTGTTCTGTTTCCCTTACCTTTTCTCGGTTACCAAACAGGGCACTAGGATATTCTGCCTGATTTTTATTCTATGTGATTGTATGTATGTGTCTATCTAAATAAAAAATTGTATCCTTTTTGTTTCCTTTATTTGTTTCTTATTGAGGTTCTTTATGAACTTAGATACATGTAGTCAAAATATCAGAACTTATTAATTATCAGTGTTTCTAATACAAGTTATTAATATTTTGTGTGGCTTGTTTTCTTATATGAATCATATGATGCAGTTAATTTCAGCAGGATTTGATGATGCTTTTATTTTATTATTATGTAATTTTATATACTCCTCTGTTCCAAATTATAGGGTCAAAGTTTATTTTTTTAAGACAGCTTGTGATATTTTCAAATCAAAATTTGATATGAATTCTTTTAAATTTAGACAAAATAATTATGAAAATGTGCAAAAATATTATACTAATTACAAGATTTATTGTTTTCAAAAGTAAAATGAGTTATATCAATTTTAAATTTTAAAATATCTCATTTTGACTTTGAAAAGTCAAAATGAGATGTAATATTTCAGATGCTATATTTTGGAATGGAGGTGGTACTTTGGAGCCTTTTTATATCTGTAATGTTGCTTTCAACAAATACAATAAGAAAAATACTTCAAATTTACTAAATGCTCCTTATTTATTTACTTGGTTTTGTTGTGATCAAATCTTTAACTTGTGCCCAGGGTACAGTTTAGCTTTGTTGAATTCATTACCATTGATATTTGTAGTTTCAACAATGATTTTTGCTAGCTGTAATTTACCATTTGATTTTCAAATTATTCGTGCTCAGCAAAAAAGAGCCAAAGATTCAGGTAACTTTGGAAGTAGTAGTGTTCATACGGCCTGATGTATGATAATTTAGCTATGTACTTCCAATCTTCCATCATGTTTCCTACCAATCTTTGTAGAATGTGTGAATTTGTAAGAATAATGATTTTTAGCAGTATGATGTTTCTATTTGTTTTGTTTCTCCTGATAAGAATTTGAATCCTGCTTCCTCTTTCATTTTGAAGTGTTGGGTAGTAGTGGGAGCTGAATGGGCAGAGTAAGAGAGAGAGAGAGGGGTTGCAGATTGGTAAAGGTTTATATAGCACAACTGGATAGGAATAGAACATCAATCCAACTCGACTTTCAGAATGTGACTTAGAGAGAAACATAGTTCATACTAATGAGAGATTAAAATCATCATCAATCAGAGATCGACATGTGGCACCACATAAGGGAATTTTAGTCATCTTCATTCAGGGGAACTCCAGATATCTGGCAAAGGAATAATCTCTTATAATTGAATATTTTTAATTTTAGGAAACAACATGTAAACAGTGTTCTAAAATTCCTGCCTAGGACCCCCTAGCTGTTAGGCGAGCCCTACCGCCTCAATTTGGCGTGGTGCCTAGAATCAGACCTTTACTTTGAAGCTATACAATACTTGAAATGAACGGCTCCCAAGTGATAAAAGAAAGAGGATGAGATTTTTTAATGCAAAGATTATTTTTTGGGTAATTTTTCATGTAAGAATTTAAAAATTACAACTGCTATATGCTTTATATAGTGTAACAATTATTTATAACAGAAAATAAATAAATGAAATCGCCTAAGAAAACTCCTAGTCCGCCTACGAAAATGCTTAGGCATTGCCTAGGTGCCCCCTCCATCACCTTGGTCTGCTTAGCGACTTTTAAAACACTACATATAAATCCCCGAATTGACTCCAATCACCAGGTGATGTGTTAAGCTCAACCCTATTGAGCTTAATAAAATTTAGTCAGTGGAACTAGGATTCAACTAAGTTGATGGGTGATGAAGATGAGGATGAATAGTAACAACAAAAGAAAGAGGAGTGTATCGGTAAAGCACAATGAAAAATATTTACGAGTTAGGAGGAAACTTGGAGAGAAATTGATAGACATTTGGAAAGAAGAAGATAGAACATATAGAGATAGAAATTTATAGTGAGATAGATATGGCTAAAACATTTTTCAATTTAGTTCATTAATAATATCATGCAATTACATGTTCACTATTTAAACTAGAATAAAATCTAGATGATATGTATCACTAATTTATTACGCTAATATGCACCTAATTCAGGTACAAAGAAAAATAGTACTAGCCGTATGACTCTACTATCTTCTATAATATTCTTATCATGACGCCCCCAGACCTGGTGCTCACTATACAACACATCCATACATCTATGTACATAGCATCACTTAATAACATAGGTTTAATTACATTATCCTTGCAAAACATATTAATCTAGTCCTAGGTTACACAAACCTTTACAAACTTAACATACCTTAACAAAAGGTTTACATCATAAAATTATATTAATGACATCACAAGTTCTACTCTTCCATTTTTCCTTTACCCTTGTTCTTCTTAGAGCTTTCTGTTATCCCGAGCTTAGCTGAAAACATGGATCATAAAACAAGAGTGAGCAACTACTTTGCTCAGCAAGTTTAAAGCATGTAATGAATAAACAATTCATGTACAGGGAATTTAACTTTTTGAATTTCAAAATTTTCAAGGATTAGTAAAGGACAAGGAACTGAAACAATTTTGATTTAAGAGATTTCTTTGAACTTTCACTCTGAGTGGTCACTAAGGACCGTGAACTCTGGGCCTGGTTTAACGGATATCTTCACCGTAAACCTACCACTTGAATGTGTAACAATCGCAAAGATTGTAAACATCCTTTGCTGAGTATTCTAGGTGATCAACTTATTGTAAACATCCAAGCCGCTTTGTCTGTTCATTGGATTGATGTCTGATAGCTTTTCCATGTAATGCATAACATTCAGTTATAGTGCGCAAAGTCGGAACTATATGCTGACATAAACATACATATCCCTTTTTCAAGGGTTGTTCATCTCAGTCTCATCATAAGAGTCCGCACCAAGACAATTAATTTCGATTAGCTTTCAAGGAATTATATCCATTCGATAAATCATTTAACGTCTAGCCGAAACAAACGGCAAAGACTTACTCTTAAACATTTCTTGAACAATTAGAACTTTAAAAGCTTCTAGAATTTATTAACTGAACAAATATTTCGGAAGCACATAATTACTTCAATCTTAGCGGGAAATAATTTTCAAGAATTATTTCGATTTGAAGACTTGCTTAATCATAGGAATTTGCATAATGCGAAAACTTGCATAATATTAAATTTGAGTAAGTTTAGGGAAACTTGCATAAAATAATAAACTTGCACAAGTTAGGAAACTTGTATGATTCGTCGTCTAAAGCCAACTTTAGTACTTCGTTCTTTGTATAGCTTGCATATTTAATGATGTCGACACACACATTAGTTATACATATAATTCATCAGTATTCTCATTTCAAACTCAACACTTTACTAGTTTATTTTACTAATCCTTAACTTATTTCTAAGTTCGATTTATTACTTCATACGTTGGTTAATTAATACAAAACTAAGACTATCCAACTCAAACTACACAACATAGATTGCATAGCATGAAAAATTGTTCACTGACCAACGCAGGGCCCGGTGCCCCGACACCAACTTCTCTGCGTCCCGACGTCGACTTCCTGCTTGGCCGGCGCCCTGGCAGCCAGAAATCCAGTTCCCTAGTGCTTGGCTAATTTCCAGCACTTCACGATTTTGTTACCAACTATCTAGTTTTAAACATTTATATCTTGCTCACTTTTAATCGGATTGAACTCAAATTTGGACCATGACTTGATGGGTTTATATACGCACAAAAATCAACCCTCAAGTTTCCAAATACTTTTAATACCCAAAACTATGATCGAAATTGACTACAACCCTCAAGTTTGTTAACCTAGCATGTTTTACTAGAAATCTTGCTATAAATCCATTTTAGCACATTTTTCTTTCATTTCACTTGGGCTATCTTCGTATCTTGAAGATCTATAACATACCACTTATGAACTTAAAAATACACATTTAAAGTTATATGCCTTAGAAAATCTTATTACTTGTGTTTACACATATGTTACAATTTCTAGATTTTCATGCATTAGCTACAATTTAAACACATAAACACCATCAAAGCCACCTTATACCTTCGGAATCCACCATGATTCCCCATCACATAGATCCTCTCATAACCAAACATGCATATAAACTATAAACATAAGTTAACTAAAGGTTTAGAGTTCTAGAACACTTTTGTACCTTGAAAGCTCGATACTTCTTGCCATATCTTCCCTCTTCTTGGCTAAGTGGCTTGCTGGCACCACTCATTCTCCTTGGTTCCTCCCCACCCGAAATCTCTAACTTCTTTGAAGCTCTCTTTATTTTTCTTTGTAACTCTTACTGTTGCTCTCTAGCTCACACTTGGTGAAATGAACAAATGAAGCAAACTTTTACAAATGACTTGGGTGTGGGCAAATTGTAATTAACACTAATCATCCAACTATCAAACTAAGCAAGGTTTGAGGTTGATTAATCAACAAACACGTTTCCTTAAATTAGGGGAAGTGACCTTGCATTGGAGGATTTTAGGGAGGGTTTCAGGGGATTTTAAGTACTTTTGTACCCCCTCACTTGGCTATAGGAAAATCTGATCTTTTCCCACAAAATCTTCCATTTTTCCTTTTCTTTTAATAATGCCAATTTATTGCATCATTGCTTCTAGAAGTTGGGTTCCCAATTGGGCTTTAAGTTTGTGCTTGTGCATGCAAGTATTGGGCTACCACTTTGGGCCTCCTCTTAAGATTTTCATTGGGCTTATGATACTACCTTTCTCAAAGTTTGCAAGTACTTTAACGTTTCAAAGGTTGGGCTTCAATTGAATTCCCTTACAATGCTTCATAGCTTAGCTTATCCTTGGGCTCACAAGTAATTTACTTGTTTAATTCCTTGGATCATTTTAATTCCCTTACTGGACTTCAAAATGAACATGCACTTGGACTTCTTAATTCTTCTCTTGGACTCTCCCAATTGGCATAGCACGTAGGCTTGTTAATTAGGTTAATTACTTAATTATTCTTGACCCTTAATGTTGCCACTCAAAACTTATCTTACTTAATTGTTAGGTTGACAAATTTGTTCAACACTTGGTTTCATCACATCTCTTTGAACTTTCACTATTGACATATACTTGGGCTTTCCAATTTCATCATTGGTTTGGGCCCTTAATGTGCCACACAAGGCTTACATAAAAGCTTTGTTAATTAATACCATAAGCTTTTACTAAATGCTTCATCTATTAAGTTCTCTTTCTTGTTTGACTATCATCTTTAACCTATTCATACATCAACTCATCCCATCTTTAATTGCATTTCAGCATACGTAGAAATTTAATTTTATTAACAATTTCTTGCATGAATCTTATTATAATATTTTTCGAAAATTTTGGTTATTACACTTCTCAACAACTACGCCCGTACAATCATTTAATAGTTTGACCTACTGAATATCAATTGTGTCTTTGACACCCATGATTATCCCCAAACTCATGGCTTGATCCTAAGATGCTAAGCATAAAGAGTTCATAAGACAGTGAAAGAAGGAGCTCTCTACTTTGTAAGGCAAATTCTTCTACCCTCAAGCTCTCTGTCTTTCCCTCTAAGGATCACCCTAGGCACCAGCACCCTCTCATGGCCCAACAAAAAAACCAAAATAAAATAAAAAACAAAGTGAAGTGTTGGCAGCCCTCTAAGGCATTTTTGGTCTTGCAAGTGTGAAGCTCACGAATCATCCTCCACTAATTTATACTAGTGCTTTTCTTTCAAAATCATCTGATTAACTGCCTGAATAGTTGATCTTTGCAACTTATTTGTCCAGATTGCAATGTTCGTTGGAAAACTGATGAATATCCTTTAATAAACCAATTAATTTTCTACCAAAAGAAATCTATGTTATCTCTTTTAGCAAGAGCATCCTTTTAAATATAGTGGACCTTCAAAAACTGAACTCTTCGGTAATGCTTGGTCCTTCTCGGGCATGGAGACCCCAAGTTGGGTGTTGGCCTAACTCTCTTACCGAAGATGCAGGTTGGAGTCTTATTTTTGTTTCACTTTTCTAATTTCCACTCCCCTTTTAATCTGATATGTTGTAAATATTCGTAAATCTGCTTCAAAAAAGAAATGTTGTGCTTGATATATAATGTATCTGCATTACAGAAAGTTTTAAAGTCGGTTTCTTGCACGGTACCTACCATTGCATGTGACTGTTGTACTTGTCAGGTATGGTTGTACATCATATTATGACATCCACCCCTCTTCCTGAAATCACGAGTCACTACCACAAACACCCTGAAGGAAAAACATCACATTTTGCATTGAAGGTTGTGCAGCCAAAGTGTCTTCTTAACTCAGACCTATTCAGCATTGTAAAACCTCTGAATCTACCTAAATTATTCTTTTGGGTTCGTTTAGTTTTTGTTTGATTGTTGAGCTTTCACTTTACCTGAATTTGGAAATTACATCTGTTGCATCCTTATGTGGAGGTTGCTTTTGAAAATCTACTTCCTTTTGTTACCATGATTTTGAGTTAAAAGTTTGGAAGCAGAACAAAATAAAAATTCATAAATTCCTTTTAATATGTATGGTGTATGATTTCTTTCTTGTAATGGATGTTAATAAGGAAATTTTAGATTTATGAATTAGGGCATGATAACTAGTCAAAACTTATAAAAGAACATGGTAACTTATCCAAAAGCTATTAAGAAATAGAACTGGAACATGATATCGTTTAGTCTTTAAGAGTTCATACCGTACGTATTATATTGATTCCGACTCGTGATTGAATATACATACATACATATACATATACATATATATGTGTGTATATGTGTATGTGTGTGTATATATTTATATTACACACATACACACACACATATATACACACGTACATACATATACATATTATGTATATGTATATGTATGTGTGTGTGTGAATTGTGCACTAATATTTATTTCATTTGGTCTTTTGGAACCTAACGAGTACTTCAATCTAAGAGGGACCACATTGCCTCGACCATATTTACACATTAACTAAGCGTTGAATTAAATATTACATTATGCATCCTGTGTTTGCTAAGATCAATGCACTGTTTAAATGAAGTGTATGCTCCACTTGTTCATTAGGCATCTAGTGCGCAACCTCGAGATTCTGCTGCTCTTCCTGACAATGGATCACAAGCTTCCAATACTTCACGGCTGGGATCTTACATTCCTCCTAAAGGTTAGTATATTCTGGTATATAGATTGTTTATTTTTTTTGCTTCTTTAAGAGTGCATGGTGTGCATGTTTGTTTCTGTTCATACATATGTATGTGCTTTTATAGTACGGTGGTGAGAAGATTTTCCAGTCGTTCTATAATATCCCAAATATTTCAAACTATGATATGACAAGATCTCATTAAGGTTGTCAATTCAAAACCTGAGAACGATTGCTCAAGCATACCTTGAGCTATCTCAAAGACCTAATACGACGTGAAACTATGATCGTATACAACTAAGAGGTTATAATCTTTAACCTAATCTGTGTTATGTGAATAGTAAAGCTTGAATTGAGCTTTTAAACATGATATGTGAATTATCTATATGTAGGATTTTGTGTTTTGGTTCAAGTAGTTAACCTAGACTCTCGAGGAAAACGTGTAGGTCAAATTGACATTCCGTTTCAAGATTAATTCTTCCCACGCTTTGAAAACACGTAATATTCAATAAAAGTTTTTTTTTTGAAAAACATGTAAAAGCACTATTCACGAGAAAACGTTTTTCATTCGTTTGACCGTTTCTTTCATTTGTAGGATTTTTTGTATTTCACAAGATAGTGTTAATATGTGGTTTAGATGTCAGGAAATCAATAAATTTTTTTGGGAAAAAATACAAAAATGACACGATTTACGGGAAAACGTTTGTCGTCTTTTTGAACATTCTTTTCGACGTTTTGACTTTTTACATTTCACGATATAGTATTTATACGGGGAATAGATAATAGGGAGTCAGTGATATTTTTTCAAAAATAAAACGTAAAACGCTTTTCAAACGGAAAGGTTTTCCTTTTTTGAACGTTCCGTTGAAGGATATAGTATTTGTATGGAACACAAATGCGTAATAAACAATAAAAGTTATTTGGGAGAAACCTAAATTTAGGGTTTGAGAAAACCTAAAACCTAAGAGTTGAACCCTAAGGGTTTGAAAACCTAAAAATCACTATTCATAAATACGAAAAATATACAAGAATTATACGAAAATAATACGAGAATAGTACAAGTGTAATACGGAAATTATACGGTATAAATACGGAAAGTCAAATCGATGAATAGTAAAAGTCAACAATAGTGACTAGGAAAGTAAACTAGCTTATGAAAAGACTAAACTAGCCTTGAACCAAGCATGGAAAAGACCAAAAAGCCCCTAAATGGCCAGCCACTTTGAGCTAGAGAAAACCAATTATAACTATTTTTCCTTTAAGCAAATGTGGCCTAATTGGTGGACCAATCAAAGAGGAGCAAGTGATGTCACATGATGTCACAAAAATGTGATGATTATATGAATTTAATGGCCAAGAAATTTGGCCATACAAGGGGGGAAATGTGATGATTATTTGTGATATTGTAGCAAGACTTAACCATGAAGTAATGGCTTAATGACCCTTATGCCCTAGACCTTGATACCAAGTCATTTCTTCATTAATTCTCACAATAGTTCAAGAGCACAATCAGATTATATAGAGTTCTAGTGAGTTGTGATCAAAGAAAGTGCAAAGAAATAGTTAAGCTTGCACTTCGAGAGGTAAATCGTTAGTCGTTTTTATGTTCGATTAAATTTCATAATATAAAAGCTCAAGAACGCGAGTCGTAACCATGTATGATTGTCGTTCTCCGTGTTCTTCATGTGTTCTTGAGCCTTTCTTCATTTTATAGTAGTTATAATATCAAATTTCATTTCATAGTTTAAAGCTCAAGAATGTACGTCGTAGCTATGTACGATTGTCATTTTCCGTGTTCTTCGTATGATCTTGAGCAATTATTATAAATTGTTATAATCAAGTAAACAAGTCGTTATAATGACCAAAGTTTGTCAAATATAATGTGTCATAATTACATATGTAAGCAGTTATAATGCTCAAATTATTTCAAACGTGAAATCCAAAAGCTCAAGAACACAAGTCGTTACTATGTACGATTTTTCGTTCTTTAGTGTTTTTTGTGTGTTCTTGAGCAAAAGTCGTAATTTTCTACATAAGTAGGTTTATGATTTTATTATTTTTATGTTATGAAGTGTTATTGAGTGTTAGAATATGTTATTATGTTTTACCAAGTGGGTCAAAGAAAGTATGAACTAGTATGCATTTTTGACTTTGTTTGCTGATTTCTGAATTTTTAAATTTGGAATCTGACTTAGTAACCTAAAGGGAAGTTGTAGAGCATGAAATTCTAATAAATTTAGACTCAAGAATCACCTCAAGATGTTTTCGTATGATAAAGTTATGGTCAAATTATTGAAAGAGGTTCCGGCAGGCAACACTTAAAAAATGTGATGCATACTTGGTGCGGCCGCGCCCCAGATATCCTTAGTTATGGGGAGGCCGCGCCAACCCACAAAAGTTTTAAAACTTCCAAAAAAGTTGTACATTGAAGGTTTTGTCCAAAACTTAGGGTCTTATTCAGTCGGGACTTGTCGGGGAGTATAAAACATGTCAAAACGAAATTAAACTATTGAAGTTAAGTTAAAGGTTATTGTTTATGACTAATGGTTATGTTAAAATCATATACCTTGTAGGTCGTCTGAATAAACGCAAAACTTAAAGTAAACGTTAAAGCGAATCAGACAATTTCTAAACCTTTATGTGTTATTTGTGCAAGTCTTTTAACTCTTGTCATGTGCTACCTGTGTAGTATTGTTAAAATGATAAATGAGATTTGTAATGTCATATTGTTATGTAATAGATATTATATGAAGTCTTTAACTGAAAGCCTTCTAACTGTTATGTGTTATGTTTACGAGTTATGAACATGATTTTTATACTTTGTGTGTCAATTTGATATAAATTGTTGGAATGCGAGTTATATGTGATATTAAATGGAGAATTATGTTCAGTCAAGGCATGTTAAAGTTTATATGAAAGCATAAACTGCGTATTTGCTATATGTTAAGACTTGTTGAGCCGTTGTGCTCATTCTTGCGAATAAAGCCTTATTTTGCAGAGTAAAGATGAACGTTAAGAAGATCATGAACGTAAAGATGAAGCGTAAATTAGGTTTTCATGTTTATTACTTGTATTTGTATAAGTCATAATAACTGTTGTAATACGAATAAACAAACATGTAACCGAATATCAAATGAATGATATAAATTATTATCATCAAAATGTTGTTATGTCTTTATTTTGATAACTTAGAATTGTTAAAACTTAAAATAGTATAGATAATGATCTATTTATCTGGATGATGATCGGTAAATGATTTGTGAGTACTGTACATCCGAGACATGATTAATCGATGTTAACTGGTTAAATCCATCGTTAGGTTCCCCAGACTCAGGTATAACTTGTTATTACTATTCTGAAAGTCAGATAAGTAGGATTATTGATATGAAGAGATATCTCTATAAACAAATGTGTTTCGAGTGAGGATTTTAACTAGTTGGGTAATATTCTGTACGGAAAGAGAATTTTGCACCGGACAAAGATACAACCATTTGTCACGGATAAAGATACAAACATTTATCACTGGTAAAGATACAAACGTTCATTGCAAGATTCTCTGTTCCCAATAGCCGTCCTAATGATTTAATGCCGTAAATCTTGGAATATGTAAAGTTATAGAATATTTAAATCTTAAGGTTAAAATTGGACCGTTATATATGATGTTATCTATTTATACGGATAAACTACAAGTTGATACTTGTATAAATAATGAGACCGAGATCAAGTTAAGATCCAGAGACAAAGTTAAGAAATTTTTTTAATGTATAGTATAAAATAAGACTAATTCAACCAATATAATTATGAGATCATTGGTTAAGTCAGTAGATGCATGAGTTTAACGCAAAAGGTCCGTCGTAGTTATAGTGTGAGGATTTTGGGGGCGTTACACATTCTATGTTATTAACAAAGATGTTGATTTCTTAAAATGTCACGTTAAGGACTAGAAATGCTTTCCACTTCATCACAACCTTGAGTCATCTTAAGGACTAGAAAGTTTTGGATAAATAGTGCAATTGTCATGATATTTCTTCAATTATTACTGAAAACGTAAAACAAACTGATGTCTACATTTCTTCTATGTGAGTTAACTATTGGCTCATATTCAGATGACCAAAATTTGAAAAAGCGGGTTAGAGAGGCAATTACATACAGAGCATTCAATTTTTTTATGTACCTAAAAAGTATTTTTTTCCCATTAAAAATAGCATGTGGGAGTGATATGGCATGCCTATTACATGTCTCTACTAGGGCCTGATGAGTTGGGTAGAAAAATTTAAACGGATTCATTATTTCTGCCACGTGGAAAGGTCCTTTGACGTTTGCAAATCTGAAGTACCTAGGATGCACAAGGATATACTTTTCTTCATTTTCTTTACTCCACCTATTAGCACATTGTTCTGGTCTTGCATTTATCATCTCTTTTTCTCAATTTTAGCATCTTTCCATTGAGCAAGTGTACTGTTGAATTTAGTATGAAAGTAAACAAGATAATTGACATAAATTTTTACCTTCGTAGGATCTGGGCATGATTTATCCAAGGAAGAAGATAAGGATGCTGGTGGACCACTTGGTATTCCTTCATTGCCTGCCATACAAAAGAAATCTGCCGTTCAGGTCAAATCAACAAGTGGTTCATCGAGAGACCAGTCAGATGATGATGAACTTGAAGGGGAAACAGAAACAACTCAGAATATGGACCCTTCAGATGCAAAACGTGTTAGAAGGTACCTATGGTTACTTTCTAGTTGCTCAACCTAGTAATTTGATATTTAAAATATTGCAGTATATTATCTGGTATGCATATATACTATACTGAACTTGTGCACACATTGGCAGTAGGTGCGCGTATAGTTTTGGGGAATTTGTTCTTGTCGTCGTCTATCTGTATAACCTACTTGTAAACTTATTGATGAGAAGGCACATAACTTGATGGTCCACTCATCCTATAAGAAGGGGAAAAAGAAATACTCAAAAGAGAGCTGTACTCCAATCTCTACAAATATTACTCCAATCTCTACAAATATCAGAAACTGAAATTCCTCTATGTTTCTAAGTTTCGGGCGGAAAAGAAAAACTTGATCTATAATGTAAAGAAAAGAACAGAAAACTTTTATGTTTTCTTTAATGTTGTTACAGACTTTATAAAGAAAAAGAATAGAAAACTTAAGTAAAAACATTTAGATTACTAAGTTACCCATATATTTAGAAATGTGATCAACATAGTTAATGAGCATCAAATTGTGATCTGAATGTTTTCTGGGCAGAACCACAACATGAGCTTCAGGGAATTTGAGTTTCCAGTAAGCATTCGAAACAAGGGTGGACAAACAGCCTAGCGGTTGACCACCTACGGTCTCCATATGGCTCCCTTGGGGAAGGAAAGAGAACTAGCTGTTTAACTAATTTGTCTCCATATATCTCCAGCTACCCACATTCTCTTAATCTAGTTGATGCAATCCTTGATTAGATCTCTTTACTTGTTCGACTTAGATGTCTATCTCGTCCTCATTTTTCTCTAAAAAGTGATTAGATTGATATATTTAAATCTTTCATTGAAACACTTGGCCAAGAGCTTGGACAACATCCAAACTTAAACTCTAATAGTAAAAAACAACCAATATGACAACCCTAGCTTTATTTTCTTCCAACTTTCTTCACTTCAAATATTGACTCATACTTTAAAGAAAGAGATTTTTCAAGTTATATATGAGTAAACAATACTTACACTTACCTAACTGCTTGTGAAGAGATTACACCTGTTAAAGACAGAGAAAGCCCTAGTTAGTGAGTCATGTATGAAGTCTTATCTTTCAACGGCTTAAAATAGTTTTGATAAGTGACCCCTAATACATCAAAACTCACTGCCCATGGATAAAGAAAAACCGTTTCAACATCAAAAATAACAAAAACTAGAGTAAACATATAGTAAGGGATTCAAAATTGTAACCAAATATTGCCCATCGGTACCATACCCAATTCATAACTAGAGAGTTTCTCTAGCCCTTTGCTAATTGGGGCTAAAATTCCGAAAATGAAAAATGCTAAAATAGGAATAAAACTTGATATTTTTGGAAATGCCCAAAAAATATCATATTCGTAAAGTAGAAACATAGACACACTCCTGTAAACATGGAAAATATATCGGGATTAGTCGATTCGCCTTGAAAATGTCAAGTCATTCATAAAGTCCAAAAACAAGAATTTATTTTGATCTTATCCTTTGTTGAGCTAGACTTGATTTGAATACTGGTTTTATGCCCTCTTCTCCTGGGACTGCTTTGTCAAATTAAGCAACGGGAGCCCGAGAGGGTTAATCAGAACAAGAGGCATCAAGAGCATTTGAAGTTTCATTCCTAAGAGATTAGAAAAAAATAACTTATGTTATTTAGTTTTCCTTCCAAATCTCTTCATTTTTTGAATGAAAAGTTTGGTAAGAAAAGTGGTCAGGTTTTCTATCCATTTCTTTTCTTTTATGTTCATTAAAAAACATAGTAACAAAAGAATAGAACAGAAAACTTGAGCTTTTCATCTATTTCTTTTTCATTTTTTTTCTCCGTCCATTTTAAAACTCAGTAACACACAAAGGCAATGTGGTGGTGCTCATTTGGAATCAAGAGACATGACCTAGGCACAAACATATGCTTACCCTACGTAACTAGAACCCTGTCGCCCAACATTAACTTAGTTCGTCACTTTTCACTGGCCTTGCCCCACATATGTGCTCTTTCAAGACACATGTAGACTTCAGTTCCTATTTAAGATGCACCTGGCTAATGTATTGGCTGCTCTCATGTTAGCTCAGTTGCAAGAAATATGCTCTTGCAGTTGGGATAGAACTGAACTAGATGGAATAGAAAGAGCAAAAAATAAGAGAAACTAAACGAATGTAGTTTGCACTTTGCAGTTGGCAATTTACAACTTAAGTAGCACAGGGACAATCTGTCGGGTTTAGGATTGATATGAGAATGCGTCATATCTCACCAATTTTTTGGTAACACCAGCAATCTCTACACAGATGGGCTTGAGTTCATGAATTTGCTTTACGATTTTTTTCAGTTCTGTTTGATATGTTTGTTTAGTTTATGGACTTATTCTTAAGTACGTAATTGCACCTGACACCCTTATATATTTTCATACATTGATTGAAGTCTTGTCGTCCTTCCACTAATATGTCATTTTCTTTCAATTGTTTTGAAATTTGATCGCCTCACTTAATATCTTTAGCATTTGTCAGAATGCTTTCCAATAGAGAATCTGCTAGACGTTCTAGAAGAAGAAAGCAAGCCCATTTGACTGAGCTAGAGACACAGGTCCTTATCCTTGGCCTATTACCTCCATGACTAGTTATCTTGAGACAACTTTCTAACAAGAATTTATTTATGGTTCTTCCCAGGTTTCTCAATTAAGAGTAGAAAATTCTTCTTTATTGAAGCGTCTTACGGACATAAGCCAAAAGTACAACGAATCAGCCGTGGACAATAGAGTTCTGAAAGCTGACGTTGAAACCATGAGAGCAAAGGTTAGTGGTTCTTCGGAGTTTTAAATTTCAGTGCCTTGACTATGGGCCTTGAAGTATATTGTTATCATCAGTAGAGTTTTAGAAGTATTACTGAACACCTGCCCAAGCAGTGACCAAGCCACACATTGTGGTGAGTGGGATCAATTGACCCCATTGAAAAGCAAATTGTTTCATAATAATTGAAAAATAGGCTTTTCCCTGAACCTTTGACCATTGTTTGGGAGATTGTCCCCACTGAAATTTTACAAATTAACCAATGTACGGGGTCAAATTAATTTTTTTATAGCTTTCTCAATCCCATATCCCTCCTACTCTTATCTACATATGCATCTTTCTCTAATCTTCTTAAAATAAATAATAATTTGATTTACGTTATCTTAAAAAATTTCAAGTAATCAAGTATTTATGAACAAATTTGAGATTAGAAAAGCCTATTAGGGGTCAAAAGGGTATATTTACACATATATGATACCATTTATTATATTATTATTGTAACCAAATACAAGTTTTATATATGTAATCCGAAAGTGCAAAATTACTCAAATTTTTTGGCTCGGGGACGCTGCCCCTGAACCCCAACAAATTACTTATAATCTTGCAATAATTTTGACCCCACTGAAAACATACTCTGGCTTTGTCACTGCCCTAGCAAGCTTTCTTTATAAGTGCAATTTGAAGGCATGAAACCTGATACAGTAAGGTTTCTTGTATACTTTTCAAGGCAAAAGAAAAAGAACCTAAAGGAAAGAAAAAAAAGAATATACAATCTTGTGGGTGCAGCAGAACTATTTTTCTTATTTCTTTCACTTTATTTTACAGGTGAAGATGGCTGAAGAGACTCTTAAGAGAGTTAATGGGTTGAACCCGATGTTCCAAGCTATGTCTGAGATATCAACAATCAGTATGCCATCCTTTGCTGGTAGCCCTTCTGACACATCAGTGGATGCTGCTGTTCCTGTACAAGATGATCCTAGGCAACACTTTTATCAACCTGCTCCTAATAATCTCATGCCCAATCATGATCCGAGAATCCAAAATGGTTTGCCAGATATTCATCCGGTAGATAATGCACAACAGAATCCTGCAACAGCACAAGTCGAGGGAACAAGATAGGAAAAACAGCTTCAATGCAGCGAGTGGTTAGCTTGGAGCTTCTGCAGAAGTGGATTCGTGGGGGCATAAGCTCTTCACAGTACAGTGGAGAGCAGTAATAGTGAGCAGAAGAGACCTCTGATTGAGATTTTTCCCTAAAGGTGCTGAAGAATCATTCTGTTTCAACCTCTCTTATTTGTTGATATTTGCTAGAATTCTTCCTATTCATCATGTTTTAGTACCTTGTTGATAATACCCAGTTTCTTAACTTGGGTTGATTATGTGCAGTTGCTGATGGAACAACTCGGTCTATAAATTGATGCTTTTTAAAGACACCTCGCTTCACCTGAAATTCCATTTAAATAATGTGTTTACATTTACCCTTATTTTCTTTTTCTTTTCGGGTGTAGTTCCCTTATTTTTGTTCGGTCTTCTTTCAATGGATGGTCAGTGACCGAGATTTTATCCATTGCTGGTTTTGTGTGTTTTTTGCTACACTCGTGTTGCCTGTGGGCAGCGGAATCAGCTTCACTATGGTGCTCTTATGCACCTGGTCACAAGATATATTTCACAAAGAGTCTCATTTAAAAAACAGAAAATTATTAAGAAAACTGAGTTTCTAGGTATTTATCATTTTTATGATGGTAGTAAGCAAAACAACATTTTTAATTTTTACAGTCACAATTTAGTTATCTTGTCATTAGGGATGACAATTAATCAAACCCAGAACACTACTGGACCCGTTGGGAAAGATATTTTGACCATTTATCGAGCTTAGAATAAAATACAAGTGTGTTATTGTACCGCACGTCTTAGCACTGTTCAAAATTTGATTCAGTGGTCAACTATTTCAATCATCTGCATAACTAAATTGAGGTTTACCACGTGATTTCTTAAAAATATTCTCTTTTAAAAAAAAAATCATCGTCCACGTAATTAAATTGCGAACATAAATTATCGTCTGCAGTTTAATTTGTTACTGTCCCTGAAATTGAACTAAATTGTGGACGATGATCATCCTAGTCATTATATATATATATATATATATATATATATATATATATATATATATATATATATATACACACACACTCATTATATTAATAATTAACATTTAAAATGAAGGAACAAGTTACCTGTGGTGTAAAACTCAATGAGTAATATTAATTCAAACTCGATAAAATAAAATCGATTACAGATATACCTTTGAGTTTACTCCTTTGAACGAACATAAGGACTGCCTTCGCCTCGACCAAAAGACTGACTCAATGTATCCTCATATAAGGATAACCTTTGTCTATAGAAGGTCGATGGACAAAATCGAAGTTCCTTCTTAAGGCCGAAGCCTGAAGCGCCCTCTTAAGGCCGAAGCCTCTTCTAATCGACACATGTCCAATGGTCCCAAAAGTGTAATGCTGAAAACATACACACACTCCTACCAACTTACTGGAAAGCAGATAGTGGGATTAGTAACCTCAAACCTAAATAAATGGTGTACTTTACATATGAATTGGTGGTCCAAACTCTTGAAAGGCTGACGCGTCATCACTGAGGTCTCGCCCCAAACACGTGAGATGCACAAATCGGATCCCTATAAATACCAAAACAAACTTAAAAGAAAAGGTTAATCTCTCATACTCTATATTCACCACTAGAACCTTTAAAACCTCCATCGTTGACTTGCATAGTCCTTAGATTTGATATTTACTCTCACCTCAGAGCTATCTCCCGGCAGCAAAAGCCGTTTAGGATATTCTGGTGGTTCTTTCTCTATATGTATAGTGAACCACGTCTTGAACTATCATACCATCTCATCAATGCCAAACAGGCTGCACGTTCTGAAAGTAGTATGCCCTCAAGCCAATCACATTTGATGTGATAAGCATATACTTTATAATCTTATTCGTTTATTAATAAAAGTATCAAGACATTTATTTATTCATGATTATTTACTTGAATTAATCAAATGGATAAACCCATAGTTTTCAAGCAATGCTTTCAAAACCATGATGAGGATTCGTTCCAATCATTCTGAACTCGTTCTTACTGGGAAATTCTTGATAAGGACATTCCAATCATTTATTATAGGTCAGTGACATTCAATGCTGTTTGACATTTCGTGTTGTGTACTCTGTTAGGTAGCACTGATGCAGCTTAACAATGACATGACTCTGCGTTCTGAAGTAGCTCAACGATATGATGATATTCAATTCAGCTCCATTCTACGATCTAAAACATTTTGAATTGTTTTACACGTGTGAGCTTTTTATCTTCATTCTACGATCAGAGTCTTTTGTCTTTTCTGTGTTGTGTTGTACTACTTGACTGAACTTTACAAACTCTTTATGTTCGTGAGATGACCTTTGGTCTTTTTGCTGTTTATTCTCATGCCTTTGAAGTGAGTCTAATTTCTCCTGTTTCGTGCTTGAGCATTCTTCTTTGATGGTTTAATGCTTAGTAGAGAGTCTCCTTCTATTCTTCTTTCCTCGGCCCTGCAACTTTGTTTTGTGACACCCCTAAAAATCTGGGTTACCTTTAACCTCGAGTATGCTGTTCACGGTACTACACTACCACACATCTATAAACATACATTTCGTTAAAACATAACTTAAATACAATATTCTTATAACATAAATCTTAACTAGTCCCAGGTTACTTAAACCTTTACAAATTACAAAATATAATAATATCAGTTATATTACATCTTAATATTAAACGAAAGTAATACATAAGCTTAACAACTTTTAATCGGTTGCTTTATCCTTTCCATTATCCTTATCGGATCCTTCGACCTTCTCTGGCTTAACTGAAATATTATGTTTAAGTAAGAACGAGTAATTACGTTGCTCCACAAGTATAAAACATTTTATGACATAATATCTCATAAATAGAATAATCATTTTCGAATAATCTTCAACAACTGAACAATAATTGTGAAATAGTTTGAATAACTAGAAACAATAATCTTCTTTGATTTAGAATCATTATTTTTCGTACTGGAAGGTCATGAGACCGTGAACTTGTTAAGAACATTAACAATCACTAAGACTGATAATATCTGATAGGTCATAACACCATAAATTTGTTAAGAATATTACCAATCATAAAAATTGATAATATCCGAGATGTTTATTTTAGGGGATCAGTCGATCGTACTCTATTTTGTGCACAACATAACCATCTAAAAATACTTAAGCTTTTTCTCCTACTACGAGGGTTGTTCATTCACACCTTTTAACATAGGATTCCACACCAAAATAATTTGGTTTGAATTAGCTGTGAAGAATTATCATGAATTAAAAATCTCATATCAAAGGTCTAGCCGAAGTAATTAGCATAGACTTATATTATAAACAGTTCACGCATAACGAATTTTATACTTTACACAGTTTAATGATTAAACAATCTTTCAAAAGAACATAAGTGCGAACATGGCATACAATTATAGTTTAAAGAACTTCAAGTGTAACGCCTCCAAAAATCCCCGCACTTGCCGCAACGGACCTTGTGCGTTAGTCTTCGTACATTTACCAACTTAATCAATGATCCCATAATCATATTGGTTGAATTAGTCTTATTTTAGACTATACATCAAAAAATTGTCGTAACTTTGTCCCTGGATCTTAACTTGATCTCGGTCTCATTATTTATACAAGTATCAACTTGTATTTAATCTGTATAAATGGATAACACCAAATATAATGGTCCAATTTTAACCTTAAGATTTAAATATTTTATAACTTTACATATTCTAAGATTCACGGCATTAAATCATTAGGACGGTTCTTGGGAATAGAGAATCTTGCGGTGAATGTTTGTATCTTCATCCGTGATAAATGTTTACATCTTTATCCGTGACAAATGGTTGTATCTTTGTCCGGTGCAAAATTTTCTTTCCGTAAAGAACATACCCAACTAGTTAAAACCCTCACTCGAAACACATTTGGCTATAGTGATATCTCTTCATATCAATAATTCTACTTATCTAACATTCAAAATAGTAATAACAAGTTATACCTGGGTCCGAGGAACCTAACGATGAATTTGACCAGTCAACATCGATTAGTCCTGTTTCAGATGTACAGTACTCACAAGTCATTTACCGATCCTCATCTAGATAAATAGATCATTATCAATACTATTTTAAGTTTTAACAATTCTAAGTTATATCAAAATAAAGACATAACAATATTTTAATGATAATAATTTTTATCATTCATTTAATATTCGATTACATGATTTTCTTGTTCGTATTACAACAGTCACTATGAATTTATACAAATACAAGTAATAAAGCATGAAAACCTAATCTACGCTTCATTTTTATGTTCTTGATCTTCTTAACGTTCAAATTTAATAAGCAAATAAGATTTTATTCGCAAGAATGAGCACGATGGCTCAACAAGTCTAACATATAGCACATACGCAGTTTATGCTTTCATATAAATTTTATCATGCCTTGACAGAACATAATTCTCCATTTAATATCACATATAACTCACATTCCAACAATTTATATCACATTGACACAGAAAGTGTATAAATCATGTTCATAACTCGTAAATATAACATATAACAGTTAGAAGGCTTGAAAATATTAGTTAAAGACTTCACATAACATCTATTACATAACAACATGACATTACACATATCATCTATCATTTTAACAATACTACACAAGTAGTATATAGCAAGAGTTAGAAGACTTGCACAAATAACATATAAATGTTTAAAACTTGCCTGATTCGCTTTAACGTTTACTTTAAGTTTTGTGTTTATTCGGACGGCCTACAAGGTATATGATTTTAACAAAACCATTAGTCATAAACAATAACCTTTAACTATCCTTCAACTTAACTATCTTTATTTTAATAGTTTAATTTCGTTTTGATAGGTTTTTATACTTCCCGGCAAGTCCTGACTGAACAAGACCCTAAGTTTTGGACAAAACCTTCAAAGTATAACTTTTTTGAAAGTTTTAAAACTCTGGTGGGTTGGCGCGGCCACCCCATAATTAAGCCATCTGGGGCGTGGCTGCCCCACCTATGCAACACACTTCTTAAGTGTTGTCTGCCCGAACCTCTTTAATTAGAATAGGCATAACTTCTTCATTTATTAACATTTTGGGGTCATTCTTGAAATTCATCAAAATTTCATGATCTACAACTTTCATTTAGGTTGATAAGTCAAATTCCAAAAGTAAATTTTCAGAAATCAGTGAACAAAGTCAGAATGCATACTAGTTCATACTTTTTTTGATCCACTTGGTAAAACATGATACCTCAAACATTAATTTACTAAGATAACATGTTCTAACACTCAATAAACTTCATAACATAAAAATAACAAAATTATAAACCTACTTATGTAGAAAATTATGACTTTTGCTCAAGAACAACGAAGAACATAGAGGACAAAAAATCGTACATAGTAACAACTTATGTTCTTGAGCTTTTAGATTTTATACTTAAAATAATTTGAGCATTATAATTGCTTACATATGTGATTATGATACATTATAATTGACAAAATTTGTTCATTATAACAGGTTGTTTACTTGATTTTAACAATTGCTCAAGATCATACGAAGAACACGGAGAAAATAATCATACATGGCTACGACGTACGTTCTTGAGCTTTAAACTATGAAATGAAATTTGACATTATAACTACTATAAAATGAAGAAAGGCTCAAGAACACGTGAAGAACATGGAGAAAGATGATCGTACATGGCTACGACTCGCGTTCTTGAGCTTTTATATTACGAAATTTAATTGAATATAAGAACGACTAACGATTTACTTCTCGAAGTGCAAGCTTTAACTATTTCTTTGCACTTGATTCTTGTCTCACAAGAACTCTCTCTATATTTGCTTTTGAGCTTTCAAATGGTGAAAAACTAATGAACATTAAGCCTTCTATTTATAGGACTTTCAAAGTTAGGGCATTATGGACATTAGGTTAACTCATCATTACTTTGGCAAGTCACCATGGTTAGCACCAACTCATCATTACTTTGACAACTCACCATGGTTAGTCACCATAGTGAAGCACCAACATAATTAATGTTAACTTTATTAACCCTAATTAACCTTAATTAGTTTATAGCTAATCTTACTTACATACTTAAGGAATTTACCTAATTATAATTAATCCTCACTTAACTAGTTAATTGGTGATTAGTAGCCCTACTTAAGAACCCTTGGCTCACAAAAGGCCACAACTCACCAAGCTATGCTTGACAACTCACTAAGTCCAATTTTGCTTCCAAAAATGACTAGTCAAAATGTATACTTAGATATTATGTAAGTGTACTACATTTTCATAATACCAAGTATGCCTTCAAAATCTCAACCAAAATTAGTAGCCACTATTGTTGACTTTTACTATTCATTGGTTGACTTTTTGTATTTATACCGTATAATTTTTGTATTATATTCGTATTATTCTCGTATTATTTTTGTATAATTCTCGTATACTTTTTGTATTTATGAATAGTGATTTCTAAGTATTTTAACCCTTACGGTTTAACCTTTAGGGTTCAACCCTTGGGTTTTAGGTTTTATCCCAAATAACTTTTATTGCTTATTACGCATCTGTGTTCTATACAAACACTATATCCTTCAACGGAACGTTAAAAAATTTAAACCGTTTTCTTTTGAAGAGTGTTTTACATTTTATTTTTAGAAAAATATCAGTGACTCCCTAGTATCTATTCCTCGTATAAATACTATATCATGAATTGCAAAAAAGTCAAAACGTCAAAAAGAACGTTGAAAAAGACGACAAACGTTTTCTCGTAAATTGTGCCATTTTAATCTATTTTCCCAATTTTTTTTATTAATTCCTGATATCTAATCCTCATATTAATACTATTTTGTGAAATATAAAAAGTCTTACAGATGAAAGGAACAGTCAAATGAATGAAAAACGTTTTCTCGTGAATAGTATTTTACACGTTTTTCGAGAAAAAAACTTTGTTGACTGTTACGTATTTTCAAAGCATGAGAAGGATGAATCTTGAAACAGAATTTCAATTTGATGTACATAACTTGAGAGCCTAGGTTATTTTTTAGGGTTTAAATCTGTGACACCCCCAAATTCGGGTCTCTTGAACCACAGGTTTGGTGCTCACGTTACTATTCTACCCTGTCATCACATTCATCCATTCTGAATAAAATAATAAAACTTAATTTACATTCATACATAACTATCCTAGGTTCTACATACCTTTATACATACACATTAGTACGTGACATATTACAAAAGATAATATAATATTTTCATGTTTCTATTACAATGCATCTATTGTTTGCTGACTTTTCCTTTTCCCTTGTCTGTACCCGACCCCTCGGTCTGCTCAGGGTTAGCTGAAATATCATGTTTAAAACAAGATAGAGCATAAAATAGCTTAGCAAGTACATGAACAAATGATGACATGATATTTCGAAATGGTGAAAGAAAATCATTTAGAATGATCATGAATTGTTTAGAATAAACTGGATTATTTACAATAAGCCGAGTCAAAAACAATGAAATGAATCACTTTTCATAAGCTAAACAATATCAATTCAATGTATGAACATGGAAAATATACGTACTTTACATGATTAATTGGAAACATGAAACTTGCTTGCTGTACGGTCACAAGACCTAGAACTCGTTAAGAGCAATATCAATCATAAAGACTGATGTTTCCCAAGTTAGTCGTAAGACTGCTATTCAAATTAGATGTGTACTCTGGGTGATCAGCCCATCGTACTTTTATATTGTGCACAACATAACATCTAGTGACGCAACCACGCCCTAAAATTATAATGTTTTATACTTCCCTTTATCAGGGTTGTTTTGTTACAGCATATCATAGAATCCGTACCACAGCAATGTGGATTGGAGCACATAACAATAAACATTTGATTTCAACATATATCATCATACGTGTCTAGCCAGAATCAAGATTGGCATCGACCTTTTTAAAGCAGTTTAATAGTGAATGAACTTTACGTGATCATAAGAATGTTTAACATGAATGACTGTTCAATGAACTATAAATGGAAGTTCAATTAGAAGACTTGCCTTTGTCCTCGTCTATCTCAATTGGACAAATCTTATCCCGATTGAGTCCTACATAACCATAATATGGGTTCATGCATTAGTTATATACATATGCATGCCATAACTTGCTATACAAGCTACTATTTAGCTTTACATAACCCTTGACATATAACACATTGTTCACTTAAACTTTAATATCTACCACTTTTATTATTTTTATCAAATTATGGTTTACATACATATTTCTATCATTTAATATCAAAACATTTTATTTTTGGCAAAATAAATTAATTTTTCAAAATAGTACTCGGCGCCCCGACCCCATCTTTCCTTCTTGGAACTTGATGGCCGCGAGATTGGTTCGCCCAGACTGCGCCCCGGCTCGCACTGATTTCTCCCCGGCTAGCTCTTCACAGCAGCACTGCGCCCCGACGCAGTCTCTAGTACAAAAGAGGGCGCCCCAGCGTAGTGCTGGTTTTTCAAAAAAAAAAATTTCTTTCCAAAATCCTATTTGTCTTTGGCCCTAATTTGATTTTCTGAGTCTAACACTTCACATAACATGTATACGACTTGCATGAGCCTTTAAAACATTTTAAAATCATAATTTGGCCTTATTTTTCCAAAGATTTCGTTTTGGACGTCGACGAACGTTTTAAAACGTTTAAAATAGACATTTATCGCCATAGACGCCAAACGACTTCCAATTCGATTCTAACACGTTCATTTATATCAAACTTAGATGTTTGGCCTCGTTTGACCTTCAATTACACAAATTGTCCAAAAATCACACTTGGTTGCATTTTATACTTTTTAACAAATTTTAAACTTGAACTCACTCGACATCTTGAACCTCATGCATCACGTAGACTATCATAAACACATTTAGCAACTTTGTATGCTTGTGTAACTCCTACATGTACCTTCAAAAATACTTTATAGATTATGATTTGGTGTACATATGAATCATAGGCTAATATTGTATTTTTCCTTTATAAATCATACTTTTAAACCATCTATAAATCCTTAGTTCTTTCTAGCATGGGTTTTCACATGTATCCAACCTGATTAACACTTTCAACTATGTTTTAATCACATCTATAAACATATAACACATGATCATCCAATAATCATGCTTTATAACCTTGAATATGAACATAAATAATGCACCACCTTTGTAAAACCAAACTTGAGCTTAGGGTTTATGTTCCAACCAAATAACACATAACACACATAATCAACACATGTACAACAAGATACATGCATGACTACTCTTAATCTAGCATTTAAACACCTAAACACCATATTTTATGGCTTAAACATCATTATACCTTTTATGTGCTCTTTTTCTTTTTGCTATAAAGCTTGATAGTGCTAGATTCTCCACTTTGATTGCTACTTATTCTTCCTTTGATCACTTTTCCAGTAATTCTAGCAAACACTAGCCTTTTTCCTTCTATTTTCTCTCTTTAGTTCTCAACTTAGCAACTTGTAGTAAAATGAAATGAAAATAAGGATAGCTAGCTTGTTGCTTATAAAATATATACATACATATATTGTATGTATAAGTCTGGCAACTAACTCCCTTAGTTAAACTTAACTCATGTAAGGTTAGGGGCATTTAAGTCATTTCACATGACTAACCAAGGACAATTTAGTCATTACTCCATTTTAGGGTACCATAGTCATTTCCCAAATTGTCAAGGGCACTTTGATCAATTGTCCAAAATCGTAGGGAATTTATTCTTATTAATATATAACTTGCTCAATTTTAATCCAATTCAAGTCCTTTTAGATCCAAAATTGCTTCATTTAGGCTTGAATTTAATTCTATCATCAAATAGTCCATGACTTGCTTGTCCTAAAACACTTGTCATACTTCAAAAATATAAATTCCATCAATTAATAATAATATTTACAATATTAAGAATTTTCATGTCATTACATTCTTCCCTCCTTATAAGGATTCTGTCCCCGGAATCATCATTTTAAGATTACATAAACAGACCTGGATATTCTTTCTTCATTTTCTCTTCTAACTCCCACGTTGCTTCCTCAGCATTGTGGTTCCTCCACACTACCTTCACTGAAGGTATCACGTTGTTTCTCAAAATTTGCTCCTTCCTGTCTATAATTTGAATAGGAGTTTTTCATACGTTAAATCTTTGTCAATCTGAATCGGTTCATATTCAATCACATGCTTGTAATCCGGCTTATACGACCTCAGTACTGATACGTGAAACACATTGTGGATGTGTTCTAACTCTGGAGGTAATGCCACTGCATAGGCTACCTCACCTATTCTTTTTAGCACTTCAAAAGGTCCAATGAATCTTGGACTTAACTTTCCTTTCTTTCCAAATCTTATCTTCCCTTTCCAGGGAAATACTTTCAAAAACACATGGGACGCTACTTCAAATTCTCTTTTCTGGCGATGCAAGTCTACATATTTCTTTTGCCTGTTTTGAGCTGCTATGAGCCTCGATCTTATGACTTTTATAATCTCAGCAGTTTGCTGTACAATTTTCGGTCCCAATAACTTACGCTCTCCTACCTCGTCCTAACAGAGGGGGTGTTCTGCACTTCTTTCCATACAACGCCTCATAAGGCGGCATACCAATGCTCGCATATTAACTATTGTTATATACAAATTCGACTAACGGCAAATGGTCATCCCAATTTCCCTTGAAGTCCATCACACACGCTTTTAACATATCTTCCAATGTTTGGATCGTTCTTTCACTTTGACCATCTGTTTGAGGATGGTATGCTGTGCTCAATCTCAACAGTGTGCCCATATGTTCCTGGAAGCTCTTCCAAAAGTTAGACGTGAATCGCGGATCTCGATCTGAAATAATTGATACCGGTACTCCATACCTTGATACAATTCCCTTCACATATAGCTTTGCTAATTGATCCAGATTGAACTTGATTTTGACCTGCAAGAAGTGTGCAAACTTCTTTAGTTGATCCACTAATACCTATATCGCGTCATAGCCTTTCTGTGTAGTTGGGAGTCCCACGATAAAATCCATTGTGATGTGTTCCCATTTCCATTCTGGAATTTCCAACGGTTGCAACAACCCACTTGGCATTTGATGTTCTGCCTTAACTCTTTGACAAGTCAAACATTTATTAATACATTTTCGTACTTCCTGGATGAACTGAATATCTTGAACTGTGCGCTTCTTGTAAAATCTCATCTTTTAACTCGGATATCATTGGCACCCAAGCTCTCCCTACAAATCGTAGCAACCCATTATCATCTATCTTGAACTTTGTCTCATGTCCATCAGCTATACATCTCTGATTTGACCACATTCTTGATCTCATATTTGAGCTTCTTAAACTTTATCTAATAATGTTGGATGAACTTCAATAGCATATAACTTCTTTTCCGTTTGCTTCGGATACCTTACTTCGAGTTCTATCTTTTCCATTTCTCTAATCATCTCTTCTTGAATCGTTAACATCTCTAGTCTTTCTCGACCTTTCCTACTTAAGGCGTCGGCCACAACATTTGCTTTCCCTGGATGATAACGAATCTCGCAATCGTAATCTTTGATTAGTTCTAACCATCTCCTTTGCCTCATATTCAAATCCTTCTGAGTGAAAATATACTTCAGACTTTTTGTGGTCTGTGTATATTTCACATTTCTCTCCATATAGGTAATGTCTCCATATTTTCAAGGCAAAAACCACTGCTGTTAACTCCAAATCATGAGTTGGATACCTTTTCTCATAATCTTTCAGTTGTCTTGACGCATATGCTATGACTTTGCCATGCTGCATTAACACACAACCAAGTCCTTTGTGAGATGCATTACTATACACAACAAATCCTCTTGTATCGTTAGGCAATGACAAAACTGTAACGCCCCCAAAATCCCCGCGCTTTCGATGTGGCGGACCTTATGCGTTAATTTCATACATCTATCGACTTAACCAATGATCCCATAATCATATTGGTTGAATTAGTCTTATTTTAGACTATACATTAAAAATTTCTCTTAACGTTGTCCTTGGATCTTAACTTGATCTCAGTCTCATAAGTATACAAGTATCAACTTGTATTTCATCCGTATAAATGGATAAAACCATATAAAACGGTCTAATTTTAACCTTAAGATTTAAATATTCTATAACTTTACATGTTCCAACATCCACGGAATTAAATCATTAGGACGACTCTTGGGAATAGAGAATCTCGCGGTGAATGTTTGTATCTTCACCCGTGATAAATGTTTGCATCTTTATCCGTGACAAATGGTTGTATCTTTGTCCGGTGCAAAATTCTCTTTCCGTATAGAACATTACCCAACTAGTTAAAACCCTCATTCGAAACATATTTGTTTATAATGATATCTCTTCATATCAATAATCCTACTTATACGGTATTCAGAATAGTAATAACGAGTTATACCTGGGTCCGAGGAACCTTAACGATGGATTTGACTAGTCAACATCGCTTAGTCCTGTCTCGAATGTACAGCACTCACAAGTTATTTACCAATCCTCATCCAGATAAGTAGATCATTATCAATACTATGTTAAGTCTTAACAGTTCTAGGTTACATTAAAATAAAGATATAACAACATTCTGATGATAATAATTTATATCATTCATTTAATATTCAGTTACATGTTTGTTTGTTCGTATTACAACAGTCGCTATGACTTATACAAATACAAGTAATAAACATGAAAACCTAATCTACGCTTCATCTTTACGTTCATGATCTTCTTAATGTTCATTTTTAATCTGCAAATAAGGTTTTATTCGCAAGAATGAGCACGACGGCTCAGCAAGTCTAACATACAACACATACGCAGTTTATGCTTTCATATAAACTTTAACATGCATTGACTGAACATAATTCTCCATTTAATATCACATATAACTCACGTTCCAACAGTTTATATCACATTGACACACAAAGTGTATAAATCATGTTCATAACTCGTAAACATATCACATAACAGTTAGAAGGCTTTTAAACATCAGTTAAAGACTTCACATATCATCTATTACATAATAACATGACATTCACATCTCATTTATCATTTTAACAATACTACACAAGTAGCACATAACAAGAGTTAGAAGACTTGCCTTAAAACCATGTTAGGGTTTTCCCGGAAAATCGTTAAACACCTACAAAAAGGGTTACACGACCCCGAATGTTAGTTTATCAAATTTTCCTTTTTGAATAAGTCTTAGAATAACTTAACTAGACTGTTTTCATTGGTGGAATTAATTGGAAAATTGTCCAACTCAAAAACTCACTTTTAAGTCACTTTTTAAAAAATAGGCAGCATGTATGGCTGCTAGACCCCGACTCGATCAAACGGCCACAACTTCTTCGTTTTAAAACATTTTTGAGTCGTTAAAAATTTCACGCGTTCGTAACTTCCGTATCTACAATTTTCATTCAGACCAAAGTTCAATATTCCTTACTGATTTACACATATTTCTCAGTAATGGGACTGATCTAAAACTGATTCATATTTCTGACATCTTTTACAGTGACAGCCATAACTTTGTCATACGAAAATATTTTTGAGTGATTCTTGAGTCTAAATTGATTATAATTTCATTATCTACAACTTTCATTTAGGTTGCTAAGGCATATTCAGAATTTAAATTTTCGGAAATTTGCAAAAATATTCTGCGACTATATTAGACTTAACTTTCTTTGATCCGATTGGTAAAACATGATACCTCAAGCATTAATTTGCTAAGATAACATGTTCTAACACTCCGTATCACTTCATAACATAAAAATAACAAAATCATAAACCTACTTATATAAGATTTTATGACTTTTTCTCAAGAACACGAAGAACGAATCGAAGAACACGAAGAACAAAATTTCATCGTTCTTCGTTTCGACTACTAAAACTTGATGCCACCAGCATTATTTAGCAAGGCCATCATGTTTCATCATCCCATAACACTAAATTACCAAATCATAAACCTACTTATGTAGAAATTATGACTTTTGCTCAAGAACACACGAAGAACGAAAAATCGTACATGGTAACGACTTATGTTCTTGAGCTTTTGGATTTCATACTTGAAATAATTTGAGCATTATAACTGCTTACATACGTGATTATAACACTTTATAATTGACAAAATTTGGTCATTATAACGACTTGTTTACTTACTTATAACAATTTATAATAATACTCCAGAACATACGAAGAACACAGAGAACGGATAAACCGTACATGGATACGACGTATGCTCTTGAACTTTAAACTATGAAATGAAATTTGACATAACAACGACTTGCTCAAGTCATAAGGAACACGGAGAACGAAAAATCGTACATGGCTACGACTTATGTTCTTGAGCCTCATCGATAAAATAAAACTTTAAGCATAATAACGATTAAGAATCGTACCTTTTATTATTGCAAGCTTTAACTATTTCTTTGCAATCTCTTGATTATAGGAATTTTGCTTTGAAAATTATTGAGAAAAATGAAGAGATCAGCTCTCTATTTATAGGAAAACCAAGGGTCGGGGTAGTTTGGTCATTAGTTTAAAAACCAAGGGCATTTTAGTTATTTCGCACATTATTTAATTAATAAAACTAGAATAATATCTAGATATTTTTCAAACTAGCTTCTAGAAACTTCCCGGGCTGTTTTGTTATTATTTCTTCCGATTTTGGTATATCGGATAAATCGCGTGCGATTAATTTAAAATATTTCGCATTAGTAATATACGTTTTAATTACTTATACGTATTTTATTAATAAAATACATCATACAGTATTAATATGATGTCTCGTCTGACCCTCGAAGTTTTCCTTGAATTAATCTAGAATAATCTTCCATATATTTTTCTCAAATATACCTACCGGGCGACGCGATTGATAAACTTCTTTCATTCTAGACACTAATTATGATGGAATAATATAATTAGGTATTAATCTCATAAATTTGATTATTCAAATTTTATGTTAACCTGTCTCATGTTCCTTTTGATGAAAACAATACGGATGAATTAACAGTTAATTACATAACAGTTTGATTCCAACTAAATGGTTAACTTCTACTGATTTAAAATTTTGATATTACTGAGTTTTGTTCCGAATGAACACTTTTCTGTAAAATGAAAAGTCCAAAAGACTTGGCACGTTTTTCGGTGAATAGTGTTTTTGACTACCATTTCTCAGAATATGCTTAAACGATCAGAAAGTTAAAAATAAAATTTATTTTTGTCTTTTCCCTATTTCATCTTATTCTCGACACACTTTTTGAGAAAATCTTTTATTGCTTATTACACACTGGTGTTGCATACCAACACTGTATCCATCAACGGTTTGATCAAAAATAGAAAGCGTTTTCGTTTGAAGAGCGTTCTACGTTTTATTTTAGGAAAAATATCAGTGGGTCCCTGGTATCTATTCGCCGTATAAATGCTATATTGTGAAATGGAAAAAGTCCAAACGTTGAAAAGAACGTTCAAAAAGACGACAAACGTTTTCTCGTAAATCGTGTATTTTTCGTTTTTTTCCTAAGAAAATTTTATTGATTCCCTGGCATCTAAACCTCATATTATCACTATGTTGTGAAATGTAAGAAGTCCTACAGATGAAAGAAACAGTCAAACGAATGAAAAACGTGACCTCATGAATAGTGCTTGTACACGTTTTTCGAGAAAAACTTTTATTGACTGTTACGTGTTTTCAAATCGTGGGAAGATTGAATCCTTAAACGGAATGTCAATTTGACCTTTACATTTTGCTCAAGGGCCTAGGTTATTTTCTAGGGTTTAGGTTTTAACTCTTTTTCCAATTTAGGTTTTTGCCCTAAATTGACTTCTGATTTTTAATAAGTGTTAAGGTTAACTACTCAAACCAAAACACAAAATTCTACACATAGATAATTCACATATCATATTTAAAAGCTCAATTCAAGCTTTACTAATCACATAACACATAGTTTAGGTTAAAGATTTTAACCTCTTAGTTGTATACGATCGTAGTTTCGAGTCGTACATATTCTTTCAGATAGCTCAAGGTATGCTTGAGCAATCCTTCTTAGGTTTTGAATTGACAACATTGCTTAGATCTTGTTAGATCACTTTTGAAATATTTGGGATATTACAAAAACAGGTGCTTCACTTAACCTTTTCTTGAGCTCTAGAAAGCTTTCTTCACATTTATCTGTCCATACAAACCTTACATCTTTTCTCGTCAAATTAGTCAAAGGTCTTGACAACTTTGAGATATCTTTAATAAATCTACTGTAGTATCCAGCCAATCCAAGAAAACTGCGTACCTCTGTTGGTGTCTTTGGCTATTCTTAGTTTATTACTACTTCCACTTTGGTTGGATCTACTGATATCCCTTCTTGATCGATTATGTGCCCCAGAAATTGCACCCTTTCCAACCAAAATTCACATTTCGAGAATTTTGCATACAGCTTTGCTTATCTTAACTTTTCCAATACAATTCTCAAATGTTCCTCATGCTTTTCCTGGGTCTTTGAATAAATCAAGAGGTCATCAATAAAAACCACCACGAACTTGTCCAAATACGATTTGATCACTCGATTAATCAAATCCATAAATGCAACGGGTGGATTCGTCAATCCAAATGACATTACTAGAAACTCGTAGTGACCATAACGAGTCTTAAATGCTGTCTTAGGCATATCTTCAGGTCTCACCTTCAGTTGGTGATAACCACTCCTCAAATCAATCTTTGAAAAATACCTTGCCCTTTGTAACTGATCAAACAAATCATCGATTTGTGGTAACGAGTACTTGTTCTTAATTGTCACTTTGTTCAATTCTCTATAGTCAATACAGAGCCTTAGCGATCCGTCTTTCTTCTTTACAAATAAAATTGGTGCTCCCCAAGGAGACACACTCGGTTGGATATATTTCTTGTCCAATAACTCTTGTAACTAAATCATTAATTCTTTTAATTCTACTAGGGCCATTCTATATGGTGCCTTTGAAATTGGCGTTGTTCCTAGTACAAGGTCTATAACAAATTTAATTTCTCTGTCTGGCGGAAGACCCGACAATTCATCTAAAAATACATTCACATACTCTCTTACCACGGGTATCTGACCCATTTCTGATCCCACTACTCGTGTATCCACCACATGTGCTAAATATGCCATACATCATTTCCTCAACAACTTTTTGGCCTGTAACATCGTCAGACAACCAGATTGTTGTGGCGATTTGCTACTATAGAATATTACCTTTGACTTGGTAGGAGTATGAAGACTTACACATTTCTTTTGGCAGTCAATCACCGCCCCATGGCTATACAACAAATCCATCCCTAATATTACATCAAACTCTCCTAACCAAATAGGAATTAAATCAACTAGTAGCGCGTGCCCTCTTATTGTCAAACAATAATCCCGATGAATATTCTCCACCTAGATTACTTCCTTATTCGCTACTTCTATGTTTAACACATTTTCTAACTTTACTTGAGGAAAATTTAATTTCTTAGCAAATTCATCAGATATAAAGGAGCAGGTAGCACCCAAATCAAATAACACATAGGCATTTGTATCATTGATAGAGATGATACCTGACACCACATCCTTCGATGCCACCACATCTTGTACTGTCATGTTAAATGTATGTGTGGTTGGTCTCCCTGGCTGAGTAGGTCCACCAATAGCCAGCTTGCCACCACCAATACCCTTGCTTCTTCTTCCCCCATCTATTTTCTTCTTAAGGCAATCTTTAATCTGATGCCCCACTTCTCCACAATAGAAACATCCTTTATTCGTCTTTGGAATTGGACAGTTTGTTGCAATATGTCCTTCTCGGCCACATCTAAAACAAATATTTTTCCCTTTCAAGCATACTCCTGAGTGTCTCTTTCCACAATTGGGACATGGCTCCATCTTCTTCTTTGTTTCCACTTGTTTATTGCCGACTGTTTTACCACTGTTATTCCATTTTCGTTTGTTGGAGTTGCTTCCTCCACTGCTCCCTTCCTTATTGGCTCCATCCTTTTTCTTGCCATGCTGCTCTTGTTTGTACTTCGCTAAGGCATCGCTGCCTCTTTTCGCTATAATAGCCTTTTCCATCACTCCAGCAAAAGTTCCGATCTGAAACATGGATACCTTGCTATAAATCCATGGCTTTAATCCCCATTCAAAGCGTCTTGCCTTCCTCTGTTATGTGTCCACTTGGCGTGGAGCAAACCTTGCCAATTCATTGAATTTTGCCGCATACTTGGTTACCGACATATTTTCCTGTTTCAGTTCCAGGAATTGAACCTCTATTATATCTTGCGTTACTGGAGGAAAATAAGCTTCAAAAAATATTTCCTTAAATCTTTCCTAGGGTGCAGCTTCTGTTCCCAGTCTTCCTTTATTGGCAGTCCACCAATAATTTGCTTCCCCTTTTAACATGAATGTAGCAAAAGCAGTTTTTTGTTCCTCTGTGATGTTAGCTACGTCAAATACCTTTTCCATTTCAATTACCCATTTCTAGGCCTCTACCGGATTCATTGTCCCCTTGAACTCTGGGAGTCCTACAACTTTAAAATCTTTAAAGGTAGCAATTCTAGCAGCTAGTTGATCATCCACGGGGTTTACATTTCTATTCTGGAAAGCTCCCATCAACAAGTCTACAAACTGTCGCATGGGATTTACTGGCTCTTCCTGAGCATTTACCGACTTATCTGGTGGAGGTTGAACACTTGGTCTGCGTCTATGCGGCATTTCTGTTTAATAATTTTCATCATGATTATTACATAACAATTACATATCACATTCTTATGAACTTTAAATACATGGTCGTGTCAACACACATTTAATAATTGAATTTATATTCATAAACAACTTGACTAGTATCTAGCACATTTCATAACATGTAACACTTTGCTATATACATTTCATCCCTTTGGACTACATAAGTCGGGAATCACATCACTCTATACAACAAGCCTAACCTTCCATCTTTAAGGCAAAAGAGGTTACATAACACTTTATATCCTTTTTTTTTATAACAAAACTAGGGATTTACATGACATACACACATAACTATTCATACATAACCATATATATTTATTTCAACTTTCTACGGGAGCATTCCTCACCTAACTGCATCTTCATACTCTTCATTCATGATTGTTATCATTTTCCACTGGCTCAAGGTATTACTCGTCTGATCATACTCCACCAGGTAATAGTACACTCTATCTTGCGCTCTTCCAAACGCCGTGCAAAATGCATAGCGCATATCGTCTATTCTCACTTTTATACAATCAATTCTTGCCTTCTTGGCCTAACTTCTTCTTCCACTAGGTTTATCATTCTCACTGCCTTAGCCCCGACATGTTCATACCTGGCTATCTCAGCATTCGCTTCCCTCAATTTAGCCTTTGAGGCTTCCTTGTTGTTTTTTAGTTCTTGGACCTTCTGTTCCTCTTGTCTTAGTTTATCTCCTAGTTCCATATTCCTACCAACCAATACTTGAACTGCATTTTCATTTTGCTCCACAGCTGTTTACCGTTCAGCTGCTTGAGTCTTCAATTCTAATATTCTATCCACATATTCACTGTTCTCCTGTATGAGGCCAGTTACCCATTCTTGGTCCGCCTCTCTCTGTTCAGATGATGCATTATCCGGCAATGCCCCATCTGAGTCTCCCTCCAGTTCCTCCGGATCTTCCTCCTGTTCACTGTCATTAGCTGGTACTACTGCCATAACTGGTACAGTAGTCATTACATCAATCTGAATGTCTGGAGGCTCTTCTTCTATTGCCCGACTGGATTCTCCAATCTCTGACATACTATAGAATCACAAGAACAACTGTTTCAGTTCAATGTAATTTTTCTTATTCTTAAAGCACATAGCACGTAACACATATCACATATTGTGGAAATTGTAACCTTTCCAACTTCCACTCTTCGCATCTTAGAACTCTAAATGAGTTTTGCTATTTTCCTTAAGGTCATATTCCTAAGGTTTCCCCACCTAAGGTTTATAACCTAACAGCTCTGATACCAACCTGTGACACCCCCAAATCCAGGTCCCTTGAACCACGGGTTTGGTACTCACGTTACTATTCTACCCTGTCATCACATTCATCCATTCTGAATAAAATAATAAAACTTAATTTACATTCATACATAACTATCCCAGGTTCTACATACCTTTATACATACACATTAGTACTTGACATATTACAAAAGATAATATAATATTTTCATGTTTCTATTACAATGCATCTATTGTTTGCTACTTTTCCTTTTCCCTTGTCTGTACCCGACCCCTCGGTCTGCTCAGGGTTAGCTGAAATATCATGTTTAAAACAAGAGAGAGCATAAAATAGCTTAGCAAGTACATGAACAAATGATGACATGATATTTCGAAATGGTGAAAGAAAATCATTTAGAATGATTATGAATTGTTTAGAATAAACTGGATTATTTACAATAAGCCGAGTCAAAAACAATGAAATGAATCACTTTTCATAAGCTAAACAATATCAATTCAATGTATGAACATGGAAAATATGCGTACTTTACATGATTAATTGGAAACATGAAACTTGCTCGCTGTACGGTCACAAGACCTAGAACTCGTTAAGAACAATACTAATCATAAAGACTGATTTTGCCCAAGTTAGTCGTGAGGCTGTTGTTCAAATTAGATGTGTACTCTGGGTTATCAGCCCATCGTACTTTTATATTGTGCACAACATAACATCTAGCGATGCAACCACGCCATGAAATTATAATTTTTTTATACTTTACTCCCTTTTATCGAGATTATTCAGTTACAGCATATCATAGAATCCGCACCACAGTAATGTGGATTAGAGCACATAACAATAAACATTTGATTTTAACATATATCATCATACGTGTCTAGCCGGAATCAAGATTGGCATCGACCTTTTTAAAGTAGTTCAATAGTGAATGAACTTTACATGATCATAAGAATGCATTACATGAATGACTATTCAATGAACTATAAATGGAAGTTCAGTTAAAAGACTTGCCTTTGTCCTCTTCTATCTCAATTGGACAAATCTTATCCCGATTGAGTCCTACATAACCATAATATGGGTTCATGCATTAGTTATATACATATGCATGCCATAACTTGCTATACAAGCTACTATTTAGCTTTACATAACCCTTAACATATAACACGTTGTTCACTTAAACTTTAATATCTATCACATTGATTATTTTTATCAAATTATGGTTTACATACATATTTCTATCATTTAATATCAAAACATTTCATTTTTTGGCAAAATAAATTTTTTTTTTAAAATTTAGTACATGGCGCCCCAGCCCCATCTTTCCTTCTTGGAACTTCGCTGACTGCGAGATTGGCTCGGCCAGACTGCTCCCCGACGAGCTTTTCACAGCAGCACTGCGCCCCGGCGCAGTCTCTAGTGCAAAAGAGGGCGCCCCAACGCAGTGCTGGTTTTTCAGAAAAAAATTTCTTTCTAAAATCCCTTCTATCTTTGGCCCTAATTTGATTTTCTGAGTTCCAACACTTCACATAGCACACATAACATGTATATGACTAGCATGGGCCTTCAAAACCTTTAAATATCATAATTTGGCCTTATTTTTCCAAAGATTTCGTTTTGGACGTCGGCGAACGTTTTAAAACGTTTAAAATGGACATTTATCGCCATAGACGCCAAACGACTTCCAATTCGATTCTAACATGTGCATTTGTATCAAACATAAATGTTTGACCTCGTTTGACCTTCAATTACACAAATTGGCTAAAAATCACATATTGGTTACATTTTATCCTTTTTAGTAAATTTCAAACTTGAACTCACTTGACATCTTGAACCTCATGCATCACGTAGACTATCATAAACACATTTAGCAACTTTGTATGCTTGTGTAACTCCTACATGTACCTTCCAAAACACTTTACAGATTATGATTTGGTTTATAGATGAATCATAGGTTAATATTGTATTTTTTCTTTATAAATCATACTTTTAAACCATCTATAAATCCTTGGTTCTTTCTAGCATGGGTTTTCATATGTATCCAATGTGATTAACACTTTCAACTATGTTTTCATCACTTCTATAAACATATAACATATGATCATCCAATAATCATGCTTTATAGCCTTGAATATGAACATAAATAGTGCACCACCTTTGTAAAACCAAACTTAAGCTTAGGGTTTATGTTTAACCAACCAAATAACACACAACATACATAATCAACACATGTACACCAAGATTCATGCATGACTACTCTTAATCTAGCATTTAAACACATAAACACCATGTTTTATGGCTTAAACATCATTATACCTTCTATGTGCTCTTTTTCTTTTTGCTATAAAGCTTGATAGTGCTAGATTCTCCACTTTGATGGCTACTTCTTCTTCCTTTGATCACTTTTCCATCAATTCTAGCAAACCCTAGCCTTCTTCCTTCTCTTTTCTCTCTTTAGTTCTCAACTTAGCAACTTGTAGTAAAATAAAATGAAAATAAGGATAGCTAGCTTGTTGCTTACAAAATATATACATACATATATTGTACGTATAAGTCTAGCAACTAATTCCCTTAGTTAAACTTAACTCATGTAAGGTTAGGGGAATTTAAGTCATTTCACATGACTAACTAAGGACAATTTAGTCATTACTCCATTTTAAGATACCATGGTCATTTCCCAAATTGTCAAGGGCATTTTGGGCAATTGTCCAAAATCCTAGGGAATTTATTCTTATTAATTCATAACTTGCTCAATTTTAATCCAATTCAAGTCATTTTTGACCCAAAATTACTTCATTAGGCTTGAATTTAATTATATCATCAAATAGTCCGTGACTTGCTTGTCCTAAAACACTTGTCTCACTTAAAAAATTTAAATTCCATCAATTAATAATAATATTTACAATATTAAGAATTTTCTTGTCATTACAAAATCCTAGGGTTAGGGTTTAACTTTTTTTTTTCAATTTAGGTTTTTGACTTAAATTGACTTCTGATTTTTAATAAGTGTTAAGGTTAACTATTTGAACCAAAACACAAAATTCTACACATAAATAATTCACATATCACATTTAAAAGCTCAATTCAAGCTTCACTATTCATATAACACATATTAGGTTTAAGATTTTAACCTCTTAGTTGTATATAATCGTAGTTTCGCGTCGTATTTTATTCTTTAAGATAGCTCAATGTATGCTTAAGCAATTGTTCTTAGGTTTTGAATTGACAATCTTAATTTGATCTTGTTAGATCACTTTTGAAATATTTGGGATATTACATCAAGAATAAGTTTTGTTAGAATACTTGCTTCTTTCATCGTCTAAAGCTAACTTTAACTTATCGCTTCTCTTACGACCTACATTTTTAATAAGTCGGTCTACCAATTAGTCACTTACCCCTACACATTGGTTTAATGCACTTATGTATTCATTTCATATATAAATAAGTTTTAATTTTTAAATAAAACCTGACACGACCTGAAAAGTTGTAGTTTGAAGTTAGCAGGGTTCAGCACAGCAGTGCTAGGCCCCTATTATCACACCCTAAATTTTTACTATTTTTCGATCTTTGTTTTGAGCATACATGTTACTAAGGTTTATATTTTACTCAAAACACAAAGTCTTACACTTTTGAAAAACATTTTCAATGATAAACGATGATCGATTTTATTACAACACTTAGGGTTTTATCAAAAATAAAATGGTTTATATTAATGTTCACTATGAACCCATCTTAACTCCCTTTACGTTTGTTCTAAAAGAGGTTATTTTCATAACTCATAGATCTATAACATAGACTCATGGATCATTACAAGCATTAACCATAACAAGTTATTTTCTTTGACAAACATAACACTCACAACTAGGGTTTTTAAGTAAATGTTCCATCTTGTGATCACCTTATTCCTTCGAATCCACCATGATCCACCATAAATCCACAATAAACAACAAACTCCCACAAAAACCATACAAACTACTTATAAACATAAAGTTAAATAGATTAAGATTTAAGAAAACTTTTAAATCTCTTAGATGTTTTTCTTCTCTTGGCAAAGAATCTTGTTAAGCTTGGACGCTCAACCTTTCTTTCTCCTTGCTATCTATCTCCTTAGAGTTTCTCTCATTCTCTTCTTTGTTTTGTTTTTTTTTAAAGCCCACTTTAAACTTTCTAACAACTCATCCTAATCTTTTTACTTATGGTAAGTTTTCAAACTCTTGCAATGAAAGAGGGATGGGGCTATTTATAGGGCAACTCACCCTTCCATACACCCATACGTATATGTATATATCTATACATCTTCTATAATAATCCAAAAATTCTGTAACGCTTGTAATATGATCATAAATGATTAATAAAGAAAGATTTATGTGATCCAATCGATGTGTTATGTGATGGAATATGTGTTAATGATTTGTGAAAGAAAAATATTTTTGAAAAAATAACGCGAAAAACACTATTCACGTATAAAGCGTTCTTCATTTTTTTCAAAAATTCACATTCACGAATAACGTTTATACAGGATATGAGAATGTATTTACTATTAAAAAATACGAGAATAAAAAAGTGACTAAATACCTAACAAAGTCGAATAGGATGAAACTAGAAATAAAAAAACCCTAGTTATAATCGGTTTAGTTAAGGGAACTAGTTAAGTTAACCAAACTCAATTAGAACACTAAACAAGGAATTAAAACCCTAATTATTTGATCTAATTCCGACTTGGTTGGTGAATTGGGTTGTAGAGATTAATGTGGCCCAATCATTTTTATAATTGATTGTTAGGGCCAAAATGTTAGAGAATGAAGTGGCTTGGTCCAATTTAATTAATTAAGAGCCCAACCTAGGAGTGTAGAGTAGCCCAATGAATTATGATTTATGAACCCAAACCCTAGCCAATATAGGATGTAATGGTGTGTGTGTGTGTGTATATATATATATATATACATGCAAGGAATAAAAAAAGGAAAAAGAAGGAAATTTTGGGCTTGTAAGGCCCCAACTTTTAGGGAGCTTTAAAGCTTCCCTTGGAAGCTTAGTATTGCATTTGTAGAAGTAAGGAAAATTAGGCCTTGCATAAGACATTTAAAATAAAATTATAAGATAGCTAGGATGGTTATCAATATCTTTACATTTTTGCAAGAGAGCTTTCTTATATTAGCACTCCTCCATTTCATTAGTTAATTTGGCAAATGTTAGGAGTTCTCCAAATAGAAAGAAAAGAGAGAAAAGTTGAGAGCTTAAAAAATTGAGAAGAAAAGAAAGAGAGAAACCCTAAGAGAGAAAGGAGAAGGTTAACAAGGCAAGAAGGTGGATCATCCAAGACCTATAGGATTTCTAGTTAAGAGAAAGAAAGCACACAAGAGGTTTAAAAGTGTTCTAATCTTAAACCCTAAGTCTTATTTATATATGTACTATATTTGTATGAATGATTGTTGTGGGAGCTATCTGTTGTTTGTGATGTCAAACCATGGTGGATTTCGGTGAATAATGATGGAGTGTTGATGATTATATGCGAATATGTATGGTTGATAGCATAAGAGTGGTATTATATTGTTTAAATCATGTTTTTGATATAAAAATAAACCCTAGTTGGTTATTGTTAATGTTTTTCAAATGAAAACCTAGTTTGGTTGTGAAATTTAAGGATTTATATGTGTGCATTATAGATCTACAAGTTATGTGAATGAGATTAATGTTTAGGTCTAAAAAGTTATGAAACCATGAAATGGTGGATTGACTTGTGAAACGCTAGTTTTGCTAGCTATATATTTCAAAAGATAAAGTCACTTGAGTGTGTGTGTTTAAAAGGTCCATATGTATATTGGCAAGATCTATGAACCATATGAATCATCTATTTTGATATGTTTGAAAAAGAAGCCTAAGTGAGCTCAAAGTGTTTCTTCGTTTAAACTATATATGTTGTTGAAAACCCTAAAATGAAAGGTGTCCAATGTGTTTTAATGTTCAAGGGTTAGATTTATGTTTAATTCTTGAAGCTTTTGTGTCTATGTCTTGATATGGTTTATGAGTCATATGTGTGGTTTAAGTAAATCGATTGGTTAAACTTATTTTAAAAGATCGTAAAACGATCACTATAACATAAAATACATTTTTAGAAAATCGAACGAAATTGAAACCCTAAGTGTTTTTGCTAAGATTTGAATAGCTTAAAGTGTTGAAAATGTTATTACATGATCATATGAGCTTAATAGATGAAAAGCATGAAAAATCAAAGTAGGGAAAATATCTGGTGGCCGGCACCGGGGCGCTACCCTAGGCTTTTTTTTCCTAGCGTCGGGGCGTTGTAACCTTAGTATAAAAGTCAGTGCCAAGGAAATGGGTCAAATCAATGTTCGGCTAGATCCTGTTTGGGCCGAATTTTGGTCAGGACAGATCTATATTTGGTTGGATTGAATCCATGTTAGATCGGATCGATTGGGTTGGTCCAGCCGGGTCGGTCGGATTGGTTCAACCGGGTCGGTTCGGACCGGGTCGGGTTGTCAAAGATAAAATTTAATATTTTTAAATCTTGGATAAAATGTGTAAGAGTTATAAAGTGTCCGAATTATTAAGGGATGTACAAATGTGGTTATGTGATTAATGTAAATAAAGAGTTCGAATTGGTAAAGGATGTAAAAATATACTTATCTGCTTAGTTAAAGCAATGTATGAGTCCGTACGTGACTAATTGGTAGACGACTTATTAAATGTAGGTCAAACGGAGAATGATAAGATTAAGTTAACATTAAACGACGAACGAGGCATATATTCTAACCGAGCTTGTTCTTAAATTCATAAATTGTAAATGTATACCATGTTTGCACGTAAGTGCTTCACAAAAATATTCAATTATTGAATTGTTTTTAAAGTTAGAGTTCTTTATACATGAACTGTTTTACATTGTAAGTCTATGTCATTTTTTTCGACTAGACCTTTGAGTTAAGTTATTGAATTCATAATAATTCTTTAAAGCTAATCCAATTTAAATTGTTTGGTGCAGAATCCTATGTTAAAAACTGATAATGAACAACCCTCATAGTAGGGGAACTAAAAGCAAGATAACCGGAGATATGATTTTGGTTGACGTTTAAAATTATATGTTTATGTTGTGCACAATATAGGGTACGATAGGCTGATCCCCTAAAGTACACATCTTAGAGTAATACGGTCTAATGACTACCGGGCACTATCAGTCCTTGTGGTTGGTACTGTTCTTAACGAGTTCTTGGTCTTATGGCCATTCAGCATAAAAGATATTGATTTTAAATCTAAAGAAATATTGTTTCTATTATTCAAACCTTTTCGTAATTATTGAATAGTTGTTGAAGGTTATTCAAAAATATTTTACTCATGAGATATTATGTTCTTAAATTATTTTATACTTGCGGAGTAACTTAATTGCTCACTCTTACCTAAACATAATATTTCAGCTAAGCCAGAGAAGGTCGGTGGATCAGGCAAAGATAAAATAAAGGGAAAAGTAGCCGAATAAAGACTGTTTAGTTTATGTTATGTGGTAATGTGTAATAAGACTTCATATTATTATATCTTTTATAATTTGTAAGGGTTATAGTAACCTGGGACTAGTTAAGATATGTTGTAAGAATATTGTATTAGGTTAATGTTTTAATGGAATGTATGGATATAGAACTATGGTAGTGTAGTACCGTGAACACCATATATGAGGTTAAAGGTAACCCGAATTTGGGGGTATCATAGGCTGGTATCAGAGCCATAAAGAAAGAGTCCCAAGCCTTTCACTGGTGGCTCTTGCTAAGACGAGGATGTACCGAAGCTAGACTCTCTATACGGGATGCCTAAAATACAGGTGGCAAGCTGATAAGTATATTTGTTAGGTGCTACTTAGTTATCGATATGGGTGATAGGTGGGTATCATAGCTGATAGGTTATAAACCTTAGGTAGAGGAAAACTTTTGGACTATGACCGTAGAAAAGATAGAAAAACTCATTTAGAAGTTATAAGTGGTGAATTATAAAAATTCATTGAAAAGAATGTTAAATAAATTATTATTTTCTTAAGTTAAAACTTGATAGATATTTGAATGCAAAATACTAATTGCGTCGTTAATGTGGTTTTGTAGGATATCAGAAGTTAGGGATTTCAATCAAGCTAGGGAGGGAGAACCTCGAGACATACATATAGTATGCGAGGAGTTGGTAGTTGCGGAGCTAATTCTGACAGTTACAGTTCAGGGAAGAGAGTATGAGCTTAAGATGGATCTCAAGGAGGATCCTGAGGCAGGGGATGAGTTGGAAGGGTTCTTTGATGGACTGATAGAGGAAGAAGATATGGATGGGTATGATGAAGAAGACTAGGTAGCTAGTCTGTTGGACCAGAATTCTGAGTTCATAGATTGAATCTAAGAGTTAGAGGATAAGAATCAGGAGCAATAATTGTCAGTGGTATTATATGAGTTGCTGGTGACATATGTGGTAACTAGGAATGTGGAGCTTGGAGACAAGTTGCATGAAGTTGAGCATAAGCTCGAGGAGATGAAGGAAGAAAAAGAGACCTTCTAGGCCTAGGATGTGGTTAATTAAGGATAGAGTATTGCTAGAGATTCAGTAGAACAAGGTAGTGGATAGGATCAATGACTTAGAGAATAAAGTGAGAGCTATAAAAGCAAAGATGGATAGGATGAGTTATTCATTCAGGACTACCTTTGGGAGGTGGCAGGATCGGGTGTACCACTACCCCGTGAAGGATGGTCAGACTCACAGGACTTTGAATGGGAAGAGGATGCTCAAGATGGGAGATGAGAAGTGTGTCGCCCCCAAATTCGGGTTCCATAACCTCGAGTTTAGTCCTCACAATCCAATACATAAATAACATCTAAATACATAATCTTCATTAAACTTAGCGGAATAATATATAACTGTTCCTTATAAAGGGTAATATAATCCCAAGGTCTTCTAACCTTAACCTAATCAATACATATCTTAAGGGTTCACAAAAGATTTACAACATCAAAAGAAATAGTAAACAATAAAATTCAAGCATGCAATTCTATTTTTTGGCTTTTTCCTTGCCCTTGTCTTTCTTAGAGCACTCAAGCTTAGCTGAAAATAGTTCATGATATAGCAAGGGAAAAGTCAAAGAGTAAAATTACATGATATATTTAAATTTCTTCAATCCCTTTTTAATTAATTAATTATGTTAAATTGGTAATTGAGAATTTTTTTATAGTATTTATACGTCTCTTTCAATGACATATAAACAAATCCCTCTAAATCTGACCCTAAGACAATAGAATTATAAAGAACATCCTAATTAAATAAATCACTATATCTCTTCATGAATTAAATTAAATAGGATACGTGAAGATCAGATTCTCTATATGGTTACATATGGCATATAGGTATATCTCTATCCTATACACGAATCATGAATTCCATCAACGCAGAAAATACAAGTATATGTTATCATATTCATATCTAAATTTATAATCAATCTCTCAACTTAATATAAATTATCCTAATAATTATTCATAATTAATTAATACATTAACGCACAAAATAATTAATTAGGTCTAAATACTATAATCTATTCGTCAACTTCATATAGATTAGCACATTAATTAATGCAAATAATTAAATACTTGAACACACAAAATATGATAAACAATTCAATTATAATTAATAATAATTAAATTTTTTTAATTGAAACTACGTATTGGGTTCAGTTGCAATCTCAAATAAAAATTAGCTGATAATTCAATAATAAATTATCCACAAATAATTCAATATCTCAAAATTACAAAAATAAAAGAAAAAGAAAAGAAATCAAATCTGTATTTTGATATTTATCTATTACTCGAATCATAATATTCAAATTTTAAGCTTTTGCTTTCAATTCTTGAATCATTCGTGTTAAATATTTGCTTCAAGTTAATCTAATTCTATGTTAATGTATGTTAATATATTATAATAATTCTAATCTATGGCAAGGTGTGACGCCCCTAAATTCAAGTTCCTGAAACCTCGAATTTGGTGTTCACTATTCATAAATATCATATACATTAATCACTACCCAGAATTACCATTAATATACATTACATATGTTAATATCCAACATAATACAAAATACAACTATCACATTCCCAGGATTATCAACCTCCATATACATATAACATTCCCTATCTAAAGACACAACACGGATTTAAGACTACCAGCTAAGGATACTTCAGTAATTTCTTCATTCTGATATTTTTCCCTTGCCTTTGTCTTTCTTATCTAGACCCTCACGTTTAACATCTTTGTCTGCGACATTTTAAGCAAGTAAAAGTGAGCAACTAAAGTGCTCAGCAAGTATAATGAACTGAATAACAATGCATTATGAGGATTACAATTTATATCAACTATGTAACATCAATTTATTTAAACGAAGGAAAATAATTGCAAGTATTGTCTTTTGAGACATGATGAATATGAACAATACTGAGGGTCACAAGACCATTGAACATAGGTTATTCAATTTTAATATTGATAACCTATAGGTGTCATAAAGACCATAAAACCTTAATTCTGTACTCGAGGTGATCAGCCTCCCGTACCTATGATTGTGCACATCATATTACCGTATATCACGGAGGGTCGGAATTTAAAGCATCCGACAAGTTGTATCCCTTGAGATAGGGTTGTTCATCTCAGTTTCTAGGAGTCCGCACCAAAACAATTTGGTTTGGCTCAACACTTAACAACAAAGAGTAATTTGGGATTTAATTGTATCAAAAGTCTAGCCGAACAATTGGCATAGACCCATCATTATTAATTCACCGATCAACAATTATGATTCGTGTTGAACATTGCATATTTAATTTGATGATAAGAATTAAGATTATTAAATGCATCCATTAGCAGAATTGTAAAGACCTTTGATTTTGTATAATGTACAAGGACATAGCTAGATAAGATCAAAGCTATTAGGTTGATCTTTTGATATAAATTTGTTGAATTGTAAAATCCTTTGTGATGTACAAAGACTTAGATTTAAATAGATCAAAACTGTTAGGTTGATCTTGTGTTATAAGCTAATCGTAGAATGGACTCTACGATTATGCTCAAGGAAGACTACGACCAACAGACTCTACGACCAAAGCGAGCAACCGCAGAACAAACTCTACGACTTCACGCCAAGAAGACTGAATGACTTAATCTAATCGTAGAATGGACTCTACGACTATGCTCAAGACAGACTCTACGACCAAAGCAAGCAACCGTAGAACGGACTCTACAACCAACAGAGTAACAGTTGAGTAAACTCTACGATGCCAATGAGAGATGATCTATTGCAGAACAATCACAACAGTAAGAATATTCGTAGAGTTGATCATGGAGGGTCATTGAGCAAAAAGGCAAGAGACATTATGATCAAAACCTTGAACTAAAAGATCAGAAGCTATTTCGTTCAAAGGTACAATCTGTATTGATGTGACAGAAGAGCTTCTACTAATCGATCAAAGTCAGAAAAGTCAAGGAACTGACCCAAGCGCACTATGCAACAGAGAGAAGACTTTCGAGGCAGTAAAGTCAGAGGAATGTGTCCTATAAGTCCTATAATGTGGAAGGACCAAACGACTCTATGAATGTTGATAGAAACCTACGACTGACATGACTGTCCCCAAGGAAAAAGAAAACACCTTTTGTGGACTAAAATAGCAGATTAATTAATACCTCATCAGAGCTTTAATAAGCTATATTAATATAATATTCAGAAGCTCCCCTCTGTGAGGTAACGGGAAGAAACTGATGCAAAGAGCAGACACTCCAACGGGAAGAAGACAGAAGCTCTCATATAAAGCTCCCAGATCTGAAGAAGAAAAGAAGGCTGAAAAACACAAGAAAGAGAGCAATACTCAAGAATTCAAAAAGATCAAAACTAAAGAGGAGTCTTGCCTCACTGCTGAGTTCTTCAGAAACATATGCTAAATGCAACTCAGTAGTATACCCAAATCATAACTATTCATGTTAAAAGTTCTTAGTGAACTAGAGTATCTAAGTCTACTGGACTTGAAGAGTTCTTCGTGAACTAGAGTTCCAAGACTGTTGGTATTGAAGGAATCTAAGTGATTCAAAAATTGTAAAAGTATCCTCAGTGAATTTTGTTGTCCGATTTAGATATATGGAATTCACACGCAAATATACGCGGTCAATCAAGTAATATAGTAGAAATAAGGATGTCGAACCCACGAGGAACAAGTAATAACAATTATGCTAACTATTAAATTTATATTAATTTAACTCTAATTAAACTTTAGCAACTTTGGATTATAAACTACTTAAAATTGAAATTGAATTTAAACTAACTAACTAACTAATGAGAATGATTTATCAGATAATAAAGAGCTTTAAGATTACAATGTCCTCGTTGGATCACAGTAATGTCATTATCTTAATTCCAATTACTTAATCATATGGATTGTTAACTGAGATCACTTATCTATTTACTAATCTCGTTCGATAATTAATAAAAAGATCCACTCCAATTTAAAATGCTATAATTCTATGCAAAATTCATTGAAATAGACTCATTAAGATTAAACTCTCAATATGTTACGTGTGGTCTATAGGTATTTGTATCATATATACTATCATGATACTCTTCCGAAGAAGAACAAACAAAGTCACACGTTATTATACCCAGATCTATTCCTAGATTTTCTTTGTCAATTCCATCTAAGAAATCAAATAATTGTTGATCAGACAATTATAAATTAATGCAAAATATAACAACCAATCCAACAATTGATCAAATAATCGAAACTAAGATAAATTAATTAAAGTTCAACCAACGGTTCCATTGTAATCTTAAAGAAGAATTTAGTTACACATCATCATAAAAACCATAATCAAATTAATATAGAAAATCATCACAATTCAGAAGATAAAGGAAAAGGAATTAGAGAAAACTCTGTTGAACTCTCTCGCTTCCTTAATCTTCACTGCTGCGTTCTTGCTATTCCAAATCCTTTCAGTAGCTCTCAGAATCGTGTGTCTCCAATCCTTGCTTTTTCCTCTCTTATTACGTTCCCCTTCGTGGCTGCCTTGAAGTCCTAGAATCCATCTTTAACTCAACTGCAACATCTAACTTTCAACGCAGACTCAGATTGCTCAACGCGGTTTTGGCTAACTGAACTCGCCGACCTGCGCCCCGACGCAGTCTTCATGCTTTATCACTGCGCCCCGGCGCCATGTATTGTTCATAATTACAAAATTGCCACTGACAGCTTGTTTTCCCGTTTTGACCTCTCGAAGCCGTTTTCTGCAAATTAATCATAAAAATAAGTAAAATAGAACTAAAAGCACTTAAAGATAACAAATAATTAAGCCTAAAAGTACATAACTCGTAGGTATAACACCCACTCATCAGATTTGCTGCTTGAAGAGCATAACAGTGGAGTAGGTGTCTTGTGAACTCTGAATCACTTAAAATCTCGTGTTGTTTATCTTGTGTGTTTTAACTGCTATATCTACTATATAATTGCTTGCTAAATTATTACTTTTACAAAACAAGAAGGGGCAACTAAATCACATTCTGCTGTGCTAAACTTATTGATTAAGTATTCATTATATCTTCAAAGGAAGAAGTAAAACATAAAATAAAAAAAAAGTTTTAAAGAATCTATTCAACCCCCCCCCCCTTCTAGATATCTTTCGTGTCATTGGGAACTAACAATTCGTTATGATTTGCATTTAAGAATAAATGTGAATAACATCAGCAATATTCAAATTTAAGTGAATACTGTACAACATCGATCGACATTAATATGCAAAAGAGTGGAATAATAATAAAATTTAGGAAATGGAACTCAATTAGGATTTTAACATCCAACATATGATTAACGGATCAAAAATAGGGTTTAGAAACTTGCCTCGCTGTCTGATCATTAAATTAACAGCTAACTAGCTTTTTTTGGACAACCTATAATAATAACATAATCAAATAATAATAACTTAGTAACGCACGATATTAATTTACATAATTAATATTACTCATAACATAATTATTCTACCCATCGAACCTATATGGGTGTTTACAATTAATTATAACATAATTTGGTTATTAAATCTAATTATACTCTTTTAATTCTCATTATTAATCACTTAATAATTAATTGGAATTATTCCTCAAAATTGGAAAATTGTTAAATTTAATTTATAAAACATTTTTATATATTTTTCTGATTTTATAAAACTTTTATATAATTTTTATCAATTTTTAAATATTTATTTTAATTAAATTCAATTCCAATGGCAATCTTGTAATTTTTTTGAAAATTGGAACCGGGGGCAAAACCGTAATTTCGCGAAAAAACTGGTCAGCCGCGCATGGTGCGCGCGCCTCCCCTGGTCATCCAAACAACGTCGTTCGGCCCTGCACCGGAAGACTAACAGCCGCGCATGGCGCGGCTCTGCCTTACGCCCCAAAATGGCGTTGTTTATATGTCGGTTCCGGGAAAAAAAAGGCCGCCGCGCAATGCGCGGGCGGCCTTAATTTTTTTTTTCTTCTTCCTGCGTTAACAGTAACCAGCCCAAAATATTTTTCACCATTTTTTGTCGTTATTTCTTCCATATAATTACACTAAATATCATAAAATTCATAGATACACATCCAAAATTATATATATAACAATTATATAATTATTTGCTAATTTTTCACACAATTATTTTATCACCAAAAATACAAAAATAACCCAAATAATTTATTTTATACCTTCCCAAAAGCTTGATATCCTTCCTTGTATGCTAATTATGCACTTTGTTGCCTCCAAATATTTCTTAGTAGTGGTGGTGTTGGTGCTCGGTGGTGGCGGACGGTGGTGAAGGAAGAGAAGAAAATAGTTTGCTTTGTTTGGTGGTTGGTATTGCTATATTAGCCTTATTATTATTTATTCTCTCTCTCTCTCTCTCTCTCTCTCTCTCTCTCTCTCTCTCTCTCTCTCTCTATATATATATATATATATATATATATATATATATATATATATATATATATATATATATATATATATATATATAACTTTCCAACTTTGAATTGCTTTGAAATTTTTCTCTCAAATCCATCGACTTAGTTTAAGTCGGTAAAATACCATGCATACGTACATATTTAATACATTACGCAGTTATTTTGGGTAATAAATATTGTATATAATGTATATAAAATATTTATTGTAATTTACCAAAATGCATAAAATAATTTATAAATAATATTTATATATTTTTGGGGTAGTTTATTTGATAAATTTTGTACACGTATAATGACATGCATGTAACTATATGAGGTATTTTATACCTCCAAAATTAATAAAATAATACCCATAATTTAATAAAATTAAATTTTCCCACGTTTCAACTTCGTTACGTATACATTTCGTAAACATACATGTATTTGTATTACTACATAATATATACATATATCAATTATTATTATTTATATATGATGTATTATAATAATTTCTTACACATATCTAATCCCACAATTATTAAAACTCATAAAAATAGAAATAATTCTATTTTACATAATCATAAATTATCTTATTAAAATAAGAATTACCCATATTTATTTATTATTCCCTTTTCACTATTATATATATATTTTATATAAACTATACAATATAATTTTGTATAATTTATATAATTATTAACCTTTTCTTAATAAATTTTATTTTCTTGTATAAACTATATATTTACTTTAATCTAAATTGTATATTCAAAATTCCTCCATATTTAATTATATTTCCTTATATAAAATATATAATTTATTTCTATTTATTTTATATATAATTAATTCCCTTCTTAATAATTTTCAAATGTTCCTCATAATTATTAATTAATCCATAATTAATAATTTTGACCTCGTTAATTACCTCATTAACTTTTAATTTAATTTAGGATTAATTTCCTATATTAATCCTCTTTTTCATTAACATACATCATTAAATTAATAACCGTCATAAAAATATACATCCATAATAAATTTATGTAATTCATATTACTTTCCTAGTTTAAATAATTAAAATACGCACATTTTATTTATTTAAACTTTTTACACGTCATAATATCCTGGATATTACATAAGGTACTGAAAATAAGGCTCCAATAGTATATTTTTAAGACTACAATAAAAATTCTAATCAAAATTAAAATTAAAAATAAATTAGGAATAAAAAAATATCAAAAGAATCCAATTTTTTTTGATATTATAGCAAAAAACGTATGCAGCCAAAAAGCTTTCACCCAGTCAACACCCCGCTGACGCGCTGCCACGTTAGCTGCTTCATTCCCAAATAAAGCCTGGCGTGCATAGCTCCTAATGATATTCCTTGTTCCTAAGTGAAACAACACCGTTACATTCAATCTGCTGAAGAACCGCCTCGCGCGATGCGCGGTAGGTGCATTTAATCCGCAAGATGTCATTTCCCTTTGCCGCAATTAACCATACGGGAGCCAGGCGCCATGCCACTTTCATGCTCAAATTACCATTATGCCACTAACTTGAATTTTTCCTACAAAATAAAATAAAATAAAAATAATTAAAGCACATAAAATTATATAAATTACCTAAAATTAATTAAAATACTTAAAATTTTTTAAATAATTAAGGCTAAAAATATCCAATAAATAAGAATAAAATCTCATTATCACAAAATAAAAATAAATTATTAAAATAAATAATTAAATAACTAAAATTACTACTAAAAAATCTACTAAAAATAAAAATAAAAATTAAATCTTGAGTTGCTACCCAATTAGCGTTTGTTTTATAGTCTCAACCTGATTACTCTATTTTCTTCAATCGGGCTCAATTGTAAAAATTATCATTACATGCCACCTTGTTGTCTTTTCTTTGATTTTCATTGCATCAACAAAAAATTGTGGTCCCCCAAACTTATCTTCATCCATTGGTAGGAAATAACTTTCATCATCCGATTCATCATTGGTGGTATCTTTGACCACATTAACCCGAAAGCATTTTTTACGATCATTTGGAATATTAATAGCTTCAAAAACTTTAAATGACACCTCTTGATTTTTATTTTCTTGTTCCCCATTCTTGATCCTCTTATTTACAGCATCACTATCATCTTCCTTATTAGAATATGTCATTTTGAAGTTATCTCCAATAGCCTCTTGTAACTCCTCACCATTTACTGGTATATCTACCTCGCACAACTCTTTATCTTCCTTCGTATAATTAATCTCTGAATCACTAGGTAAAGTGTCTTGCGGACTATTAATGATAGCATTGGCAAGTTGTCCTATTTGATACTCAAGATTCTGCATTAATGTTTTTAGGCTGCTCATCCTTATCTTGTTTTGCTCTATGAACTTAATAAAATGCTCCTCCAAAGCCTTTTTCTTTTATTTTCTCATCCTTATCTCATTTTGCTTCATGAATTTGGTAAGGTACTCCTCCAAATTAGCTATATCATTTTGCTGCGGTGGAGGTTGTTGATATGAGAATTCTAATGGGTATAAGGGTTTTGAAGAAAAACATTGGGCTTGATTGTTGTTATTCCACGGATTTGTTGGATGATTTTGAAAATTCAGATGATAGTAATTTGGGGTATAGTTGGTTGTTGCTGATAATGTCTTCTGAATGGACTGCCTCTTAAACGTGCCAACCTGCCTTTCAAGCATTGAAAGTTGATTAGCTAATTGCTCAAATATTACTGCCCATGATGGATTGATCCTCTCAAAATACCATTAATAATTAATTGCAGCCATCGTACCTGAAAAGAAAACAAAAATAAAATAAAAAAATAATAAAAATATACAAGTTTAAATTAAAACTAATTTGACTAAAATTAATATCAGCAAAAAATATTAAATTAATTTCCCGGTAACAGCTTCAAAAACTTGTTTGCCTATTTTTAACTTAGGATTTTACATGCAAGTATGCGTGATCGAATAATACTATAATGGCAAATAAGGTATTGTTTTCACAGAGAATTAAAAATAATTATTACCAAATATTAATTTTATATCAAATTAATTTTAATTAAATAATTGTAATAAACTATAAAATAAAACTAATTAAAATTAACAACTAAATTAAATTAATGAAAAGAATTAAATCAGATTAAAAATACTTAAGATCATAATTTTTTTCAATGTTTTATTTAAATCTCTTCAATTCTTTTTTAATTAATTAATTATGTTAAATTGATAATTGAGAATTCTTTATAGTATTTATACGCATATTTCAATGACATATAAATAAATTCCTCTAAATCTGATCCTCAGGCAACATAATTATAAAGAACATTCTAATTAAATAAATCACTATATCTTTACGTGAATTAAATTAAATAGGATACGTGAAGATCATATTCTCTATACGGTTACATATGGCGCGCGCGCGCGCACACACACACACACACACACATATATATATACACACACACACACCTATACATGAATCATAAATTTTATTAACGCAGAAAACACAAATATATGTTATCATATTTAGATCTAAATTTATAATACATCTCTCAATTTCATATAATTTATCCCATTAATTATCCACAATTAATTAATACATTAACGCACAAAATAATTAATTAGGTCTAAACACTAAAATTCATTCGTCAACTTCATATAGATTACCACATTAATTAATACAAATAATTAAATACCTGAACGCACAAAATATGATAAACAATTCAATTATAATTAAAAAAAAAAAAAATTAATTGAAACTACACATTTGGTTCAATAACAATCTCAAATAAAAATTAGCTCATAATTAAATAATAAGGTATTCACAAATAATTCAACATCTCAAAATTATAAAAATAAAAGGAAAAGAAAAGAAATTAAATATGTGTTTTGATATCTGTATGTCACCCGAATCACAATTTTAAATTCCCAAGTTTTTTCTTCAATTCTTAAATCATTCGCATTGAATATTTACTTCACGTTAATCTAATTCTATGTTAATGTATGTTAATCTATGTTAATATATTCTAATAATTCTAATCTATTTAATGTACTGAAAGTAAGACTGTAATAGTGTATTTATAGGGCTACAATAAAATTTATAATCAAAAGTGGAATTAAAAATCAATTAGGAATAAAAAATATCAAAAGAATCTCAAAAAATTTGATATTCTGGCAAAAAACTCAGGCAGCTAAACAAAGCCTTCACTCGGTTAACACCCCGCTGATGCGCTGCCACCTCAGCCGCTTCATTCCCAAATAAAGCCTAGCGTGTATGGCGCCTAATGATATTCGTTATTCCAATGTGAAGCGACACCGTTTTCATTTTATCTGCTGAACAATCGCCCCACGCATAATGCGGCAGGCTGCCTATGCTTGCATTTAATCTGCACAATGTCGTTTCCCTTTGCTGCTATTAGCCATATGCGCGCTACGCGCCATCCACTTTCATGCTGAAATTACCATTATGCCACTAGCTTGAATTTTTCCTTCAAAATAAAATATAAAATAATTTAAAATACTAAATATAATAAAAACACATAAAATTATATAAATTACCTAAAATTAATTAAAATATTTAAAAACTCATAAATAACTAAGGCTAAAAATATCCAATAAATAAGAATAAAATCTCATTATCAGACGCCAAGAGGTGTGTCATGCTTCATTAGTGGTCTATGTTATAGATATGTATCTAGTATGTGTTGGTTTACAAAAACATGACATACATATAATCAAATTATATAAGCGCAACGGAATCAAGCAAAATCAGATTTTAAAATTTTTCTACAAACCAATAACCAGGATTTTTTTTATGCGACTATTATTAATTGAGGAATGATAAAAGATTTATACCTTTGTAGAACCAAACTTTCACATGTACAAGTTCAACTTCCTTTAATCCTTCGCATTCATCTTCAAATTCACCAATTAGATTCCACGGATCAATGTCAGCTCCCCAAGTGTGAAGCCTCTAGAGTTGATCCACCAAGAGATCTATGAATTAAAAAAGTGTATTTTGATTTCTCCAAACTATAAGTGGCTTGCCCTAATTCTCTATCTCTCTCTCTCCCTCTCTCTCCCTCTCTCTCTAACTCCTTAGATAAAGAGAATTATGAATTACTCTCTCCATTCTTGTAAAATAGTGTAACCTTAATCTATGATAAGACTCATCTTATTTATGACTTTGCTGTGCTGCATTAACACACAACTAAGTCCTTTATGCGATGCGTCACTGTACACTACAAATCCTCCTATATCATCAGGCTATGACAACACATGCGCTTCACTTAACATCTTCTTGAGTTTTAGAAAACTCTCTTCACATTTCTCTGACTATACAAACATCATAGCTTTCCTCGTCAAATTAGTCAAATGTCCTGATAATTTCGAGAAATCCTTAATAAATCTTCTGTAATATCTTGCTAAACCAAGAAAACTCCGCACCTCTGTTAGTGTCTTTGGTTGTTCCTAGTTTATTACTGCCTCTACCTTTACTGGGTCTAGTGATATCCCTTCCTGATCAATCACGTGCCCTAGAAATTGCACCATTTGCAACCAAAATTCATATTTCAAGAATTTGGCATACAATTTTGCTTCCCTCAGCTTTTCCAATACTATTCTCAAATGTTCTACATGATCTTCCTGGGTCTTTGAATAAATCAAAATGTCGGTGATGAACACCACCACAAACTTGTCTAAATACTACTTGAACACTCTATTCATCAAATCTATAAATGTAGCTGGTGCATTTGTCAATCCAAAAGACATCACCAGAAACTCGTAATGACCATAACGAATCCTAAATGTTGTCTTAGGTACATCTTTAGGTCTCACCTTCAACTGGTGATAACCGCTTCTCAAGTCTATCTTTGAAAAATACTTGGATCCCCGTAATTGATCAAACAAATCATCGATCCTTGGTAACGAGTACTTGTTTTTAATTGTCACTTTGTTCAACTCCCTGTAGTCGATACAAAGCCTTAATGATCCGTCTTTCTTATTTACAAATACCACTGGTGCTCCCTAAGGAGATACACTTGGTTGGACATACTTCTTGTCCAACAACTCTTGCAGTTGAACCATTAGTTCTTTCAATTCGACTGGAGCCATCCTATATGATGCCTTTGAAACTAGTACCATTCCTGGTACAAGGTCAATAACAAATTCAATTTCTCTATTTGGTGGAAGACCCGATAACTCATCTGAAAATACATCCGTATACTCCTTCACTACAGGTATCTGACCCATCTCTGATCCCACTCTCTGTGTATCAACCACATGTGCCAAATATCCCACACACCCTTTCCTTAACAGTTTTTTGGCTTGCATCATCGTCAGATAACAAGATTGTCGTGGCGACTTGCTACCATAAAACACTACCTTAGACTTGGTAAGAGTCTGAAGGTTCACATATTTCTTTTGGTAGTCAATCACTGCTCCACGGCTATACAACCAATCCATCCCAAGTATTGCATCAAATTCTCTTAACTGAATAGGAATTAAATGCCCTCTTATCTTCAAACAGCAATCCCGATGAATATTCTCTACCTGGATTATTTCCTTGTTTGATACTTCTATATTCAACACATTTTCTAACTTTACTTTGGGTAAATTTAATTTCCTTGAAAACTCATCAGATAGAAAGGAGCAGACAACACTTGAATCAAATAATACATAGGCATTTATATCATTGATAGGAATGATACCTGGCACCATTTCATTTGATGCAACCGCATCTTGCAAAGTCAAGTTAAAGGTACGTGCTGTCGCTCTCCCCGACTGAGTAGGTCCGCCAATAGCAAGCTTCCCACTGGTATTTCCTTTGCTTCCACTTCCTCCCTCAGCTTTCTTCTTTGGACAGTCTTTAATCTGATTCCCCATTTCTTTATAATTAAAACAACCTTTGTTCGCCTTCGGTATTGGACAATTTGTTGCAATGCGTCTTTCCTGACCGCACCTGAAACATACGTTCTTTCCCTTTAAGCATACTTCAGAGTGTCCTTTACCAAAAATGGGACATGGTTCCATTTTCTTCTTTGACTCCCCTTGTTTACTTCCCGAAGTGTTGGGGTTATTATTTCATTTTTGTTTATTGAGGTTGCTTCCTCCACTATTACCTTCTCTATTAGGCCCATCACTTCTCTTGCCAAGCTGTTCCTGCTTGTATTTCGTTAAGGCATCTCTGCCTCCTTATGCTAACATAGCCTTTTCCATGACTGTGACGACCCCAAATCCGGGTTCCTTTAACCCTAGACTTGGTACGTCACGATACATCATCTTCATACACGTTCTATAACTAATGCGGAATATATAAACATAAATTGTTTATTCTACAACATTTCCCAAGGTCTCTAACCTTAACTTACATATATACCTTTAGATTCATAAAAAGGTTTACAAAATTACTTACATCATATAACAATTTAGTTATAATGCATAACACTATAATCTTGTCTGTTGCTTCTGTCTCCATCTCTCCTTGGACATTCGTATTATTCTGAAATTTGTTATCATGATATAGCAAGAGTGAGCAACGACTTTGCTCAGCAAGTTTAAATACGATAACGATATATCATGATTGAAAGAAAGAATAAGCTTTTGAATTTTCAACAATATAATAATTGTGAAAGAGTACGAGTCATAATTTCAATAATTGAATGACTAAATTAATTAATGTTGAGTGTCAATAATGACCATGAACAAATTTAACTGAACCTTATGGTAATGAAGGTGATCAGCCTTTCATACCTGATGAACACATGCAACAAGCACTATGTGCGAATCAACAATTTAAAGATGTGGAATAATTATACAGAATTAAACCATAGCATGCTTGAAACGTAATAACTTGAATTTGAGTTAGGAACTTGAACAATAAAATAATATATCCTGCTCGAATATAAATTGAGTAGGGTTTAGGAAAACTTGCCTGTCTGCTCAGCTACAATAAATGTTTTAGCTTTAACTAACTGGCTTTGAAAGACCTAACATTAAATAAAGTTGGTCTAATAATTAGTACAGCGTATTTGTACAACTATACGCTCACTAAGAAACTTATCTACCACACATAAGTACTAACACATAATTTACATCAGTCAAAACGATATTATTAACCTTATAGACCCTCAATCAAATTAGGTTAATAATTTAATAAGTTAGAAAATAATTTTCTCAAGTGTTAAACACTTATTAAACTATTAAACAATTTATTATAATTGTTTAAACAAAAGAGTTAAAAGACATTTTCTTTATTTCATTTAATTACTATTTAATATTAATTAAATAGTAAGTAATTAACTACTTTTCGTTATTATTTAATAGTAAATAATAACTTACTAGATTTATTTATTTAAAGTTAATCAAATAATAAATAATTAAATAATCAATCTTAGTTGTCTTTAATTATTATTTAATAGTAATTAAATAATAATTAATTAATTTATCATCCTTGTTTATTATTTAATATTAATTAAATAATAATTAATTTAATCATAAATTCAGAAGATATAATATTAAACCAACTAGATTAATATTTAAAACATTTAAATATTAATCCTAAATGTTTATTATATTTGAAAAATATAATATTAAACTAACTAGATTAATATTTACAACATTTAAATATAAATCCTAAATACTTATTATATTTGAAAAAAATATAATATTAAACTAACTAGATTAATATTTACAACTTTTAAATATTAATCCTAAATATTTATTATATTTGTAAAATATAATATTAAACTAACTAGATTAATATTTACAACATTTAAATATTAATCCTAAATACTTATTATATTTAAAAAAAATATAATATTAAACTAACTAGATTAATATTTACAACATTTAAATATTAATCCTAAATACTTATTATATTTGAAAATATAATATTAAATTAACTAGATTAATATTTACAACATTTAAATATTAATCCTAAATACTTATTATATTTGGAAAAATATAATATTAAAATAACTAGATTAATATTTACAACATTTAAATATTAATCCTAAATACTTATTATATTTGAAAAATATAATATTATATACCTAAATATCATTTTTGTATTATTATTATTTTTGTTATAATTTTAAATTAATTTTTAAACATTTAAATTAATTAAAATTATCCAGAATGGCAATTCTGTAATTAAGTCGAAAAACTGATACGAGGGCAATTTCGTAATTACGCAGAAAAAGACCGGAGGGGCAATCTGGTAATTTCGTCGGAAATTTATTACCGCGCATGGCGCGCGTACCAAATAAACGGACCAAAACGGTGCCGTTTTGTGAGAACAGGAATTGGCCTCCGCGCATTGCGCGCGGAGTAAAATTTTCTTACGCCAAACGGCGTCGTTTGGCTCCGCGTTTTTTCAGAAAATTGGCTGGCGCGCATTGCGCGGCCAGCCCTTTTTTTTTTCCGCTCGCAGAAGGTGAACAGTGCTTTTTAATACACAACTTAATAAAATTTATACCTTCAAATAAACTTTAACTCCTCAATAAAAATCCGAAAAAATTACCAATAACTTAACAACAATTTATAACATGAAAATTTAATTTTTTCATGATTTAATATAAAAAAAATTTTATAAAAAATTTTACATCACATAAACTACCACCAATCATAACTTTTTATGTATAACTCCATTTTGAGTGATTCAAACTTTGTTTTTCTCATGATTTAATGTTCTATAATATTATGACATTAAATCTAAATTTTATAAAAATTAATTTCTTGTCATTACTTTGAGACTTGATTTAACACCACAAATCACATGTTTTTAGCATATAAATTATACCAAAACACAAACCAAGTATATTAAACTCAAGCATGACATAAATATTACTATCACATATTATTAACTACATTAATATGTTTATACTCACATGTTAGTTTATTTAATTAAAAAAAACAAACTACATTTAAAATAACCATTACCTCATTTTAATGGCTATCTTCATTTTTTCTTCCAAAATAGGTGGTGAATGACATGAACAAAACTAACTTCTCCTTCTTCCTCCTTAATCTCTCAAATAATATGCTCTCCCAAGCAATTTCTCTCAAACTCTCTCTTTTGAAACTTGGAAAATAAATGAAGTGAAATGTTTATCATTTCAAGTATACATGTAAAATTATTAGATACAAGATTATATCTATAACTCATGATACTCTTTGCTTGGATACTTGCTCAAGAAAACTAGCCCATAACTTAGTTGGTGGAAGAAGAATGGTCCAAGTACTTTAAAAAATCAATACAAGCAACCAAATTATTAAATAAATAAATAATAAAATAAAACAAATCTCACTTCTCTATCTTTTCCTTCCTTGCCGGCAACATCACTATTGGTGTCCCAAAATGTTTGTCACATATGCTTACTTTTATATAAATAATAGTTTAATTAAGTATTTTTCAAGTGGGCCAATCATTGGGCTTTAATTTAAAATACCAATTGGGCTTCTATTAAATTGTTTGGGCTACTAAATTGTCAAATTTTATTATTCTCCACTTGGGCTACTAATTGACCCATGTTGGGCTAATTTAATAATTTACACATTAATTATTCAATCCATGATTAAATAAATAATTAGATTGAATAAATAATTAAATATTCTAACCCATAAGTATTAAATTTCTAAATGGACTAATAATATTATTAATAATATCTTACATTATTTACATTAATTAATTATCATATTAATTAATTTATAAAATTTAATTCACTCATTATATTCAATTTAATTGAATATTTAATTAATGACAACTTATCAATTATTTTGATATTAAAACTTTAGAGTGTGTTCGCTAATAATAATATATATAATCTATATATATTATTTATACACATTACTTTACCTCAAAAACAATTTCACAATAAATTATGAAATTAAAAATAAATACAATATATAATTTAATATATATTATTTACGCCATAAATTAAATTATTTAATACATTTACATTAAATAATTTATTTCTCATCAATTATGGAAATAATTCCATTTACCCGAAAATACATTAAAATAATAATATATTTACTCAATTTCTTATTTAAATAATTTATTTAATTATTTAATTAATATTACACAAATAATTGTATAATTAAATTTCTCAATCCCATAAATCATTTACAATGATTTATTTAATTATAGAATATATTCAATTACTATTTAAAATTACTTAATTAATTTAATCCCTTTATATATATGTACATATATATGAAATTAAAGGTTGTACATATATACAATTATAAATCTCCCTTAATTAATTCAACTACTTTATATAATTTATAATTATATAAATTACATAATTATTCCTCACAAATAATTTATCAACAATTTGCATAATTGTTGATTAATGAATAAATTAATTCCACAATAAACCTTTTAATTCAATTCGGATTAATTTAATATTAATCTATCTATTTAATCACAATTTAATTAACCATTAAATTATGTTACTAAATATGTACACATATATATATATATTCATATAAATACATATTTAATTTACATGCAACCACGTCGCATAATTACATAACTCCACTAATTAATTCTCTTAATTTAATTAGACTTGCTGTTAGTCAAGTTTATTGAATTATCACTTTACTTGCTAACTTATCAAAAATTTGGATATCACCATATCTAAGTTAGTCCGTTAAACTTAATTTGGACCTCTATTTATCTATCACTACTAGGTTATCAAACTCCAACCTTTATTAAATATTAAATATTTTATTTCTAATTCATTTAAATATCCGGGATATTACATTCACCCCTTCTTCTAAAAATTTCGTCCCCGAAATTATCTCATACACATTTCTACCAATTTTCATCTCTGAGTATAACTTTTTACTCATCAAATTCTATGACCACCCTTTTCTAGGAAGTTCATACTTCTAAACTCATAATTCCAGAACAATGGAATATCTTGCAGAAGAATAAATTGAAAATCAATATCTTACAGAAGGATAATTTGAAAATCAAAATATTCATTAAAACTTTCATAATATGCTGAGGGGTCATCAAGACTGTGAACATGGAATTAACTGAATTCCGAATAAATAGTATTTATCCCTGTAAATACTTATAAACAGAGTGTTTATCAATCACAAAGACTGAAAACATTCCATAGGTGTACGCTAGGTGATCAGCCTATCGTACTTCTGCGTTGTGCACAACGACTTCTCACGGGGTCGAACTCTTTGGATTTACCAACCCATATCAGCATGCCACCACTGTTAGGCGCCCCCTCGCGGGTTCTTTATTCATGGCTCTGACATATCCCCCATTACGGGGTTGTTCACCTCAGACTTACTACAAAATTCCGCTCCAGCATAACTTGGATTGGAAAATAAAACTTGAGTCATTTCTGACCAAAAGTGTCAAGTCAAAATAAATGACATAGACTCACATCATTGAACTGTTCGTATATTACGATTCAAAAAAAATCATTTCAGATTAGTTAAAGTACTAAAATTCATTTATAGGACTTCATGATACCGCACCGTTGCAACAGTGCGTTGAGGATTCCGTCTTTTTCATCTCTGCACCATGGCTTTAATGGCGTGTGATGATTTTATAAATACATTTTGATATTTTCAAATCAATTTGTCTTGCCGAAACAATTAGCATAGACTCTTCTTTAAACGTTTCAAAATACTAAAAATCATTTTATGACTTTGTCATACTACATCATACCATAGGTGGCTTTAAACATCCAACACTAGGTTACTCTGCAATTGATGACTCCGTCGTTTATCATCTCTGCACTAAATGCATTAATGATTTCAAAAAATAAATTTGTCTTTTCAAAAGCACAAAAGTGCGAATTTGGCACGATTTTAAGAATTTCAAAGTCTAGCATAGCTAGAAGATTTGGAATATCCTAAAACCTCAAAACACCTCAAATTTTTTCTCCACATTCTTTTCCAGCTTAATAACTATATCTAGTATAGCTTTAATCTTGCTACTTAACTCTATCCATACCTACTGTTCATCAAACTTACCACGTATTTGGGTTCAGCAACTTACCACAATCATATGGTTTGAGGAACTTGTCCTAGTCAGGCCAAAGTCGCCCATTCGCTGAGGGGCTCCACCACATGACTATGAGTCACGAACTTATTATGCGTGTCAGTTCTCAGAACACGAACTTATCTTAACATCCTCTACCTATCCGTTATACACATGAGAAAAGAATCACCTTCTCAACATACATATAGTGAATAGCGCGACACCAGGTTTCAGTTGATTATCATTATAGGATGCCAAGTGGTCGTCAAACCAAACACAATCTCCTGCCCATACAAGAAATTGTACAACTCAGCCACTAATATGAGTCCTCAATTAAAAACCTACAAACCTCTAACTTCTCTTAACTTGATATGAATTTTGTCAATTCATACCTTATCACACTCAACACTTCAAGAGTCCACTTGTTACTATTTCAGTATCTTCATTGTTATAGCACCATGCTATCAATACAACCTCTTAATCATTTAACAGACCATTTGTCATTCCATGATTTTACTATGACCATCGTGATCTTATAACACAATTGATTTCACTGTACTATTTCTCCTTTATTCTAGGATCGTTTAATTCTATCATCTTATCATTCATATCTGATCATTTTACTATACGATCATTCTCTTTTTAAATTCTTGAATCAAGTGTTCCCTGATTCTTATTCCATTTATTTGGATTACACTCATTGAAGATCCTTCTTTGAATCTTTTCATATATCTATGTATCTATATAGATTTATTTCCTCATTTATGAACTGTATATGTTCATTTCTAAACTCTATCTGAGTTTATCCTTTCACTGTCTTCATTATCTTTCCATGATTATAGCCTAAGGTACTACTACCTAAGAACTATAACCTATCAGCTCTGATACCAACCTGTGACGACCCCAAATCCGGGTTCCTTTAACCCTAGACTTGGTACGTCACGATACATCATCTTCATACACGTTCTATAACTAATGCGGAATATATAAACATAAATTGTTTATTCTACAACATTTCCCAAGGTCTCTAACCTTAACTTACATATATACCTTTAGATTCATAAAAAGGTTTACAAAATTACTTACATCATATAACAATTTAGTTATAATGCATAACACTATAATCTTGTCTGTTGCTTCTGTCTCCATCTCTCCTTGGACATTCGTATTATTCTGAAATTTGTTATCATGATATAGCAAGAGTGAGCAACGACTTTGCTCAGCAAGTTTAAATACGATAACGATATATCATGATTGAAAGAAAGAATAAGCTTTTGAATTTTCAACAATATAATAATTGTGAAAGAGTACGAGTCATAATTTCAATAATTGAATGACTAAATTAATTAATGTTGAGTGTCAATAATGACCATGAACAAATTTAACTGAACCTTATGGTAATGAAGGTGATCAGCCTTTCATACCTGATGAACACATGCAACAAGCACTATGTGCGAATCAACAATTTAAAGATGTGGAATAATTATACAGAATTAAACCATAGCATGCTTGAAACGTAATAACTTGAATTTGAGTTAGGAACTTGAACAATAAAATAATATATCCTGCTCGAATATAAATTGAGTAGGGTTTAGGAAAACTTGCCTGTCTGCTCAGCTACAATAAATGTTTTAGCTTTAACTAACTGGCTTTGAAAGACCTAACATTAAATAAAGTTGGTCTAATAATTAGTACAGCGTATTTGTACAACTATACGCTCACTAAGAAACTTATCTACCACACATAAGTACTAACACATAATTTACATCAGTCAAAACGATATTATTAACCTTATAGACCCTCAATCAAATTAGGTTAATAATTTAATAAGTTAGAAAATAATTTTCTCAAGTGTTAAACACTTATTAAACTATTAAACAATTTATTATAATTGTTTAAACAAAAGAGTTAAAAGACATTTTCTTTATTTCATTTAATTACTATTTAATATTAATTAAATAGTAAGTAATTAACTACTTTTCGTTATTATTTAATAGTAAATAATAACTTACTAGATTTATTTATTTAAAGTTAATCAAATAATAAATAATTAAATAATCAATCTTAGTTGTCTTTAATTATTATTTAATAGTAATTAAATAATAATTAATTAATTTATCATCCTTGTTTATTATTTAATATTAATTAAATAATAATTAATTTAATCATAAATTCAGAAGATATAATATTAAACCAACTAGATTAATATTTAAAACATTTAAATATTAATCCTAAATGTTTATTATATTTGAAAAATATAATATTAAACTAACTAGATTAATATTTACAACATTTAAATATAAATCCTAAATACTTATTATATTTGAAAAAAATATAATATTAAACTAACTAGATTAATATTTACAACTTTTAAATATTAATCCTAAATATTTATTATATTTGTAAAATATAATATTAAACTAACTAGATTAATATTTACAACATTTAAATATTAATCCTAAATACTTATTATATTTAAAAAAAATATAATATTAAACTAACTAGATTAATATTTACAACATTTAAATATTAATCCTAAATACTTATTATATTTGAAAATATAATATTAAATTAACTAGATTAATATTTACAACATTTAAATATTAATCCTAAATACTTATTATATTTGGAAAAATATAATATTAAAATAACTAGATTAATATTTACAACATTTAAATATTAATCCTAAATACTTATTATATTTGAAAAATATAATATTATATACCTAAATATCATTTTTGTATTATTATTATTTTTGTTATAATTTTAAATTAATTTTTAAACATTTAAATTAATTAAAATTATCCAGAATGGCAATTCTGTAATTAAGTCGAAAAACTGATACGAGGGCAATTTCGTAATTACGCAGAAAAAGACCGGAGGGGCAATCTGGTAATTTCGTCGGAAATTTATTACCGCGCATGGCGCGCGTACCAAATAAACGGACCAAAACGGTGCCGTTTTGTGAGAACAGGAATTGGCCTCCGCGCATTGCGCGCGGAGTAAAATTTTCTTACGCCAAACGGCGTCGTTTGGCTCCGCGTTTTTTCAGAAAATTGGCTGGCGCGCATTGCGCGGCCAGCCCTTTTTTTTTTCCGCTCGCAGAAGGTGAACAGTGCTTTTTAATACACAACTTAATAAAATTTATACCTTCAAATAAACTTTAACTCCTCAATAAAAATCCGAAAAAATTACCAATAACTTAACAACAATTTATAACATGAAAATTTAATTTTTTCATGATTTAATATAAAAAAAATTTTATAAAAAATTTTACATCACATAAACTACCACCAATCATAACTTTTTATGTATAACTCCATTTTGAGTGATTCAAACTTTGTTTTTCTCATGATTTAATGTTCTATAATATTATGACATTAAATCTAAATTTTATAAAAATTAATTTCTTGTCATTACTTTGAGACTTGATTTAACACCACAAATCACATGTTTTTAGCATATAAATTATACCAAAACACAAACCAAGTATATTAAACTCAAGCATGACATAAATATTACTATCACATATTATTAACTACATTAATATGTTTATACTCACATGTTAGTTTATTTAATTAAAAAAAACAAACTACATTTAAAATAACCATTACCTCATTTTAATGGCTATCTTCATTTTTTCTTCCAAAATAGGTGGTGAATGACATGAACAAAACTAACTTCTCCTTCTTCCTCCTTAATCTCTCAAATAATATGCTCTCCCAAGCAATTTCTCTCAAACTCTCTCTTTTGAAACTTGGAAAATAAATGAAGTGAAATGTTTATCATTTCAAGTATACATGTAAAATTATTAGATACAAGATTATATCTATAACTCATGATACTCTTTGCTTGGATACTTGCTCAAGAAAACTAGCCCATAACTTAGTTGGTGGAAGAAGAATGGTCCAAGTACTTTAAAAAATCAATACAAGCAACCAAATTATTAAATAAATAAATAATAAAATAAAACAAATCTCACTTCTCTATCTTTTCCTTCCTTGCCGGCAACATCACTATTGGTGTCCCAAAATGTTTGTCACATATGCTTACTTTTATATAAATAATAGTTTAATTAAGTATTTTTCAAGTGGGCCAATCATTGGGCTTTAATTTAAAATACCAATTGGGCTTCTATTAAATTGTTTGGGCTACTAAATTGTCAAATTTTATTATTCTCCACTTGGGCTACTAATTGACCCATGTTGGGCTAATTTAATAATTTACACATTAATTATTCAATCCATGATTAAATAAATAATTAGATTGAATAAATAATTAAATATTCTAACCCATAAGTATTAAATTTCTAAATGGACTAATAATATTATTAATAATATCTTACATTATTTACATTAATTAATTATCATATTAATTAATTTATAAAATTTAATTCACTCATTATATTCAATTTAATTGAATATTTAATTAATGACAACTTATCAATTATTTTGATATTAAAACTTTAGAGTGTGTTCGCTAATAATAATATATATAATCTATATATATTATTTATACACATTACTTTACCTCAAAAACAATTTCACAATAAATTATGAAATTAAAAATAAATACAATATATAATTTAATATATATTATTTACGCCATAAATTAAATTATTTAATACATTTACATTAAATAATTTATTTCTCATCAATTATGGAAATAATTCCATTTACCCGAAAATACATTAAAATAATAATATATTTACTCAATTTCTTATTTAAATAATTTATTTAATTATTTAATTAATATTACACAAATAATTGTATAATTAAATTTCTCAATCCCATAAATCATTTACAATGATTTATTTAATTATAGAATATATTCAATTACTATTTAAAATTACTTAATTAATTTAATCCCTTTATATATATGTACATATATATGAAATTAAAGGTTGTACATATATACAATTATAAATCTCCCTTAATTAATTCAACTACTTTATATAATTTATAATTATATAAATTACATAATTATTCCTCACAAATAATTTATCAACAATTTGCATAATTGTTGATTAATGAATAAATTAATTCCACAATAAACCTTTTAATTCAATTCGGATTAATTTAATATTAATCTATCTATTTAATCACAATTTAATTAACCATTAAATTATGTTACTAAATATGTACACATATATATATATATATTCATATAAATACATATTTAATTTACATGCAACCACGTCGCATAATTACATAACTCCACTAATTAATTCTCTTAATTTAATTAGACTTGCTGTTAGTCAAGTTTATTGAATTATCACTTTACTTGCTAACTTATCAAAAATTTGGATATCACCATATCTAAGTTAGTCCGTTAAACTTAATTTGGACCTCTATTTATCTATCACTACTAGGTTATCAAACTCCAACCTTTATTAAATATTAAATATTTTATTTCTAATTCATTTAAATATCCGGGATATTACAATGACTCCAGTAAAAGTCCCAATCTGAAACATCAAGACTTTGCTGTAAATCCATGGATTCAACCCGCATTCAAACCGCTTCACTTTCCTTTGCTTTGTATCCACCTGGTGTGGAGTAAACTTTGCCAACTCATTGAATTTGGCTGCATACTCGACTACAGTCATATCTCCCTATTTTAATTCCAGTAATTGTACCTCCATTATGTCTTGAGTTACTGGAGGAAAGGAAGCCTCGAAGAAAATCTCTTTGAATCTCTCCCGTGATATCATTCATGTTCCCATTCTTCCTTTATTATTCCCCCACCAGTAATTAGCTTTTCCTTTCAACATGACGTAACAAAAGCAGTTTTCTGTTCTTCTGCAACGTTAGCTATGACAAATACTTTCTCCATTTCAATTACCCAATTCTAGGCCTCTATTGGATTCATTGTCCCCTTGAACTCTAGGGGTCCTACAACTTTAAAATCTTTGAATATAACAATACGAGCCGCTACCGGTTGATCACCTGTAGGATTTATGTTTCGATTCTGAAAAGCTCCCATCAACAAGTCCATAAATTGCTGTATGAGATTAACTGGCTCCTCTGGAGCATCTACGAACTCCTCTGGTGGAGGTTGAACGTTCAGTCTGCGTCTAAGCGACATTTCTGTTTAGTAATTTTACGTTATAATCAATATTTATCATTCACATATTACATTCTTATGTTAACTTAAACACATAGCCACATCAATTTTTTTTTTTAATAACTGAGTTTATATTCATATGCAAAATGATTAGTACCTAGCACCTTACATCAAACTTAGCATATTGCTATAAAATTTTCATCCTTTCTGACAACAAAAGTCGAGATTTACATATAACTCTATACAACAACTTAGAACTTCCCTCCTTAGGACAAAAGATGTTACATGACACTTTCTATCCCTTTTTATAATAAAAGTCTGGGAATTTACATAACATATACATTAATATACACATAAATGTATACACCTATTACACTATTCTACGGAAGCATTCCACGTCGAACTGCATCGTCATATTCTTGGTCCATAATGGCTATCATCTTCCATCTGCTCAAAGTATTACTAGTCTGATCATACTCCACAGAGTAGTAATACATTTTATCCTATGCCCTTCTAAATTCTGTGCAAAATGCATAGCTTATATCTTCCATTCTTACACCCATGCTATCTATTTTGGCTTTCTTAGCCCTTACTTCTTCCTCTATTAGGTTTACCTTTTTCACTGATTTAGCCCCGACATGTTCATGCTTGGCTATCTCAACAGTTGCCTCTCTCAGCTTAGCCTCTAAGGCTTCCTTGTCATTCTTGAATTCTTGAACTTTCTGTTTTTCCTGTCTCAATTTATCTCATAACTCTATATTTCTATTAACTAACACTCGTATTGCCGTCTCATTTTGCTTGACAGTTGTTTGCCATTCAGTTGCTTGAGTTTCTAACTCCAAGATCCTGTCTACGAACTCACTATTCTACTGTATCAAGCCATTTACCCATTCTTGGTCGGCCTCCCATTGCTCAGATGACGCATTATCCGACAATGCCCCATTAGAGTCTCCTTCTAGTTCATTTGGATCTTCCTCTTGTCCATTGTCCTCAGCTGGTACTATTACCATAGCTAGTACAGTAGTCATCACATCTATTTGAATGTCCCAGTATTCTTCCTCTACTGCCCGACTGGATTCTCCAATTTCTGGCATACTATAAAATCACAAGAACAATTATTTTAGTTCAATGCAATTTTTTTTTATCTCTATTACACATAACACGTAGCACATAACATATATTGTGAAAATTTGAACTTTACAATTCCCACCATTCGCCTCTTAAAACTTGAAATGAGTTTCACTATATTCCTTAAAGTCATATTTCTAAGGTTTCCCCACCTAAGGTTTATAACCTATCAGCTTTGATACCAACCTATGATGCCCCTAAATTCGGGTCCCTTGAACCATAGATTCAGTGCTCACGTTACTTGTAATGACCACGAATTTCATTATACATTGTAATTATAATTAATATATAATTAGCAATGAATTTAAAAATTTTTGTATTAATAAATTGTGCTTTAGATAATTAAATAGATGTAATTGTATGTGCGTATATTTAATTAAAGAATTAAAGCAAGGGTATAATTAATTAAAGCAAATCTAATTGGATTATATTTTTTAATCCAAATAAATTGATAAACTAGGTCCAAGATATTAACCTAGTAGCCCATGTAATTAATTTAATTACTAGCTCATATGATTAATTAAACAAGCCCAATGCTTATTTTAATTAAAGGTAGCATAGTTATTTAAATGCTAGCCCAATGTGATAATTAAATTGAGCCCAAACCAATTCAATGGATGAGCCCAATATATTTAATCCTATAGTCCAAAGTGGAGCCCAATAGGAAGTCAAAATTGTTACATATATGAATATACATACATACATACATATATATATGTGTGTGTATAATTAAAGTAGAAAAATTAAAGGAAAAATGGCTAGGAAAATCTCATTTTGCTGATTTTTATGAGGGTCCCACTTGGATTGCTTGATTTGCTAGATTGCTTCTCTTACACACTAGATCAAAGTTGGCCAACAACTCTAGTCAATCAACTAGTCAATCACCATGTCAATCCATCAAATAGTAAGCTTGATTAGCCTTTAATTTCACCAACATTGGTGAATTAAGAAGCTTAATGGTGTGTTAGTAGATGGTTATAAAAGGAATACTCCACACTTGTTCTATGTTTGTTAGTTCATTTGAAGTTTGCTAGAAAGAAGAATATAGAGTATTTGAGAGTGTAGAAAAATATCTTGAGAGCAAAATTATCAAGAGAAGGAGTTCTTGGTTCATGTCATCTTCTTTCACCACCTATTTTGGAAGAAAAAGGAAGATAACCATTAAATCAAGGTAATGATTATTCTAAATCTAATTTTTGTTTTAAATTAAATAAACTAACATGTGTGTATAAATATGTTAATATAGTTAATAATGTGTAGTAGTAATATTTATGCCATGCTTGAGTTAATATGCTTGGTTTGTATTTTGGTATCATTTATATGTTAAAAACATGTGTTTAATAGTGTGTAAACAAGTTTTGGAATTTATGTCCAAAAATATTTTTATAAAACTTAGGTTTGATGTTCTAATATTATAGAACATTAAATCATGAGAAAAACAAAGTTTGAATCACTCAAAATGGAGTTATATACAAAAAGTTATGATTTGTGGTAGTTTATGTGATGTAAATTTTTTTATAAAAAAAGAATGATATTAAATCATGAAAAATTAATTTTTCATGTTATAAATTGATATTAGGTGTTTGGTAATTTTTTTGGATTTTTATTGAGGATTTAAAGCTTACTTGATGGTATATTTTTATTTAAAATGGGTATTGCCGGAACACTGTTCACGTTCTGCAAAGGGAAAAAAATTAAAGGGTTTCCGCGCAATGCGCGCAAGCACTGTTCACTGTTGGACGCGGAGCCAAACGACGTCGTTTGGCGAGAATGAAAATTTCATTCGCGCGTTATGCGCGGAAGCTGTTACCGGCTTTTCAAAAACAACACCGTTTTCTAATATTATTATTTATTTAATAATATTTTATTAACTTTAATATCCTTTAATTATTATTTAATATTAATTAAATAATAATAATTTATTTATTTAACTTTACTTATTATTTAATTTCTATTAAATAATAAATAACTAAATCATTTACTTTAACATCTTTTAATTATTATTATTAATTAAATAATAATTAATTAATTACTTAACTTTACTTATTATTTATTATCCATTAAATAGTAAATACCTAACTTATTCACTTTAACATCATTTAATTATTATTTAATATTTATCAAATAATAATTAATTAATTACTTAACTTTACTTATTATTTAATGTTAATTAAATAATAATTAATTAATTTATTAGCTTATTTACACACTAATAAATAGCTAATTGATGATGAATCACCCAATTTTTTTCACATATTATTTTATATCACTCGAATATTATGTCAAGAGTTCAAATATCATTTTTTTGTAATTAATAATAATTTTCCTATAATTATTATTAATTTAGTAAGCTTTAATCCATAATTAATTCTAATAAATACCAAATAACATAAATTTTCAAATTTCAAATTTTTATAATTTTCTTTATAAAATTATAAGCATTTTCTCTTTTGGAACCAACCCAAGAACCGGCCTAAACATGCCCGAACCGACCCTACCTAGAAATCATGAAAAACCGAAAAAAACCGAACCGACCGGTTTTTTAAAAAAAATAGGCAGATTACTTTCTGAGTTTTCCAGACTTGGGGTCTCCGACGGGAACTTGAATAAAATGAAATCCACAAGTCCGATTGAGGTCTATTAGATATCGATGGATTCGTAACTTCCCGAGCTACATGATTCTGTTATCAAACATCAAATTTGGATTTGTTTTGGTCACTGAAAATAGCTCCAAACCAGACTGTTATGCTCAGCCCTAAAATCAATGGGGTGTTTTGGTAGAAAATCCATATCTTGCTCATTTTAAATCGGATTTTAGTCATTCAACTTGGAGAATCTTCATATTTCATGGATCTATCACCCAAAATTGATGGATCATAAATCCGACATACGGATCGTGAACAGTAATTCCATGAAGGGGCTGTTACGTATTAGATTAACTTGTTTTCGTCGGTAAAAATTTATTCAATGAGCTTGATGAAATTTTTCATCACAAACACATATAAAAATCCGTGTTAAACCCATGTAAATCTAGATCTACCAATCTAGCATGGATCTAAACATCTAGAGCTTTAGAATAACTTTTCTACCATAAATATTCAATATAAAACATAATGAACTTCAAAACTAGGGTTTAGGGTTAGTGTTATACCTTCTAGACTTGTGAGCTACTTTTCTCTCCTTCCAAAGATAGATGATGAAGTTAGATGACATCCAAGCACACTCCTCTTGAAGAATTAGACTTGGCTCACTTGACTCGGTAGTAACTCATTAAGGAACTCACTAACTCACTACCCTTTTTCTTTAACTCACCGAGTTAACTCACTTATTATTCACTCACCATAAAATAGGCTCTCTAGCAAACTTAGCAAACTCCTACCAAAGTAAGTTAAGGCTCATATTTATAGTAGATTAAATCTATACATATAACACCTATATGTATAGAATGGACCTCTAGCTTTTTCCAAAAATGCAAGGAATTAATTGGAGTGTTCCACACTTTAGCTCAAACAATCAATTAATAACTTTTTGACATCCAAGCAATCCCTCCATCACACTCCACCGGTCATGCTCCTATTTTCCCCTCAATTTCCAATTATTTTTATTCACAATTTACCAATTAAAGTCTTCTAGAAGCTTGCTTCAATTGGGTCAAAAATTGGGCTTTGAAATTAAATCATTTGGGCCATGGATACTCCTTTGATCCATTGAAATGTTGGGCTACTAATTTAATTTACTAGGCTCCCAATTAATTAAAATATTGGGCTAGATTAATTAATTACCCAATCACATAGAATTTTCCACAAGTCCGTTACTTAATTTAATTAATTGGCTTGTTTAAATAATTAAGGAACAATTTAATAATCAAATTTAATTTAATTTATATAATCAAATTGGACTTGCCATATTCAATATTAATTAAATATTTAATTTGGGTTCCACCCAAAAATCTTAGGTTAGTTCGTTAATTTAATAAATCCATTAATCGGACTTCCTTTATTAAACTTAATTCAATAACTTCCTCGGACAAATTATATAATCCAATGCACACTTTAATTTCCTTAAATTTAATCTACTAGATTAATTCCTTTAGGGCTCCCAACAATTAAAATAATTAAACTCTAAGTTGGGTTACCGTAATTAATTCATTGAGCTAGAGTTTGATACAATTTAATTAGATCATTGGCTTGGAAATTAAATCTCACCATTGGGCTTCTCTACATCTCCATTGGGCTTGCTACACCATTTCATTGAGCTAGTCAATTAAATCAATATTGAGCTCTATACCACACCTTAATAATTAAGTTAATTACTTAATTAATTAACTTCTTAATATTGTCATTCTAGACAATCATCCTAAATTTTTTACAACTTTAATTCATGACCTATATAATTAATCTAATTAATTATATTTCATGACTTCATATTTAAACTAATTAATTTATTAGTTTTATTAAGTATTAATTTACTCATCTTCTTGTTTGGCTAACAAACATCACTCTAGGAATATATAACTATGTATATATATCCTTATAACCGTCTTCACTTGTCAATTGAATTTATTTCTTTAATAAATTCTCTATATGCATCATTACAATATTCTCACATTTAATTTCTAACAAATAAATTATGTTAAAAAAAAATGTTTACCCATTTTCTACACATCTTACTTCTCACATTCTAGGTTTTAAATCTTAACATTTAATAAAATCAATTAAGATATTATTTAGAATCTTGAAAATATCTGGGATATTACATTATGCATGCTAATCAAATATTTAAATATGTGTTTACTATTGATAAACCTTTTGTAATTCCTTATGATAGGAACTGTTTTATGTTAAGGTTGATAGACCCTGGTATTGTAACCTTTTGAAGGGAACCAATATGTATTATTCCGCGATATTTAAATGCAATGTATGTATTTAATTGTTAGTAATGTGTTGAATAGTGAGAACCAAACTCGAGGTTATAGAACCCGAATTTGGGGTCATCACAGGTTGGTATCAAAGCTGTAGGTTAGAAACGTTAGGATTTACGAAACCTAAGTTATAACCTTAGTATGAAACTCATATCGAGTTCGTTAGGAGATGAATCGAGGAGATTCATCATGTTGTGTATTTTTGGAGATTGATTGAGAAAATCCATCAAGCCGAGATGTACATGATAAAATATCATTACATTTCATCAATGAATATATTTTATTGCTGTACTAACGTGTGTTATATTTTTTTTTGATATAGGATGGCAGAGATCGGACAGTCGAGTCGCACTGCTGAGGAGGACTATATTGATATCCACATGGATACTGCACAGCCGCTGGTGGCTGCACCCGTAGAGGAGCCAGAGTCTGATCCTGAGGAGGGGGATCGTGTAGAGCCCGTTTGGGGCGGAGTCATGAGGCCTTACAGTGAGGATGAGGCCGAGTCAGAGGAGTCTGAGGAGGAGGAGTCAACTGATGGCATGGGCACCACTGCCGCTGACATCATAGAGGGACTGACCACTAGGAAAGAGGAGCTGGAGGCAAGGGTCCAACATTTAGAGGAGCAGAATCTGACCCACCAGCACATGGAGGATCAATATAGGGATGCGGCTTACCAGTTCTCTGGCGAGAACACAGAGCTGAAGGAGAGGATTGTAGGACTGGAGGATCAGGTACAGGAGTACGAGGATTCAGTGGAGCACTTTGCGGTGCTAACTCATCAGCTGGTAGATCAGGACGTAGAGCTGCAGGCCAAATTGGCAGTGGCTGGGACTAGGTTGGCAGAGGCTGAGCTGAAGGTTCAGCAAGTACAGGCAGAGAAAGCTGCCATCCGTGCACACTGGCAGGAGGCGATAGAGGACCTGATAGAGATGGAGACACAGCGGGATGCCGCTCATGGTCAGATGATTGAGCTAAAGGAGGAGATTCGCGAGAAGCGGGTGAGGACGGATAGACTTAGCTACGTCTACCGATCTTCATATGGTAGACTTCAGAGCAGGGTGCACGACTACCCAGCTGAGGAGGGCCAGTCTATGCACACCATTAGCAGGAATGTGGTAATGGCCATCGGGGATGAGGAGTATGACGACGCGATCCGTAGGGGGATGCACATTCATTAGTAGTAGTTGTTTTCTAATTTCGTATGTAAATAGATGCAGTAGAACTCAACTTTTGTTTTATTAGAGGGTTAATATGTCACTAAATCCCAACTCTAGGAAGTTGTAGGATATGTCAGATCCCATCTTTCGTAGCTTCTTTGGGATATAAGCATTTATAGTAGTATGCTTTTGATGTAAAGTGCTACGCACTATTGTTTTAGCATATGAGTATAAATGCAGTTGAATTTATGTTTATATGCGTGTTGAAATAATTACTTGTATTTTAGCTAAACATTGTCTAAGATACAAAATAATGAAATGAAAAAGATGCAACCAGTATAATAATGTAAATTTTTGTTTATAACAGAAAATGCCGCCACGTAGACAACCACAAAGGAACCAGGGGGTAGAGGAGTCAGTTAACAATGACGAGGGGCGACACAACGTAGACCCTATGCAAAACTTCGTCGACATGCTAGCTGAGGCAATGCAAAACCGCCACCCAGTAGTAGCAAATCCGCCACCACCACCAAATCAGTTGGCGAATTTTAAAGACTTTAAAGCGGTGGGACCGCCAGAGTTTAGGGGAACGTCAGACCTGATAGAGGCCCAATCATGGATAAAGGAGATAAAAAAAGCGTTCGTTATCGCAAGAGTAGCTGAGGAGCAAAAGACGATTTTTGCTACCTACATGATGAAAGGGAGAAGCCAATTTCTAGTAGAAAGCCAATCAGAATAGGGCTGGCGATGGTGTGGTGCCATGGACAAGATTCAAGAAAATATTCGATGAGAATTATTTCCCAAAGAGTATGAAAAGTAGGATGGAGGTAAAGTTTCTAGAACTAAAGCAGGAGAACATGTCGGTACCAGAGTACGCGGCAAAATTTAATGAGCTGGCTATGTTCGCTCTACATCAAGTGGACACGGAGGAACGCAAGGCCAGAAGGTTCGAGAATGGATTGAGACCTTGGATATTCAACAAGGTAGCGGTACTGCAAATTGACTCGTTCTCAACTTTGCTAGAGAAGTCAATCATTGCTGAAGGAGGAAGCGACGAGTTAACCAAGTACAACCAAGAAAGAAGTAAGAAGAAAAATGAAGGGGGAAGCAATAACAACAACAGTGGAGGCAATAATAATAGCAACAAGCGTAAATGGGACAGCAACAATGACAAGAGCTCGGGGAATCAACAAGGAAATACCCAGAAGAAGACGGCGTGTAATATTTGTGGGAAGAACCATTTCGGGGAGTGCAGGAAAGGGAAGAATACATGGTATAACTGCGGTCAGGTGGGACATATTTCTCCAAATTGTCCCCTCCCAAAGAAAGTGAGATGCTTTTCTTGCGGAGCATCTGACCACATGATAAAAGATTGCCCTAAAAAGAAGAATGACGGGGGTAGCGGCTACAAGGGCAATAACAGCAAATTGGCTATCGGGGGATCGGTACCACAGAACAAGCCGACAGCCCGGACATTCAATATGATGGTGCAAGATGCCGTGGGGTTAAAAGACGTGGTGTCAGGTATTATTCCGATCAATAATATAAATGCATATGTATTGTTTGATTCGGGTGCTACCTGTTCATTTGTGTCTGATGATTTCGTTAGACGGTTAGAATTGCCTAGAGACAAACTACAAAACTCAATGAACATAGAAGTTGCTAATAAAGAAGTAATTCTGGTAGAGTACATACATAGAAATTATTGTGCTGAAATCAGGGGTCAGAAGTTAAATGTGAATCTAATTCCAATACGTCTGGGGGAATTCGATGTAATACTTGGGATGGATTGGTTGTTTAACCACGGGGCGATAATTGATTGTCAGAAGAAGCGCATACACCTTAAGACACCAAATAAGTCTAAGGTCGTATTTTATGGCAGCAAATCGTCAAGACAGTCTTCTTGTCTGACGATGATGCAAGCCAAGAAATTATTGAAGAAAGGTTGTGTAGGATATTTGGCTCATGTGGTTGATACACAAGTGGTGAGTCCCGAGATGGAGCAAATACCAGTAGTTAGGGAGTTTATGGATGTTTTTCCAGATGTACTGCCAGGCTTACCGCCGGACAGAGAAATAGAATTTGCAATTGATTTAGTACCGGGGACAGCGCCGATATCAAAGGCACCGTATAGAATGGCTCCGGTAGAAATGAAAGAGTTGATGGTGCAATTGTAGGAGTTGTTGGATAATAAGTACATTCAGCCAAGTGTTTCTCCATGGGGAGCACCGGTGCTGTTTGTAAAGAAGAATGATGGATCGATGAGACTGTGTATGGATTATAGGGAGCTGAATAAAGTAACAATTAAGAACAAGTACCCGTTACCACGAATTGACGATCTTTTCGATCAATTGAAAGGGGCGAAGTACTTTTCAAAGATTGACTTAAGGATTGGTTATCATCAGTTGAAAGTCAGGAAGGAGGATGTACCCAAGACGACATTCAGAACTCGATATGGGCATTATGAGTTTATGGTGATGTCGTTTGGACTAACGAATGCACCAGCCGCATTTATGGACATGATGAACAGAATATTCAAGCAATACTTGGATAAATTTGTAGTCGTGTTCATTGACGATATTTTGGTGTATTCCAAAACGGAGGAAGAACATGCTGAACACCTAAGATTGGTGTTGGAGATTTTACGGAAGGAGCAGTTGTACGCTAAGTTTTCAAAGTGTGAATTCTGGTTGGAAAGAGTTCAATTTTTAGGTCATGTTATTGACAAGGAGGGAGTTTTGGTTGATCTGGCGAAGGTTGAATCGGTAATGAATTGGGAACAACCAAGAACGCCGACAGAAGTAAGAAGTTTCTTAGGGTTAGCGGGTTACTATCGGAGATTCATTCAAGACTTCTCAAAGATAGCAACACCGTTGACCAACTTAACAAGAAAGACGGTAAAATACGTGTGGACGGAGAAGTGTGGGGAAAGTTTTCAGGAGTTAAAGAAAAGACTTAGTGAAGCACCTGTATTGACCTTACCAGACGATACAGGAGGTTTTACGGTCTACAGTGATGCATCGCACAAGGGGCTTGGCTGTGTGCTTATGTAAAACGGCAAAGTCGTTGCGTATGCGTCCAGACAATTAAAAGATTATGAGAAGGGATATCCTACCCACGACTTGGAATTGGCAGCGGTAGTGTTTGCCCTTAAAATTTGGAGGCATTACTTATATGGAGAGAAATGTGAGATATTCACAGACCATAAGAGTCTAAAGTATATCTTCACACAGAAGGAGTTGGATATGAGGCAACAGAGATGGTTGGAATTGATCAAAGATTATGATTGTGAAATTCTATATCATCTCGGCAATGCCAACGTAGTAGCGGATGCTCCGACTAGAAAGAGCAGGGAGAAATTGTTCATATTGACAGATCAAGAACAATTGGTTCAAGAAATGGCTCGAATGGAGTTGGAGGTGAGAAATTCAAACGAGTCCATAGAAGTGGAGGTGAGCCCAACCTTGTTAGATAGGGTGAAAGAGGCTTAAGACAAAGATGAGGAATGTGACAGAATCCGAAAGAGGATGACCGATGGAGAAGAGGTCAAGTTTAAAATTGATAGCATGGGATTGCTGAGATTCGAAAATCGTGTTTGGGTGCCGCTAGTGCCTGAACTACGAGGAGAGACCTTGCAAGAGGCCCACAGTACGAGATACTCGATACATCCGGGAAGTACGAAAATGTATCAAGATCTACGTCAGCATTTTTGGTGGCCGAATTTAAAGAGGGAGGTTGTAGAATGTGTCAGCCGATGCCTAACTTGTCAAAGGGTAAAGGCCGAACATCAGAGACCAAGTGGATTGTTACAGCCGTTAGAAATTCCTGAGTGAAAATGGGAGCATATAACAATGGATTTTGTGGTAGGACTTCCTGCAACACAGAAGGGATATGATGCAATTTGGGTGATTGTGGACCGGCTAACAAAGTCAGCGCACTTTTTGCCGATCAAGATTAGGTTCAGTTTGGATCAGTTGACCAAATTGTACATCAAAGAGATAGTTTCAAGACATGGGGTGCCGATATTGATTGTGTCAGACAGAGATCCGCGCTTCACGTCAAAGTTTTGGAGAAGTCTTCAGGAGAGATTGGGGACACAGTTGAGAATGAGTACAACATATCATCCGCAGACCGATGGGCAAAGTGAGAGAACAATTCAGACATTGGAAGATATGCTCAGGGCCTGCTGATGGATTTCAAGGGCAGTTGGGAAACCCATCTGCCACTAGTTGAGTTTGCATACAACAACAGTTTTCATACGAGCATAGGCATGCCGCCTTACGAAGCGTTATATGGCAGAAAATGTAGAACACCTCTATGTTGGGATGAGGTAGGAGAATGCCGACTGTTGGGGCCAGAATTGGTTCAACAGACGGTAGAAATTATCAAGGTAATAAGAGCTCGGCTAGTAGCAGCTCAAGACCGTCAAAAGAAATACGCCGATTTACATCGACAGAAACGAGACTTCGAAGTGGGAAGTTTTGTGTTCATGAAGGTATCTCCCTGGAAAGGGAAGATCAGATTTGGGAAGAAGGGAAAACTGAGTCCAAGGTTCATAGGACCGTTCAAAATATTGAAGAGAGTAGGTGAAGTGGCGTACGAGGTAGCTTTACCTCCTGAACTGGAGCATATTCACAATAGTTTCACGTGTCAGTCTTGCGGCCATACAAACCAGACTACAAGCATGTCATATCCTATGAGCCAATACAAGTTGAGAAAGACTTATCGTACGAGGAAATTCCTGTCCAGATACTAGATAGGAAAGAGCAGAAATTACGGAATAGGGTTATAAATTCTGTCAAAATCCTTTGGAGGAACCACAACGCTGAGGAAGCTACGTGGGAACTTGAAGAAAAGATGAGGGCTAATTATCCGAATCTTTTTGAGTAGTTAAATTGTAATTCCGGGGACGGAAATCTTATAAGGGAGGGAGAATGTAATGACCACGAATTTCATTATACATTGTAATTATAATTAATATATAATTAGCAATGAATTTAAAATTTTTTGTATTAATAAATTGTGCATTAGATAATTAAATAGATGTTCTTGTACGTGCGTATATTTAATTAAAGAATTAAAGTAAGGGTATAATTAATTAAAACAAATCTAATTGGATTATATTTTTTAATCCAAATAAATTGATAAACTAGGTCCAAGATATTAACCTAGTAGCCCATGTAATTAATTTATATAATTTATTATAATAAAAATAAATAACTTTATTATTCAACAATAATTTACAATTATTCATTATTATGACTAATTGTTATAAATACAGTGTAGTTAGCTTTCTGAGTTAGATAAGTAGAAAAATCAACTAATAATATAATATAACAATTTAATCAACATCATAAAAGAGATAACAATAATGCTGAAAATAAATAAGAAAATAACATGTTACTGTGTAATGACAATTATTGATTCAGTAATGTGAATTACTGTGCATATGCTACTGTGATAATTATCAGTTCAATAATATAAATTATTATGCATGTGGCAATTATTGGTTCAATAAAGTCAATATAGTACAGTAGTCATTTTATCAGTTCAATAATATGAAACACTGTGTAATACCGTGTGCTATTGTGCAATACCGTGTGCTACTGTGCAATAAAGTTATTTATTTTATATAAATTATGTAAAGTAAATTATTTTATTATGATAAATTGTATAAAGTTATTTATTTTTATATATAAATTTAATTGATTTATATAAAGTTAGTTGTTTTATATATAAAGTTAGTTGATTTATAAAGTTAGTTAATTTATATATTATGTTAATTGAATAGTATAGATTAAAGGAGATTTGAAATAAATGGTATAGATTAAAGATAATTTAATAATTATAGAATTTGATATGAACAGTGTAGATTAAAGATGATATTTAAATGAATGGTTTAGATTAAGGAAATCTTCAAAGATGAAATGAGTGGTATGGATTAAACATTATCATGAAATATATGGTTTGAATTAAATTAGAAAATCTTGGTTTATGATAAGATTTTTAGCTATAAATAGAGGCCTTAACTTAAAGATTTTTCATAAAATTTCATTCCTTATTCTTTCTTTTACTCTCTAAATATTATTTTGTGTAAATTTTCTTTGAGTGTGCTAAAGTCATCTTGAGTATTTGTGAAGATTTGTAAGTGTACGAGTACTGTTAAAGTAATTTTTTTTTATAAATGTAATATAAGCAACCACACACGTCACACGGTGTTTATAAATCTCCATTTAGAAAATTCTTCTTTTAGAAGATTTATTTTGAAAAACTTCTTTTGGAAGATTTATTTTGAAATATTATTTTCTTTCAAAAAACTATATTGAAGTTATTCTACTTTATTCTATCAAATCACTTTTGATGATTTTATACAAATTGGTATATACCATGAAATTATATGTCGTAGTTACTAATTAAATTATAAATATATAGGTTGATCAACTTCATATCCAGTCACGTGTTAAGGTAAGGGGTATCATTCTTTTCATACTCTTAACTTACTATGGTAAGTACTATTTGGTACAATTTCTTGAAATGATTATATGTTCCTTAATAGTTTGCGCTTTATATAATATAATTTTAATTGCACCTTCCTATTTTTCTAAATCTTTCTATTGAACTTTAACTATTATTCTGAATTGTGGATCTTGAATATCGTTCTTGAATTTGAGTCCACATCATGTTGTCAATTTGGACATTATTTGAATCTGTACAAAGTAAAATCATAAACTTTCGATATTTATTGATTATCCTATTTCTTCTGTTCATCATTTATATCACTGTTGTTATTCTAATCATCAAGAATCATTTTGTTGTGAATATCTGTGGTCTGGGGCACAAATGATAGGATAAAGGTGATATAATTGTTGTGAGTCTTTCAGGGCACATGGTGGATGTTCTATTTGGCCTGGGGCAAAGAAGAACTGTTATTTGGTATGATTATGACCAAAGGCTGAAGACTGGAATAATCATGACCATTGGTGTTATATTTGAATATCTTTGGCCCATAGTGCAAAGATGAACTGTTGACTTGCAAGATTATGATCAGGAACTGTGAATTTATATCATCATGACCAGTGGTGATTAAGATGATAAAAGTTGATGATATTTTTCTTAAAAAGAGAGGTTAGTGGACATCATAGTCTACACGATTCTTTTAATGGATTGCTCATTCCACTGCTATTATTGATCTAAAACTTGTTGTTTATTATACTCTATCAAAAACTCAACTGTTGAAGACTAATGATAATTTATTCATTGTTATCTTAGTCATGATATTTCTTACTAGGCTATTTGAGCTCACCCTTTCTTTTTTGTTCCATTGTTCTTCAGGAAATAAGAGAATAGCTGGGTCTAGCCGGAGAATGGAGTAAAGGTCCGAGAGATAGTTGTAGTAGTCTTCACATATTGTATATAGTGTGACAATAATAGTAAAGATTTAGTTGTGTATTATTGAGTTATGTATTTCTATTCTATGTACTATTTATTTTAGTTACCGTGTATTTTATGTCGTCTCAAATTGGGCTGTGTAGGCCTAGATTTGAGGGCGTCATATTTGGTATCCGAGCTTAGGGATATGATCTTTAATGTAGATCTGTGGTAAAAGTAGGAGGAGAGAGACGAATAGATTATGTGACTAGTGTGTCCTATATAAATTGAATTTTATTATCTAATGAGTTAACTTAAATGTGGGGACAGGAAGTGACGAGTCAGTTTGTTTAACTAACCTTTATCTTATGATCGCAGTTTAGAATGTCTTTTGAAAATCAGGGAATGAATTATCCACTATCCTAAGCAAATGTAGCTGAGAACTAGGAAGCTACAAACAATCCTCCTGCAGCTTCAGAAAAAAATGTTGGTGATCACGCAAATCAGAATGGTTTCTTTAGAAACTTCATATCCAAAATCAGGCGAAGGGAGGTCCTACCGGTGGAAACGTTGATAATTCAAGGAACGTCATCGTTAAGCAATTTAAAGAGTTGGGACCACCTGAATTTTTTAGGAAGCTTGACCCACTCAAAGCGGAGGCGTGGTTGAAGCAGACGACAAAAATACTTAATGTCCTGCGATATGCAGATGACCAGAAGGTGCCATTCACCACCTTTATGTTATGAGGTGAGGCATACCATTGGTGGGAGGCGGTAAAACGTATCCATCAATCGGCTCTCGAAATGTCTTGGCTAGAATTTCAAAAGCTGTTCAATGAACAATACTTTCCAGAAAGCATCCGCTATATGAAAGAGATGGAGTTCATAAAGCTAGAGTAGGGAAATATGACAGTCTCACAATATGAAGCTAAGTGTACCGAGTTATCTCGTTTTGCCATCCATCTAGTGGATGACAAAACACGAATGAGTCGAATGTTCCTACGAGGTTTGAGATTCAAAATTCGTCAATAACTTAACTCTCATAAATTTAATTTGTATTTAGATGTTGTGAATAGGGCTCAACTCATTATTGTCATTTTTAATGACAGTTATGCCAGCTTTCTTAGGAACTACCTGTACTGGGCTGACAATACCTGCATCGAGCAATTTCAGAACCTCAACTCATTATCTATCCTATTTTTAATGAAATAGGATAGATAATACCTGCATCGAGCAATTTCAGAACCTTTTTTTTCACTACCTCCATCATGGGTGGATTCAGTTTGCGTTGAGCATCTCGCTTTGGGCTGGATCCCTCTTCCAAAAGAATGCGATGCATGCACACAGCTAAGCTAATATCTTTTATGTCTGTAATTGTCCAACCAAAGACTTGTACGTGGTACCTTAAGACTCTAAGAAACTTTTCTTCTTAGACTTTGGTTAAATTATTTGCAATTATCACTGGTAGTGTTTCCTCCTTCGCTAGATATGCATATTTCAAATGGGTAGGTAGGGGCTTTAATTCTAAACTCGAAGCCTGCACAACAGAAGGTAACAACTTTTCATGAGTCACGGGTAGTTGAATAGACGAAACTACATACTTATTTGAAATTTTCGGTAAAGATTGTAGTGCAGCTATAGTATCCTTTAATTCCTCATTCTGTTCAATCTCTTCTTCTTTTTCCAGCTCCAAACTATTTATGATAGCATCTTCCAAGGTCTCCATGTGAATGTGGTCGAAAGATTTATGCACCAAGGAATCAAGGACATTAATAGAAAAAATGAAATTAACATCACTAGGGTACCTCATGGACTAATAAATGTTGAACTGAATCTTTTCGCCGTCAAACTCCATGGTCAAGGTCCCATTGTGCACATCAATTATCGTTCTTGCTGTTTTCAAGAATGGCCTCCCTAACAAGATATGAGCAGGATTTGGAGATGTATCGTCCTCCATATCCACAATGTAAAAATCTACAAGAAATATTAGTTCGTTCACCTGCACCAATACATCCTCAATTACCCCTTTAGGGTAAGTGTTAGTATGATCAGCTAATTGAATAATAACACCAGTGTTTTTCAAAGGAACTAGATGCAAAGAAGCATAAATAAATAGTGGCATGACATTAATCGATGTTCTTAGATCTAACATAGCTCTCTCTAACCTGGTATTACCTATCTTGCAGGGAATGGTAAACATACCCGGATCTTTACACTTTGGGGGCATTTTTCTTTGGAGAACCGCATATATGTTTTGTTTAACCGCTACCTTTTCATTGTCTTGTAATTTCTTCTTATTAGTGCATAATTCCTTCAAAAATTTTGCATATCTTGAAACTTACTCAATTGCGTCAAATAAAGGAATATTCACCTATACCTTTCTGAAGGTCTCCAGAATCTCCTTCTCTTGCTTATCCTTCTTTAAAGTTCTAAGATTCTGAGGAGGAAAAGGTAAAGGGTTAGTCTTAAGCTGAATAAGAGATTTAGGAATTACCTTTGAAATTTCTGCCTCCTCCTTTGGTGTGTCCATTTTTTTTCCACTCCTTAACGTAATGGCACTTGCGTTTTCTCTAGGATTTAAAATAGTTTGTGAAGGTAACTTCCCTGAACCTTGAGAATCCAATCGACCAACAGTGGTAGCCAACTGACTCAATTGACTTTCTATATTGTGAATAGAAGTTTGGCTCTAGTTCATGAAAGCCTTCAACATATTCTCCAAAGATGTCTCAGAATGCGCAGGTGCTGCTTGCCAAGGTGGGTATTGTTGTTGAGCTTGTTGAAAACCTTGTTGTCGATTTGGAAAAATATTATTCATTGGTGGCATGTTTCCTCTGTATCTCAAATTAGGATGATCCCTCCATCCTGGATTGTAAGTATTTGAGTAGGGATCATATCTTCGCTGAGGTTGTCTTTGAAAATTCCCCACTGTATTGACTTGCTCAACGAAGTCATCTTCTTGCAATGTTGGACACATATATGTTGAATGATCCAACGACAAACAGATTCCACAAGTTCTTGTGACTTTCCCATTTCCTACAGAAATTTGACGAACCATCGCAGTTAACTCCGAAATTTGTTGTTCAATATTGCTCGAGCTAACATCATTCACCCTTTTCGGCGCATGGTCCATTCGAGTTCCATATTGTTGTGAGTTAGCCGCCATGTTAGCAATTAAGTTCCGTGTGGCGTCTGGAGTCTTATCAACCAATGCTCCTCTACTTGAAGCATCGATCATACTCCTATCTATTGGTAGTAATCCCTCGTAGAAGTATTAGATTTGGTGTTGATCGTCAATTTGATGTGGATAAAACGAGCACAGCTTCTTGAACCTTTCCCAATACTCGTGAAGAGTTTCTCCACTAAACTGTCTGATGGCACATATCTCCTTCCTTATGTTGGTAACCCTTGAAGGAGGAAAATGCTTCTCCACAAATAGCTTCATCATGTCATCCCATGATTGTATCGAACCGGATGGGAGATAGTACAATCAATCATTTGCCAAATCTGCTAAGGAGAATGGAAAAGCTCAAAGCTTTATGTGTTCTTCCGTCACTCCATGTGGCTTCATGGTGGAACAAACCACATGGAATTCCTTTAAGTACTTATATGTTTCTTCACCTATAAGACCACGAAAAGTAGGTAAAAGATGAATTAAGCCAGATTTCAATTCAAATGCAGCATCTAAATCAAGATATTCTATGCATAATGGTTATTGGCGTAAATCAGGAGTAGCCAACTCTCTCATAGTCCTATTATTAAGTGCAACCATCTGTTCTTCTTTCGAATCGCTGGATGAAGTCAGTAATGCAAGCGCTACATTTAAGCCTGGTGATGTTAAAAGCATCTTCGAAATATATAGTTGTGTTTCTTGCTCGACGAGTCTCCTTCCTTATTCTTTTTGCAGTTTTCTCTATTTTTGGATCAAATTTTAAATCAAGAGAGTGAGAGGATCGAGTCATAAACTGAAAGAAAACAAAGAAAATTTATAAAAACAATCACTTCCCCAGCAACGGCGCCAAAATTTGGAAGCTGTTGTTAACACTTCAAAATTATTTCTTACTTTCACTCTATCAACATAAAATTTGGTATAAGAGCAAGTAAGAGTCGAGCCCACGGGAAGTATATTATTTCTGATTTATCCGATTGCTTCTAACCGTAAATGACAAGTAATAATAAAAATGGAGTTTTGAAATTATGGTTTTACTAAAAAAAAACATGAAGAAATACTAATGAAATTATCCAATGAATTGCAAACTTTAGTTCTTTAGTTTAGCATCATCTTTTCATAATTATGATATAATCAAGTCAATTAATATCGCTCCTTCAATGAAATCAATAACCCTAGATAATCACAGTCTGTGTTACCCGAAATTCCCCTTAAGTTTTAAATCTAATGTGACACTCGCCCCCATTAGACCCTAACTATCATACAACCTAGAACTATCAGTCTAGATTTAATATAACAGTAGCGTTAAGAATTAGGAAATTAGACTATTCCAAGCAACAATCGTATGATTGCAGATTATTTAACCTGTCTTATTGATATCATAGCAATATTCAAAATCTTGACCGCAATCAAATATCACTAATCACAACTTATGATCAGATATAACATCGTTTGCTCAATATTATACCTTAAGCTAGCAGATGATAATAATCGAATCAATTCAATGGGCCCTTATCAAGTTTGTAACGACCCCAAATCCGGGTACCTTGAACCTTGGACTTGGTACGTCACGATATATCATCTTCATACATGTTCTATAACTAATGCGGAATATATAAACGTAAATTGTTTATTCTACAACATTTCCCAAGGTTTCTAACCTTAACTTACATATATACCTTTAGATTCATAAAAAGGTTTACACAATTACTTACATCATATAACAATTTAATTATCATGCATAACACTATAATCTTGTCTTTTGCTTCTGTCTCCGTCTCTCCTCGGACATTCGTATTATTCTGAAATTTGTTATCATGATATAGCAAGAGTGAGCAACGATTTTGCTCAGCAAGTTTAAATACAATAACGATATATCATGATTGAAAAAAAGAATAAGCTTTTGGATTTTCAACAATATAATAATTGTGAAAGAGTACGAATCATAATTTCAATAATTGAATGACTGAATTAATTAATGTTGAGTGTCAATAATGACCATGAACAAATTTAACTGAACCTTATGGTAATGAAGGTGATCAGCCTTTCATACCTGATGAACACATGCAACAAGCACTATGTGCGAATCAACAATTTAAAGAGGTGGAATAATTATACAGAATTAAACCACTAGCATGCTTGATACATAATAACTTGAGTTCGAGTTAGGAACTTGAATAATAAAATAATATATCCTGCTCGAATATAAATTGAGTAGGGTTTAGGAAAACTTGCATGTCTGCTCAGCTACAATTACTGTCTAGCTTTAACTAACTGGCTTTGAAAGACCTAACATTAATAAAGTTAGTCTAATAATTAGTACATCGTATTTGTACAACTATACGCTCATTAAGGAACTTATCTACCACTCATAAGTACTAACACATAATTTACATCAGTCAAAACAATATTATTAACCTTATAGACCCTCAATCATATTAAGTTAATAATTTAATAAGTTAGAAAATAATTTTCTCAAGTGTTAAACACTTATTAAACTATTAAACAATTTATTATAATTGTTTAAACAAAAAAGTTAAAAGACATTTTCTTTATTCCATTAAATCTAATTTCATTTAATTACTATTTATCATTAATTAAATAGTAAGTAATTAACTACCTTTAGTTATTATTTAATAATAAATAATAACTTACTAGATTTATTTATTATTTAAAATTAATCAAATAATAAATAATTATATTATATTAAAAATAATCAAATATCTTTAGTTATTATTTAATAATAAATAATAACTAATTAACTAGATTAATTTATTATTTAAAGTTAATTAAATAATAAATAATAAAATTATATAGTAAATACTCAAATATCATTAGTTATTATTTAATAATAAATAATAACTAACTGAATTTATTTATTATTTTAAGTTAATCAAATAATAAATAATTAAATAATCAATCTTAGTTGTCTTTAATTATTATTTAATAGTAATTAAATAATAATTAATTAATTTATCATCCTTGTTTATTATTTAATATTAATTAAATAATAAATAATTAATTTAATCATAAATTCAGAAGATATAATATTAAACTAACTAGATTAATATTTAACATTTAAATATTAATCCTAAATACGTATTATATTTGAAAAAATATAATATTAAACTAACTAGATTAATATTTACAACATTTAAATATTAATCCTAAATACTTATTATATTTGAAAAATATAATATTAAACTAACTAGATTAATATTAACAACATTTAAATATTAATCCTAAATACTTATTATATTTGAAAAATATAATATTCAATACCTAAATATCATTTTTGTATTATTAATGTTTTTGTTATAATTTTAAATTAATTTTTAAACATTTAAATTAATTTAAATTATCCAGAATGGCATTTTCGTAAATAAGTTGAAAAACCGGACCGATGGCAATTTCGTAATTAATCAAAAAATCGAACGGAGGGGCAATCTGGTAATTTCGCCGGAAATTTTATTACCATGCATTGCGCGCGTACGAAAGAAACACACCAAAACGGTGCCGTTTTTCAACTTCCGAAAATTGACTTCCGCGCATTGCGTGCGGGTTATTTTTTTTTATACGCCAAACGACGTCGTTTGGCTCCGCGTCTGGCGATGAACAGTGACTCGCGCATTGCGCAACCAGTGTTATTTTCTTCTTCCAAGCAGATTGTGAACAATAACTTTAATACACTACTTTAATAAAAATTATACATTCAAGTAAGCTTTAAAAATCCAAAAAAATTACCAATCACTTAATATCAATTTATAACATGAAAATTTTAATTTTTCATGATTTAATATTAAAAAATTTTATAAAATTTTTTACATCACATAAACTACCACAAATCATAACTTTTTGTGTATAACTCCATTTTGAGTTATTCAAACTTTGTTTTTCTCATGATTTAATGTTCTATAATATTATAACATTAAATCTAAATTTTATAAAAATTAATTTCTTGTCATTACTTTGAGACTTGATTTAACACCACCAATCACATATTTTTAGCATATAAATTATACCAAAAGACAAACCAAGCATATTAAACTCAAGCATGACATAAATATTACTATCACATATTATTAACTACATTAACATGTTTATACTAACATGATAATTTATTTAATTTAAAAACAAAAATTAGATTTAGAATAACTATTACCTTGATTTAATGGCTATTTTCATTTTTCTTCCAAAATAGGTTGTGAATGGCATGAACTAACTTATGCTTTCTTCTTCTTCCTTGAAGCTCCACCCAAAATCTCTCTTAAATATTTATCCTCTCAATATTTTGCTCTCAAGACTTAGAAGATGAAAGATAGAAAATGAATAACAAAACTCCTAAATTGTAAGTATACTTACAATTTGGATAGATATAAAATATATATCTATTACAATTACCATCATGAGAGTAGTTGGAGACTAGTGCAAGAGATTTAAGCCAAGGACTAAGTGGGTGAAAAGAGGTATGGTCCATAAAATAAAATAAAAACCATACAAGCAACCTTACTTTAATTAAATGAAAAATAAAATAAATACAAAAATCAAATCACTAGCTTTTACTCCTTTGCTGGCAACGCCATGATACTTGTTCCAAAAAGATTGACCAAAGTTACTTTTTTAATAAATAATAGTTTTATAAAGTATTTTTCAAGTCGGTCAAGCATTGGGCTTTATTTAAAATACCAATTGGGCTCCTATTAAATTGTTTGGGCTACTAGTTTGTCAAGTCCATTTAATTTATCATTGGGCTATTTAATTATAACCCAAATGATTAATTATTAATTTTGTTACACATTAATTATCCAGTCCATAATTAAATAATAATTGAATTGATTAATTAATTAAATACTCTAACCCATTAATATTAAATTACTAAATGGACTAATAATATTATTAATAATATTTTACATTATTTACATTAATTAATTTATAAAATTTAATTCACGCATTATATTCAATTTAAGTGAATATTTAATTAATGACAACTTATCAATTATTTTGATATTAAAACTTTAGAGTGCGTTCGCTAATAATAATATATATAATCTATATATATTATTTATACACATTACCTTACATTAAAAATAATTTCACAATAAATTATGAAATTAAACTAAATACAATATATAATTTAATATATATTATTTAGGCCATAAATTAAATTATTTAATACATTTACATTAAATAATTCATTTCTCATCAATTATGGAAATAATTCCATTTACCCGAAAATACATTAAAATAATAATATATTTACTCAATTTCTTATATAAATAATTTATTAAATTATTTAATTAATATTACACAAATAATTGTATAATTAAATTTCTCACTCCCATAAATCATTTACAAAGATTTATTTAATTACAGAATATATTCATTTAATATATTCAATTACTATTTAAAATTTCTCAATTAATTTAATCCCTTTATATATATGTACATATATATGAAATTAAATGTTGTACATATATACAATTACTAATCTCCCTTAATTAATTCAACTACTTTATATAATTTATAATTATATAATTTACATAATTATTCCTCACAAATAATTTATCAACAATTTGCATAATTGTTGATTAATGAATAAATTAATTCCACAAAAAACCTTTTTAATTCAATTCGGATTAATTTAATATTAATCTATCTATTTATCACAATTTAATTAACCATTAAATTATGTTACTAAATATGCACACATATATACATTCATATAAATACATATTTAATTTACACGCAACCACGTCGCATAATTACATAACTCCACTAATTAATTCTCTTAATTTAATTAGACTTGTTGTTAGTCAAGTTTATTGAATTATCACTTTACTTGCTAACTTATCAAAAAAATTTGATATCACCATATCTAAGTTAGTCCGTTAAATTTAATTTGGACCTCTATTTATCTATCACTACTAGGTTATCAAACTCCAACCTTTATTAAATATTAAATATTTTATTTCTAATTCATTTAAATATCCGGGATATTACAAAGTTAATCAAACTAATTACCATTACTTAATTCAAATAGATCATCAAGAATAAATTCCACAAACAAAGGAAGAAATATTGATAACTCAATTAACTCATAAATTATAAATAAGATTCAACATCCCTTAGAACTGAATAAAAGTACTTAGCTTGACATGCCTTTAAGTTTGCTCCAAGATGAATATCAGAAATGAAAAGAATATCTATCTTGTTAAACCCTTACAATAGAAGTATTTATAGACTAACATAAACCTAGCCAGCTTACATCAATCCTAAACCTATTACAATCCTTTTTGCCATAAGATTTTTGCTCTACAAACGCATCTGGCAATTGAGTTTCCGTCGTGGTGCGGCTGCGTCATTCTTCTGTATCCTGCTCCAGAGTTTTATAGTAACCTTTTCTGCCCACGGCGCGCCTCACGCTGTTCCTCAGCATGATCATGGTGCGATCGCGCCATGCCTTCAATTCTAATTTCATGTTCCTTCCAGTTCCTTGCCTTGCCTGATCCACTTGCCAACCAAGTGCATCATCCTTCACATAACGCAAAATACATGAAAAGTAACATAAAAACTTGAGACATAAACAACAATTCAAGGTTAGATACATCCAATTTGTAAGGTAAAAAATCTACCTATCAATTAGTGACAGAAGTATTAGTAGAAATAGGATCAAAAGAAGAAATATATCATATATCGTGAAAGATATATCTTGAAAGAAGAAGAAGAAGATTCGTCCATAGTAAAATGACTAAAATCATATGGTTATATTGGAGGATCTATATAAGTGGTAGCAGTAGGATTGATATGTAGTAAAGAAAAATATTTTTATAAAAAGTGATATGTCTGGAAACAAACCCTTATTTTGTTTATAAATTATACAAATTGTAACCTTTTTATATAAGAAGATAACCTCTAAGAATAGATTTAATAGCTCTAGATTCAAATTTGTTAGGTAAATGCTAAGAAGCAGAACAAAGGCATCCAATGGTTTTCAAATAGGAATAAGTGGGAGATTTGTGAAACAACACCTCCTAACATGTTTTAAAATGTAAAATGGGACTTGGTATTCTATTTAATAGATATGTTGAAGCAAAAAAGATAATCCTCCTATAAAGTTTTTAGAAAACTGCTCTGAAATCTAATGGCTCTAAACATTCAAAGGAGTTCTATTTTTTCTTTCCACTATACCATTTTGCTGTGGTGTGTGCGGACAAAATGTGTGATGCAAAATACCAGGCTTAGTCAGAATATAACTCATGAATTGATTAGGAAATTTTGTGCCATTATCATTTCTAAAAGTGTTAACTGTTTTATCAAACTGAGTAAGAACTAAAGCAAAGAAATCTTATAAAAGTTTAAAGATATGTTGCTTAGTGAAACAAGAAAGGTTCATATAGTTCTAGAAAAAAACATCTTCAACTGTAAAAATAAATAAATAAAAGTATTTGCAACCAGTTCTCGTATATGTCTTATAAGGTTCCCAGAGGTCACAATATATCAGTTCAAACAACTCGTGAGTTCAAAAGGTAAGCAAGTTTTCTTAACTAATGGACATGCAACATTTTTCACAGTTTTCTTTGACTAAACTAGAAAAAACTAGAATCTTAGTGATGATAGAAATAGGAACATGGCCAAGCCTTTGATGGCAGAGACTGGTGGAAGAAGATTGAGTAACATGAACTGTAGTATGACTTAGAAAATGAAGAATATACAATCCATTGGACAATTCACTAGTTGCTATTATTTGCATCTGGTGTTAATCCTGTAACATATAGGAAGTGTGATTAAAGAGAACAGTCAAATGAGCTCATATGCAAGCTTGCTAACTGAGAGTAGGTTACATATAAAAGATGGAAAATAAAGAACCTTGTGTAAAACTAAATCAGTAGTAAGATGAATAGAACCAATGTGAGAAACTAAAACAACACTACCATTTGGTAAGCTAACAAGTATACATATGAGTGGACAGTTGAGCTATGGAATGGAATAAATGCTTAGAACTTAAAGTATGATATGTAGCCCCTGTGTCAACTATCTATGCATTGTGATTTGTTTTAGCAAAAGAAAAAATGAAGTAACCATACCAGCCACATGTTCCTCTAGACTTTCATGAAATTTGCTAATCATGGAAAACAACTGATCCATAAGAGCTTATAAATGTTAAATAAGATCAAGATGTAAAAAATCATCTGAAATCTTGGACACTTAGGTAATGTTTGATAAAACTGAATAATAAAGATCTAAATGGGCGGTATATCTTTATAAATTAGATCATCTAAGTGAAATAACATTTGAATCTAAAAAACTATTTGATAACTAAAAAGTGAGCTTCCTTTTAATGAAATTATTTTACCATTTTAAAGGATAAAATTTTATTTAATAATTTTAAATTTTCAATTTAATAAAAAATGAAAGGATAATATTGTTGAATGTGTTTATATAAAAAAAATTACCAAAAAAAATTCATTAAGAGGAAGCTTTTAGTGATTTGGATTTGAATTTATATCTTACCGACTAAGAGGTACGTAAAATTTTAACAAATAACTTTATCCTCTTACCGATTCAGATGTGGAGCTGTTAAAAGGTATTAAGAGGTAAACAAACACAACCTTACATAACCCTGCCACTATTGTTACCAGACTAGTGAATATGTTTATTACCAGAAGAACTAATAGACTTTTTGTTCTTGAAATTATGTTAGCCTTAGAATTTTGGCCCATAAATGTTTATTTACTTATTCCATTTAGCAATTGAATGACTTGGTGGATACCTATGCAATTTAAAACAATCCTCTCTAACATGCCCATCTTTGTTACAATAAGTACACCAACCTTCTTGGATAGGTCTAGACAATTGTGGCAATGAATCATGAGTCCTAGGATAAAAAAGGTTGAACTAAGCTTGAAGAATATATAGTAGGGTTGTTATCAATATTGGTAAAATCAGAATAACTATAATCCATAACATTTCTATTCAACAACAAAGGAATTTTTTGTATACCAAAAGAACTAGAATAAACCAACATTGCAAAGCTATTATTTGGTCATGGTATAGACCCCTTTTCTTTGCCTCACATCCTTCCTAATAAGTGCAAAAGCTTTTTTAACATTAGGTAGAGGCTGCATCATCCTGATCTGACATCTTACATTAGCATAACTTTCTTCTAGCCCAATCAAGAATTGTGACAATTTCTTTCTATGTTCTTATTTCTCAAGAATTCTAGAAACACCATGTTTACATACAGGTGAGTCTTTAAAGCTATGTATTCATCCCAAATGCCTTTCATCTTATGGTAATAAAAGCCAACAGAGGAACTTCCTTGTTCTAGAGTATACAAATATCTTAACAGCTGAGATATTCAATGGGCATCAACAATTAAAAATCTATCTTGTAATTATTGCCAAACAGATTTTGCAGTGTGAATGAAATTCATGTTATTGCTTATTTCTTTGGATACACAACTAAGAATCCAAGAGGTGACCATATCATTAACATGTTCCCATTGTGCAAAAATTGATGAAGTGGAAGCAGGTATATCAAAACAACAATCACAATTTCCATTTTATATTTGGTAGACATTGCAATAGTCATAGACTATTTTCAAGGATTATAATTGTCTGAACTATTTAATTTCTTTGAGATCTGTTGCATACTTAGTTGGTCATTATTGTGACATACAGTGGATGCAGATTTAAATCAATGGAAACTGTGAGTTGCTCCAAATTATGACTAATATCAACATTATTTGGTAATGGAAATGCAATACAACCATTGTTTGCATTTCTAGATGAAGGTCCAACGCCATTATTACCATTACCAAATGAAGTACCAACACTAAATCAATGCCACCAAGCATTCAGTGGATAAGTATGTTAATACAAATGCATGATGATTTATTGATGATGTTTTATACATAAACTGTATACAAAATAAGGAGAGATTATTAGTTTGTGGTTAAGTTATGACTATGTTTAACAAATGAGAAAGTTGTACAGTCCCTATAAAAGAACGTATTATACAATGACTTGAAATTTGATTTGGTTATTAATGTATATTTGTAATTAGTAACTTTTGTAAAGTCCTTAATAATGAAATCAATGTACAAGGACTTAGAGTAAAAGATCAAACTTGTTAGGTTGATCCATAAAGAAAATTAAATGTATAGAATGTAGAAAATCACAAGTTTTTTCTATTAAACGATCGATGAGTTCCTTCTAAGTTCATAGAATATGCTCAGAAATCGTAACGCATAATGCAGTCGTTGAGGAGATCGCACAGTTAAAATTGTATGGTAAAGTAAATCGTAAAGCTCGAGATCAGTTCGCAAAACACACTCATATTTGTGAAGGAAAGAAATTATACTGTATTGCAAAGCTGATTGCAAAAGTATAAGGGTACTTCAAATAAATCGTACAGTTATGTCATCTGCAAAGCAAGTTCAGTTAAAGATCGTATTGTTAATCACAGAAGGATAAAGATAGTAAATTATATGACAATAGAAACTGCAGAACTCTCTCTGAATCGTACAGTGAAAGGAAGTCTTCAAAAGACTAATCAATATCGTGAGCAGAACATAGAGCTCTGATCGCAGTACAAACCTTATCCAACACTACGATCAACTCAACTTGGAAAGTCATAGATAAATGGTCAAATACATAAAGAGAATATATCAAAGGGAGAGACAAAGAAATATGCATGTCACATCCCAGATTTTTGACAAGATTTCTAAATAAGAATCTTGGTTAAAAAAATAAAGGTTTGAAGTTAAAACCTAGTTTGGAATAACATAAAGTGTAAAGAAGTGATTAAATTTAATTTATTATTTAATCAATATGTTAAGAATAATCAATGTGGTTTAAAATGTAAATAGAGACTTTTGATGTAACAAGGGCTCATTAATTTAAGATACATTAGTGACTTGATAGATGATGAAATTATAATAAATATAATTTTCTATGGTTGAATGGAAATAGAATGGATGAAAGACAAAGGACAAAAAGTTATACCTGTGATTAGGTAGTTAAAAAAGAATTATTGTAAGGCACTGTGTTGTGTCAAAATGTAATAGATTAAATGTATGTATTTGTGTATATATATATATATATATATATATATATATATATATATATATATATATATATATATTTGATCTAATAAATAAAAGGAAAGCCAAGACTTAGAAGAAATTGAGATAAGGGAAGAATGTGTAAATTAAGCTTAGTTATGATAATTAATAACTAGCTTGATGAATTGGCCTTAAAAGACTAGGTTAAGAGAATGACTAGGTAAGGAAATCAATAAAATTTCAACATGTAAGGTATGGTATAATAGAATGTCCAAAATTGATAGAACAGTTTAACCTAATCTGTATATTATGGATTAACTGAGTAATAAGAATTATGAGATTTAAATATCTGAAATTAATAAATGAATTTACATTAATTGATTAAATTAAGCTGAGTATTTATACGACGTATAAATACAGAAGATAATACTCCCAAATATGAGTAGAAGTAATGAATAATGCATGTATGATACAAATTATAATATATGTATTAAGCAAAGGAGCATAATGACCTAAAAGTTAGTAAAAGGGGTAAAATGATCTTAAATGGTAAATGAGGATGGATTTTTGGGAATTCGATCAGGGTATGGTATGACCCAAAATATGTGTTATATAATTCTACAAGAAATATATTTTCTTAAAAGACTGACGCGGGAATCATTATACATGATTTGAGCATTTGTTGTTTTAACAAAGGTTTGCTTTTCAAGAAAGCATTTTTAGGGGAAATGTGAGTGTTTCTATTAATTAAAATGACGAGAATTGAAAATGACTAAATGTGAAACTAGTAAGGATTGCAAAGAACTAGAAACGTAATTCTAATTAAGAAAAAGTGTTTTAGTTGGTTTATGGCTAAATAACTATCTAAGAAAAGTAAATGGAATTAAATGGAAATATATAATTGGAAAGAAATTGTCTAGTAATTGATCCAGTTATTTAAACTGGAGAAAGTTCAATCCAGATCAATGGGTATGAATCAATAAAAGTAAGGAAAGAAACACAATCCATGTAAGCAGAAATTGACTAATGGAAGAAAAGTTAGAAACTTTCCTTAAATGGAAAGTTGTCAAAAATAAAAAAGTTCCCTTAAATGGAAACTTTATATAAAAGGAAAGTCTAAACAAAAGGAAAAATGATAAAAATAACCTTGACAAGTTAATTAATGACCTTGGTGTCCTAAAGAATGAAATGTCTAAAATGTCCTTAACCAAGTATGGTGAAAACAGACCAAAATGCCCTTGGGTTAGTTAACTATGATTAAGTTAAATTAACCTAACTTGGGTTAGGTCTCATAAAACCTAGCTAAATAAAGGAAGATCCATTCATTTGGTGCAAGAAAAGAAACCCTAAGAGAGAGAAAGACAAAGGAAAAGGAAGCCATGGAAACAAGAGTAAAAGCTTGGTAGTTTTGAGCCTAGATGGTTGGATGATCATGGAGTAATGATTAAACTTGAAGGCCTCGTCATGGTGAAACTTTTTATGTAAGAAAGTGGATCATCCAATAAGGTTTAACATTTTTCTAAACTTAAAACTTTGATTTATATATGCTTATGCATGTATTTATGGTTAAAAGTAGAAGTTATGGAAGGTTATGTGTCATGTGTTAGATGTTCATGGTAAAACCTTAAGTTATAAGTTTGAACATCATGGTATGATGTGTATTTACATATAATATAGCATGTTAAATATTTATGGTAGTAATATGTTCATATAAACATATTTTGAAAGTAAACGAATTTTTAAATATTCATATATGTGTAGCATAAGTCTATAAATATTTAAAATGAACCCTTTAATGAGTGTATGGAAAGTGGAGTCTAAGAATTGAAAAATGAGTTTTTTGAAAAGTTTTGTTAAATTGATGAAAATCCAACTCAACGGTGATTTTTGGCAATTTTGAGAGTTAAGTGGTGAAACTAGGTTTGATCACTTAGTTTTATGAAGTTACACGTGTCTGCATTAGTTTTGTAGTCAACGGATGAAAGTTAGAATGAAAATGTGTTTCGGGCGATCGAAATTGTAATGACCGAGAAAATTACGAACCCAATTTTTTTTATTTATTTATTTAATTATATCCATAAGAAAATATGAGGTATGAAGTATGTGTGTATGTGATAAGTTGTATGATGAGAGGTATTAAATTAGTTAATTAAATTAATTAACTAAAGAAGGAAAAAGATTGCAAGAGAAGCTTATGTGATGAAATCACAAAGCTTGAATGTTGGCCTTGTATGGCAATTAAGAAGTTTTATAATGAATAAGTTAATTACTTGTATAAATAATGAGAAAGAAGAAGCAAGTAAATTATTAAAGATAACCCCAATGTGGGAATAATTGTTTGGGTATGGTTAATTATATTATAAACCCAATTTGATGATAAGGGTTAGTGAATGAATTAATTTAATCAAGTTCAATGTACTTGTAATAATATGTGTTAGGGTTTTATTAAAACAAACCCAAGAATTTGTAAGTGATAGTGTTATGTAAGCTAATTTAATTAAGGAGTCCAATGGACTTATAAATAGCAAATCTAATTGGATTATATTTTAAATCCAAATGAGTTGTTAAACTAGGTCAATTAAGTTTACCTAGTAGCTTATGTAATTAATTTAATTACTAGTCCATGTAATTTATTAAACAAGCTCAATGCTTATTTTAATTAAAGGTAGCATAGTTATGTAAATGCTAGCCCAATGTGTGATATAAATTGAGCTCAAGCAATTTAATTGAATGATCCCAATAGAAGTTAATTCTAAGGTCCATACAAAAAACTACGCCGAGGCATAATTAACTGAGAGGATCTCGCTGGGGGCGCAGTCATAGTGCGCAGGGGCGCAGTGCCCTGTACCAAAAAAAAAATTAATGTTGTTCGAAAAGCTATGTTTTGAGGTGATATGATAGATATATGTTATGTAAACTATAAATTGATAAATATGGTCAATGTGGCAAGTGTTAAGGTATACTGGAACAATGAATGGTATAATGTAACATACCTAAAGCTAAGTAAAAGTATGATAATATTTGTGTAAAAGGTTGGTAATGAATTTGAATGTGTTATTAACCTATATAAGGTATAATACATCAAACATGTATTAAGGACTAGTGGTTTAGTGTTTATGATTTAAGTTGAAAGAGATATGTAAAATGTTATAGCCTTATAATAATTTATAGGTTATACGATAGTAGACAGAGTTCAGATTAGCTAACCGACGCGAAGGATAATGTGTTGATCGTTCGATGAGCGAAAAGGTTTAGAATGGATTTGTATAACAGGCAAGTTTTTCAGAACTTGCTAAAATATGATAAATTATTCTATGTGAGCTAACTGGCAGACTATGTCTAAGATTTATGTGTTATTTGAAATCAATGTGTTTATGTTTGAAATGTGTATTTTGTGCAACTATATAAAGTTAATTGTTTAAATGTAGTATGAGAGATTATGTTTTGAAAATGCATAGCATAACAAACATGATGCATAGATATTATGCACAACATGAAAGGTATGGCGCATGAATATAAATTACGAGCATGAAAGGTGTTAACTATTAAACTTGATGAGCCGTCGTACTCATTCTTGTTGAAACTGATATTTTTAGCTAAGAACAAGAAGGTCGGAGGTTCCGAAAAAGCTAAAAGGTAAGAAATGGTAATTGCATAAAGGAAAAATGAAGAAATGCTATTTTGGTTACTTTGTGTAATATAACAAGTCAATAAATGAATGTAAATTTGTACAGGTATAAGTTAATTGACATCTTGGTTTTAATTTTAAACTTTGTCGTTAATAATGAAATGTATGTTTTGTAAATCCACGGGGATAGTTATGTATGTAAGTTTTTTTCAAAGAAACTTGTAATGAGATATGAATAATGCATCATTATAAGTTGAGTAATTATATGTGTTAGACTCGAATGAATGGGACACAGATATGTGTCAGCAGGGTTATGGATGGACAGTTATCTATAGTGACTATGTTCACAGGTTGAGTTAAGTTAAATCATAAGATCTATGATTTTATGATTTTAAACTATAATAGACTAGTCATGATTGATGTATTTATGATTTGAGTTCTAAGGTTAATAATGTGAAAATTGTGATTCTGAGACAGGTTAGAGATGTAAGTTTAAATAAACAGGTTTATGAACTGTATTATGATTTAATGATATAGTTTTAAAGGAAAAAAGGTTGTATATTAACGGATGAGATCACCTATAGCAAATACGGGGATTTTCGGGTCATTACAATGCATCCATGGAAAGAAGATTGAGAAAGATGGCATATCCACTAAACAAGAAATTATACTACAAATTGAAGATTTCAAGAATGCTTAAAAGGAAGATGGACAAGAATTACTCCAAGGAAGATGGAAGATTCAGAGAAATAAACAAGGTTCATTCCATCAAAATAATGAAAGAGTTCGTAAAGATCTAACAAGCAGACTCATCACAGTATAACAAAGACAAAGGCTCTAGCAGAAGAAGTAAGAATAAAAGCTCACAAACGCTAAACAAGTTAAAGTACTCAAGATTGTAGAATGGAGTTAAATTGAATACAATTAGATTGTTGAGTCTATCAATATCATTGAGTTACTTCAGAACGTAGAGCTACAACATCAACGAGCTTCCTTAATACTACACATATCAAAGGACGTGACACTAATAACACTAAGAGATGGATTCACTATAGCAACAGATGATGGGAATGATTTTACCAAAGGATTCTCCATTAGAAAAACATACTAAGGATAATTTAAAGGAGAAGAGAATGAACAAAGAGTATCAAAAAATGACTAGACACATGATAATCAGAAGTGCACTAAACAAGAAGTTATGTGAAGAATGTTAATCACATTGACATAAAATGATAAAGTAAGGGAGTGTTCACCTTCAAGAAGAAAGCAAAAAAGACAGGAGTCCAAATCAAAGAGAAATCTCAGTATTTAGGAAGTGAATTAAGTTTGCAATAAAGATCTGAAAAAATAGTAGCAACTAAAGAATAAACATGCCAAGAGATATTGTTAAGAAATATAAGTCTGAAAATATAATCTACGATATGATGACTAAAGAAGTTGTAGAGTATAAGTTACAAGAAAGTAGTAGTCAGAATAGCTGATTATAAAGCTTCAAAACGCAAAGCAGTAGTCCATATAGCTAAAGCTGCAGATTGCAAAGCCAAAAGAGCTGGTAAGATCTTGAAAAATAAAGACGCTGAAAGAAAGAAGACAAATAAGAATAAAGATAATCATAAAGTGGATTGCGATATTCAGAGGATCGTAAAGCTAAGCAAAAGAATTTATGGCTAATAAAAAAATGACTCATTGAATAAGGATCGTAGAGTTTGACTAAATCATAAAGCATGATAAGAATCGTAAAGTTAACTCTGATTTCGTAGAGCTAAGGATAGATTTAAGTTTGTAATGTTGAGTAACTCTTGTAGAGCTAAAACGATGGTGGTACTATTCGCAGAGCTGTAATTCATAAGTCAGTCAAGTCAAATTGAACGACTCAAGGAATTCTACAAGAAATAAAGTTGTAACAAGATTGATAAGGGACTAACATCAAGATGACCTGAATAATGAAAATGACAAAACAAGTATTAGTCGTCCAAAGCTGATATGAAGAATCAAACAAAGTTGTGACTAATGACTATTTGTCCAAAGCAGCACCAGGCACAAGGTTTTTGTTTTTGGTTAACTGATGAAGACAAGTCTAAAAGCAATCTGACACAATATCCTCATCAAAGATTCTCTGCGATTAGAATGTTAAATGATGTAACATATATTTTCTAATGGATAAATCATCCGACACCTATCTATAAATAGAAGACTTATTTGAAATTCAAAGAGTGAGGGCAAAAGGAGGAAAAAATAGAAAAACAAGTTAGAACTGCCAATATATATATATATATATATATATATATAGAGAGAGAGAGAGAGAGAGAGAGATAGAGAGAGCGAGTTGAACTTATCAGAATCGTAGAGTTCAAAAGAGAAGATGAGAAATGAGAAGAAGACTGATACGCTGAATGGATATATCATCAACCCAAAGTTAATACACACTTTGGAGGATCAGTCAAAAGAGCAATTTTCTCACAATCTGAGTAGAAGTAGTAGCTCCTATGATCAAAATCAAAGAGAAATTGTTCAGCTGCAAAGCTCTATCAGTACGAAAAAAATTAATGTTAACTTAGAAGCACCTCAAACACACATTCATCAACAAAAAAAGTCGAGACTTCGTGACTCGCCTGATTCTAAGGGAATCAGTCCCTGAGGGATGGACTTGGTGTCTAAATTAGAGTGGTTTTTATGACCTTTGTCAAGACTTTGATTATGACGCCCCTAAATTCGGATTCCATAACCTCGTGTTTAGTGCTCACAATCTAAAATATAATAACAACTAAATACATAGCCTTCATTTAAACTTCACGGGATAATACATAATTGTTCTTTATAAAAAGAACTACAATCTCAATGTCTTTTAACCTTAACATAAATAGTACATATCTGAAGGGATTACAAAAGATTTACAAACTGTAATTACATATTAAACAAATAATCTATCTAACATGCAATAATCTAAGCTTTGGCTTTTCTCTTGCCCTTGTCCTTCTTGGTGCATTCGGGCTTAGCTAAAAAATGGTTCATGATATTGCAAGGGTGAGCAACTAGCTTTCTCAGCAAGTTTAAGAACAGTAAATATAAGATTAGATATATCATGAGTGAGTGAGAATAACTTCAGAGTTTTCAACAATATATAACAATTGTGAAAGAATAAGAATTAAGTTTCAATTAAAAGAAATAATTGAGTCTTTACTGCTAAGTGGTCTCAAAGGACCATGAACTAATATATAAGGTAAATCAGATACTGACCATTTTATTGTTTTAGCATTTGAGGGGATCAGCCTTTTGTATCCCGTGTATATGCATAACATTCAAACATCTTAAGCAAAAGTCAGTTTCCTGAAATATAATCCCTTTATTTAGGGTTGTTCGTTACCAATGGTTTGGATAAGCTTTTAAAAGTAGTCAAGTTATTGAAATTATACATGCAATATCTAGCCGAAACAATGAGCTTAAATATTCTTAAACAGTTCATGAATCAAAGAACTATAAATCTTCAAATGCACTATATGCGAATGCATAAACAATATGATTGTGGATTAATTTTCAATAATTAAACCACTTAAACTCTTACAAAAATAAATACAAGTTCAGGTATAGGAAACTTGCCTCGATTGTTAATTACAGCTAACCAATACAACTTAATATCCTTTGAACAGATCTAACAATTAATCAAGTTGATTTTTCAATTAGTATCATATCTAGGTTCATATAATAACCTTTGTATGACTTAATTTGCTAACGCCTAATCACATAATTAAATAATTAAGGGTATATTAAACACTTAGAAAATATTATTATCATTTGATAATATTTTAAATCAGATAAATCTTATATTAATCATTTAATATAGTTTAAGTTTCTATATAATATTATTAATCATTTAATAGTATTTTATTAACCTAGTAATATTATTAACCATTTAATAATATTTTATTAAACTTATAATATTATTAATTATTTAATAATATTTTATTCATTTTCTAATATTATTATTCATTTAATAATATTTTATTAATTTCTTAATTTTATTAATTATTTAATAATATTTTAGTCATTTTCTAATATTATCATTCATTTAACAATATTTTATTAACCTTATAATACTATTAATCATTTAATAATATTTTATTCACTTTATAAAATTATTAATTATTTAATAATATTTTATTCATTTCTTAATATTATTAATTATTTAATAATATTTTGTTTTTTTCTAATATTATTATTTATTTAATAATATTTTATTGATTTCTTAATATTATTAATTATTTAATAATATTTTATTCATTTTCTAATATTATTATTCATTTAATAATATTTTATTTATTTTTTAATATTATTATTCATTTAATAATATTTCATTTATTTTCTAATATTATTATTTATTTAATAATATTTTATTTACTTTCTAATATTATTATTTATTTAATAATATTGTATTGTTTTCTTAATATTATTGATTATTTAATAATATTTTATTATTTAAAACTTATTGAATATTAATGTTATATAAAATTACGCTTTTTGACCCATTTCATTTTTAAAATATCCGACCCGGCCCGTTTTATTTGGCTCGACCTGACCCGGTTAATAAACCATTAATTTTTAAACATTTTAGACTACCGCTGTGGCGGTGAGGACCAGAGTGTTTCACCGCTACGGTAGTAGTTCTGATTTTTCAAACTCTAATTTTCTTAACCTTGATATTTTTGGTTTAATCTTTTATAAAATAAAATATACACGTCCAAAATATACCAAATCAGTTTTGTTATCTTTCTAACTTCTTATTTTTTAACATTTCATGGTTTGATCTCATTTTCGAAAACGTTTTTGAAATAAAATTTAAGATCGATCACTCTAGAGTTTCAAAACAACATAGTTTGCAATAAAAGTCATAACTTTCTTATTTTTCCATATTTTTTAGAGATTCAAGTTGGGTTATCTTTATAACTCATAAATATAACTTTCTAGCCATTAAAATCAAATAACCAACTTTTACATTTCAAACTACCACAATATATAGAAACTAACTAGTTAGGGTTTTATCGATAAACCTTAATATGCATATTTCTACGACTTATTTCCATACCAAGCGTATAAGTACACATATTAAACATACTAAACCATTAATCTTTATATATATCCAAGAACTAGTATTATAGAACATTAAAATAGGTTTTGAACCGTTAAAAATATATTTTGATCATTTGAAATATATATAGACCACGCAAATGAAATGATGAAGGTATAGAACATTTTTAAACCTTCTTGACTTGGATGTTCTTCTTCTTCTTGAAATGAATCTAGCTAGAGACTCCACCTTGATTAATCTCTAGCAACCTTCTTGGTGATTTCTCTAAAGCTCATAAGGATTCTCTCTAGAAAGCTTTCTCTTTTCCTCTCTTGAAAGCTTTCTCTTTTCCTCTCTTGGTGTTCTAGCAAAATGAATAACAACATAACCAATTGGTGGAGCATTCTATTTATAGCATTCTATTTATAGCACTCTAAGAACACTTCATTAATTTCTTAATCAACTATCATTAGTGAAATTAGAAGCTAATTTATGCTTACTATTTGATGAATTGACTAGGTGATTGACTAGAGTTGTTGAGCAACTAAAGTAATGTGTGTAAATGAAGCAATATTGAGCAACAAGCCACCCTCATGTGGGGCCCCCAAGGTGTCGGCCAAATTGGCCTTTTCCCCCTCATTTTTTAATTATTTTTATTGTACTTATATATATATATATATATATATATATATATATATATATATATATATATATATATATATATATATTGACCAATCTTTGACTTATTTGGACTCCACTTTGGACTTAGTAATTAATTCTATTGAGCTTATTCATTTAATTTGTTTGAGCTCAAATTATTCATTCCATCGGGCTTACATTAATTAACATATGCTACATTTAATTAAAATAAGCATTGGGCTAGTTCAATTATAACGTGAACTAATAAATTAACTATGTAATGGACTAATAGGTTTATTTTATTAAACCTAGCTTAATAATTTATTTGGACTTAAAATATAATTCAATTAAATTTGCTTTAATTAATTCCACTACCTTGCTACATTATTAGATTAATTAAATATACACATACATACATATATATATATATATATATATATATATTCTTTCAATCATGTAAATGCCCCATCAATTGATACAAAAATTTTAATTCAATGATAATTATTTAATAATCATTATTACAATGAACTTAGAATTCGTGGTTATTACATTGACTCGAAAGAATCTTTGTGATTCAGTGATGTAATATATCTCTGTGATCTAATTGTGGTGATGTAACATATCTCTGTGATCTAATTGTGGTGATTAATATACTTAGTGGATTTCCTACCAAGAGTGTAGAAGAGTGGACTAGGAGATGTTTGTGCTCTGAGCCACGTAAAATTCATGTCTCCTTTAGTATCTTTACTGCTTTTATTACAATTGGTCTAACTGTTCTTACTGCTTGCTTTAGCTGTTTTATTATTTTTGAAACATGTGATAACCCGAATTTTCAAAAATTACTTTTAATATAAATTAAATAAGAATTTAATAAATTAAATTCTTATAATGAGATTTTAAGGAATTTGAACGTATAAATATATAAGTGTTATATATTTATTAAAGTAAAGATGAAATGTGTATGCGTTGTGGATGATTTAATGCGTGTACATTTAATGAATAAATAAATTGTTTGAAAATAATTTATGGAAGGAAGGAAGGAATTTAATTTAATTGTACAATATAAATTGTATAAATTAAATAAGTTATTTAATATAATAAGTGGAGTAAATATTAATTATTTAAATTGTTGATTCGTTACATTAAAAATGTTATTTTTAAATTTGGTTAAATCCATTTTTGAATGGAAGGAATTTATATGTATCTAATTATATAAATTACCAAATGATATAATTATTTTTAATAATTACATTAACATACATATATGGATTATATTAGTATTAACATATATTGTATATTATGTATATAATATATAGACAGAATGAGTAAACGCTAAAAATGTAATGATATGAAATTTTGTAAATATTATAAATGTTATAAATAATTACTAAAATTAAAATTTTGAAGCATGACAAGTGCTTTGGGACAAGCAAGTTGTATATTATTTGATTGTAGAATAAAATTTAAGCCTAATGAAATAAATTTGTATCAAAAATGACTTGAATTGGATCAAAAATAAGCAAATTATAACTTATTGGGAATTAAATTGTCTAGGAATTTTGGATATTGACCAAAATACCCTTAACAACATGGAAAATGTCATTGGTATCGTAATAATGTGAACTGTCAATTGTGCCATTAAGGATTGATAGGAATTGACATGAATAACCCTAACGATGAATGAGTTAAGCTAACCAAGGTGTAGTTAGTTGCTAGGAAAGTATATACAACTTATATATGTATATATCTTTCAAGTATCAAGCTTGTTATTTTCATACTTCATTTCTTATAATCCAAAATTGCTAGCTAAGAGAGTTCATAAGAGAAAAGAGAAGAGGAGCTAGGGTTTGCAAGAAAGCTTGAAGGATTCAAGAGAAAGTGTTCAAGACAAGTAAAAATTATCATCAAAGTGAAGAATCCTTCTTTAGCAAGGTTTATAGCAATAAGAAAAAGAGCACAAAGAAGGTATAAAAGTGTTTTGTTTTGAAAACTTGTTATCTAAGTGTTTAAATGCAAGATTAAGTGTAGTCAGACATGTATCTATGGATAGAAGTAATATTTATATGAGTCTATATGCTATATTTGTGATTTAGGGAGAAACCCTAAGCATTAAAGTTGTATTACAAAGGTGATGAGCTATTTATGCATGTACTTATGGCTACGAAGCATGATTTGTGGAAGATCATGTGTTATTTGTTGGATGTTTTGGTGAAAACCTAGTTGGAAGTGTTGAACATGTTTGATACATAAAAATTTCTTGCTAGATAGCATACTAGATACCTTAATGGTTGAAAAATATGACTTATGCAAGGAAATTTCAATATTATGCTATATTTTTCATGTAAACCAAATCATAATCTGTAAAGTGTTTTACAAGGTACATGTAAAAATTATATGAGCATTCAAAGTTACTAAATAAGCATTTATTATATGAGGTATAGAGTTCAAGAACTCAAATAGGGTTCAAGTGTAAAGTTTTGTAAGTTGGCAAAATTTCTACAAAAGAGTTATTTTTGGCCATTTTATGTAATTGAAGGTAAAATGAAGCTAAATACCTAAGTTTTAAGTAAAAACAAGTGTTAGTGTCGATTTGGAAGTCATTTGATGCTTATGGAGATAAAAGAGGATTTTAAACATTTAAAAATGTTAGTCGACGCCTAAAATGAAATTTATAGAAAAATGAAATCATTTGAAAACTTTTAAATGTTTTGAAGGCCCATGCAAGTCATATACATGTTATATGTGCTAAAACATGTGTTGGAATCAAATTTTGTAAAAAGGGGCCAAAATAGCATAAAAATTGAAAAGAATTTTTTTTCAAATTTTGCAGCACTACGCCGGGGCGAGATGTTTTGAACTAAACACTGCACCAGGGCGCAGTCCAACTGCAAGGACTTCACTGTCAACGAGACCAGAGCGCACCGGGGTGAGGTGTGGCCGAGAAGAAATGTTTAGGGTAAAACATCTCGTCAGGGCGAGATGTTATGATTTTTGAAAAATAATTATTTTTATCCAAAATGAAATGTTTTAATATTAAATGATAGGGAAATGTATTGTAAACCATAAAATGATAAAAATGATTAATGTGGTAGATATTATGATATGCATGAATAATGTGTTATGTGTAAAGGGTTATGTAAAGATAAATGGTAGCTTGTATGGCAAGGTATAGCATGTATATGTATATGACTAATACATGAACCAATATTATGGTTATGTAGGACATAATCGGGATAAAATATTACCGGTAGAGGTAAACGAGGCCAAAGGCAAGTGTTCTATTTGAACTCTCATTTGTAGTTCTTTGAACAATATTAAATGTTATATATTTTTATGTATTATTTTGAAGTTCATTCATCATTGAACTATTATTGAGAAAGATCGATGCTAATCTTGATCCGGCTAGACATATGTAATAATTCATGTTGAATTCAGATATTTATTTTTATGCTCTCCAATCCATATTGTTGTGGTGCAGAATTTATGAAATGCCGTAACAGAACAACCTTGATATAAAGGGGAATAAAAGTAAATAAAGGAATATGTGTTTATGGCGTGGTTGCGTCGATAGATGTTTATGTTCTGCACAATGTAAATGTATGATAGGCTGATCACCTAGAGTATATATCTGAAAGGAAATGCAGTCTTATAACTGACCTGAGCAGTATCAGTCTTTGTGATTGGTATTGTTCTTAACGAGTTTTTGGTCTTGCGATCATACAGCAAGTAAAGTTTGATGTCTTCAAGTTAGTCATGCAAAGTTTCATGTTATATTCTCATGTTCATTCACAGAACTGTGAATGATTCTCTCTCATTATTTCAAAAATATCATGTCATTATTTGTTTATGTACTTGCTGAGCTATTTTATGCTCACTCTTGCTTTAACATGATATTTCATCTAAGCCCGAACAGGCTAAAGGGTTAGGAACGGATAAAGAGAAAGGAAAGGCCAGTAAGCAATAGTTGTGTGACGCCCCGAGATCCCACATTCCTTTAATTATATCCATTCTATTCTGGATGACATAATCATAAAGCTTAAACCACATTAACCGGGATCCCGTGCGTCAAAACTTAACCTTTAACCGTTAAAAGCATTTGAGTTGACCATAAATTCGGTCCATATATTTTTTTTTTTTATATCTTAAAACTTATTTAACTTACATTCCTTAAACCTGTCTCAGGATCGCAACGTTTACTAACTCTTCATTAGAACTTAGGTCAACCATTATTTAATTGTGACCTAGTCTATTACAATTTCTATAATCATATTTATTCATGATTTAACATACTCTTTAAATAAATTTTGCCATGAAGTATTCATACATGGCCTTGACTATACACATGTTCCTGTTCACAAATACCTTTTTACATTCATCTATATCATACATGTCCTTGTCTACTTATAACTGATCCATACATCAACCTGCTTACCTCATACCTGTATCATGCATAACCTGCTCCATACATATTTTCCATACATGCGAGTTCTAGTATATGTAGACCCGACTAACATCAGAATACATCAAGCTATAACCTTTACATCTTCTAACTGATAATACATCCATGCACATTCATTACTATGAATTTACAAATTATACACTCTTTTTTTCAAATCTAGGTTTAACATTTAAGACCACACTGTTACATCACTTGCATTTATACCATTTACATATAACAACTTTGCCCGTGCTTATCCATGCATTCACTTTCCTTACCTTAGCTTAACCGGAACATCCGGCCTTCTTGTACTTTACCTGAAAAGTTAGTTTATAGCAAGAATGAGCATAAAGCTCAGCAAGTAATTCAGATAACACATTTCATGCTCACATTTCCAAATATGCGTCATGCATCATTTACCTTAACATACTATGCTTAATGTCACGTAGTTCACTTAGCAATTAATCCACATAGTTGCACATAAAGCACATTCAACTCACAGGCTATCATGTAGCTCACATAGAATATCTAATACACTTAAGTCTGAAAAACTTGCCTGCATGCTTTTATTTAACTTAACATTTACCGTCTCGCTTGGCCTTGTCAATCATTTCTTGTCTCGGGTTGCTAGTCCGAACCTTATCTGTCAATTCATAACTTATACATCAATATTGGATCATAAAACTTAACAATCTTAGTCAAACTTAACTTATAATTACACGACCCATCGTCTCTAATCATTTCACATTTGATGTATTATACCTTACATAGGTTTATAATATACCATAACTTGCTTCCGACCTTTTTCACAACCTTAAACATATTTTGGCTTAGCTTTAGATATGTTATATTATGTCATTCATTATCTCATTATACCTTAACACCCTTTACATAGTCCATTTATATCAATCTATGGTTTACATAACTTATCTCTATCATTTAGTATCAAAACATTTCATTTCGGGTCAAAAATATCATTTTTTTGAAATCTGGCAACCGCGGCCCCAGCCGGATTTTGGCCTAAGAAACCATGGCCCCGACCGTGACCTCTCAGCCAAACTTGGCCCCGGCCGTGGTTTTGCCTACAAAACCATGGCCCCGGCCGTGGTCCTCTTTTCTGCCAAAAACTGAAATTTTGATTTTTGCTGTTGCTTTGGTGAATTTTAACTCCTTCACCATACATCCAATTAAGTTCAAATTTGGACCACATCTAGTCCTTAATACATAGTATTTTATAAAAATTTTAATTTCCTCATTTGGATACTCAAAATCATAGGTACACTAGCCTGTAGGAGGGCTGTTCACAACAATTTCAGACTTAGAAATTTTTCTGAACTTTGAAATCCAACTTTGCCAACTATGTGATTTTTGACCATAAGCTTTAAAAATCAATTCTAACACTTGACATAGTTCATATAACCTATATATGACATGTCCAAACTTTCAAAACGATAAAACTTCGCACGAAGCGAGTTTTGTCCGTAAAAATCCATTTCGATTTGAAACGATTATTTTCGATCGTTCGAATCGCCCTTTTACTCAAATTCAAATCCGTTGAATACTAAATCAATGCTAACATGTGTACTAACATGAAAATGACTTATTTCACTTCATTTCGCCTTTAATTCCTCAAAATTGCCAAAAACTCACATTCTAGGTTGTATTTTCATCCAATTTCAAAACTTTTCATTTTCAATGCTTAAACTCAATTTCAATCCTTAACTCCATTTTTGGTACCACTTACTTTCAACACCTCTTTTAACACACATAGCACATATATAACTTGTACGAGCCTTCAAAACATTTTATAACTTTTCATTTGAATTTCTTTTTCCAAAATAACTCATTTTAGGCGTCGACGAATGTTTTAAAATGTTTAAAATCCTCAATTGTCGCCATAGACGCCAAATAACTTCCAAATCATTTCAAACATGTATATTAACATTAAACTTAGCTTTTTGGCCTCATTTGATCACCAATTACACAAAATGACCAAAATTACACATTAATAGCACTTTGTCAACTTTACTTATTTCCATCCTTAAACCAATCTTCAATCTTTGGACTATATGCTTCACATAGGTTATCACATACACATTTAACCACTTTGTAAGCCCATATCACTTCTATACGCATCTTTCAAAACACTTTACAGATTATTACGTTGTCTATACACAAAGTATAGCCTAATATTGCAATTTCTTTACATAAATCATACCTTTTAACCTTTAATGCATCTTTTATGCTTTCTACCATGAAATCTTCCATGAATCAAACATATTCAACCTCTCTAACTATGTTTTCATCAAATCTAACAACCTTTAACACATGATCATGCCTTAAATCATGATTTGTAGCTTAATTTCATGCATGAATAGTGCACCACATTTGTAACACCACTTTCAAGCCTAGGGTTTCTTTAAATCTCAACATAAAACACATAAAACTCACATAACCTTCACTTTTAACCATAAATACTTGCATGGCTTCACATATTTTTGAATTTAATCACATAAACTTCAAGTTTTAAAACAAGAACAAGATTATACCTTCATGAGTTTATCTTTCTTCTAGCTTTAAAGCTTGCTAAAGCTTTATTCATCACTTTGATAGTTACTTTCTTCCATCTTGATCACTTTCTCTAGCAAATCTTCCATGGCTTCATCAAACCCTAGCTTTGCTTCTTCTTTCTCTCTTTCTCTCTTGAACTTTCGAATGAACCCAGTAAGAATGAATAAGCTAGCTTGATACATATAAATTATATACATATATAAGTTGGTCAAATTCCTCCAACAACTAACTCATATCAAGTTAGCTTAACTTTGCATGGTTAGGGATATTAAGGACATTTCACTTTACAAAATAAGGGCTTAATGGTCATTACATCACTCTAGGACACATATGTCATTTTTTCAACTTGTCAAGGACATCCTTGTCTTTATGCGCAAATTCTAGGAAATTTAATCCAATATAATCATAACTTATTCATTTTTAATCCAATCCAAGTCCTTTTCGATCCAACATTGTTTCATTATGCTTGAATTTCATTCCATCGTTAAATACCTCATAATTGGCTTGTCCCATAACACTTGTCACACTTTAAAACATTAATTTATTTAATTAATTAATTAACTTATCATCATATCCCTTTGCATAACATTACCATTTTAATTCCCTACAAACCATTTCAATTCCACATTCAACTAATTTAAATTTCCAACATATCCATATAATCAAATTACTCGTTTGTCCATAAACTGCTTCCTCGAGAAGCGAACCTCGATCGGATTACCAGAATCCATTATCATTTATCCTTATACGCTCGTATAACCATTTTAAAATATTTACATCCTTTCACTTGTTTACATAACACATATAATGTAAATTTGAACCATCTTTGCATTCGATATTCATTCTACACACTCTCGGAGTATTATATTCCATATTTAACATCATATAAACAATTATCTTACCTAAATCCATAAATCTCAAATTCTTCTTAACTTCAAAACTTCAACGCTTCAAAGCTCATTAACTTTATTAATCCTTAATCCCTAATATATCAATTAGGTCAAATTGTTTCTGCTTCTTTATTAATTCAAATATACATATATCCATACACAACCTACCACAAGGGTCATAACAACGCATTGATCACGCAATAATTCACATTTAATCATTCTTTAATACATTCTATCATTGAAACCAGGTTTTATCTAATAACCTTTACTTAATTCATCAAAATCCTTAATTGAAATTACTGGAAAATCCTGAGGTGTCACAAGTTGCATAGTTATATAGTCAATGTAAATGTAATATTTTTGTATTATGTCAGGTTGTAAATGTTTGTAATGTATAAAGGTACTTAGAACCTGTCTAGTTATGTATGAATGTAAATTAAGTTTTATTATCCATAAATGAATGGATAGGATTGAATGGTGGAGTAGTATCGTGAGCACTGAATCTGTGGTTCAAGGGACCCAAATTTGGAGGCATCACAGGTTGATATCAGAGTAGATAGGTTATAAACCTTAGGTGGGGAAAACCTTAGAAATATAACCTTAAAGAATATAGTGAAACTCATTTAGAGTTTTAAGTGGTGAATGGTGGAGATTATTAAAGTTAAAATTTTCACAATATGTGATATGTGCTATGTGTTATGTGCTATGTGTAATAAAGGTAAGAAAAATTGCATTGAACTAAAATAATTGTTCTTGTGATTTTATAGTATGCCAGAGATTGGAGAATCCAATCGGGCAGTAGAGGAAGAATGTTGGGACATTCAAGTGGATGTGATGACTATTGTACCAGCTATGGCAATAGTACCAACTGATGACAGTGGACAAGAGGAAGATCCAGAAGAACTAGAAGGAGACTCTGATAGGGCATTATCTGAGAATGCATCATCTGAGCAAAGAGAAACTGACCAAGAGTGGGTGAATGATTTAATACAGTAGAATAATGAGTACAAGACAGAATTTTGGAGTTAGATACTCAAGCAATAGAACGGCAAACAGTTGTTGAGCAAAATGAGACAGCGGTGCAAGTATTGGTCAGTAGAAATATAGAGCTGGGGGATAAACTGAGGCAGGAAGAACAAAAGGTTCAAGAACTGAGGAATAATAAGAAAGCCTTGGAGGCTAAACTAAGGGAGGCAGCTGCTGAGATAGCTAGGTATGAACAAGCCGGGGCTTAAGCAGTAAGGAGAATAAATCTAATAGAGGAGGAAATAAGGGCTAAGAAAGCTAGGATTTATAACATGGGTGTAAGGATGGACGATATGAGCTATGCTTTTTGCATGGCTTCTGGAATGGCGCAGGATAGGGTGTACTACTACCTTGTAGAATATGATCAAATCAGTAATACCTTTAGTAGATGAAAGATGATATCAATTATGGATGAAGAATATGAAGATGCAGTTCGGCGTGGAATGCTCTCGTAGGACAATGTAATAGATGTCTATGGTTATGTGTATCTATGTGTGTATGCAATGTAAATCCTGAACTTTTTGTTATATAAGAGATAAAAAGTTTCATATAACCTCTTTTGTTATAAGGAGGGAAGGTCTAAGTTTGTTGTACAGAGTATGAAATGTGAATCTCGACTTTTGCAGTCTGAAGGGATAGAAAGGTTTATAGCAATATGCTAAATGTGATGTAAGGTACTAGGCACTAGTCAACTTACATATGAATATAAACTCAGTTATTAAATGTGTTTCTTTATGGCTATATGTTTAAGTTAACATGAGAATGTGATATGTGAATGATAAATGATAAACATTACATATGTTAAATAGAAATGTCGCCTAGACGAAGAACAAATGTTCAACTTCCACCAGAGGAGACTGTAAATGCTCCCGAGGAGCTAGTTAATCCCATAAAACAATTTGTTGATTTGTTGATGAGAGCTTTTCAGAACAGGAATGTTAATCTTGCGGGTGATCAACCTGTAACTGCCCGTATTGCTACATTTAAGGACTTTAAAACTGTAGGACCCCCCAGAGTTCAAGGGGACTATGAATCCAGTAGAGGCCTATAATTGGGTGATTGAAATGGAGAAAGTGTTCCACGTAGCTAATATTACAAAAAAACTGTCTTTGCTACGTTCATGTTAAAAGGAGAAGTCAATTATTGGTGGGGTGCAAACAAAGAAAGATTGGGAATGGGAGTTGCATCGTGGAAGAGATTCAAAGAATTGTTCTTCGAGGCTTACTTTCCTCTGGTGACACAAGACATGATGGAAATACAATTTTTGGAACTAAAGCAAGGAAATATGACTGTGGCCGAATATGTGGCTAAATTTAATGAGTAGGCAAGATTTTCTCTACATCAGGTGGACACAGAAAAAAGAAAGGTGAAACAATTTGAACGTGGATTAAAATCGTAGATTTACAGCAAGGTTTCAATGTTCCAAATTAGGACCAGTACTAGAGTATTAGAGAAAGCTATTTTGGCTGAAGGAAGTAGTGATGCTTTGACAAAGTACAAGCAAGAACAACGTGGCAAAAGAAGTGATGGAGCTAATAGAGAAGGCATTGGCGGAGGAACAAATTCTAATAAACAGAAGTAGAACAACAGCAATGCCTCTGGAAGCAAACAAGGGGAACATAAGAAGAAAATGGAGTCGTGTCCCAATTACGAAAAAGAACATTCAGGAGTTTGTTTGAAGGGGAAGAATGTATGTTTCAGATGAGGTCAAGAAGGGCACGTCGCACTAAACTGTCCATTTCTGAAGGCAACCAAAGGATGTTTCCATTGTGAGGAAATGGGGCATTAAATTAAAGGTTGTCCACAGATGAAAGCAGATGGAGAAAGTGGAAGTAAGGAAAATACCAGTGGAAAGCTTATAATTGGCAGACTTACTCAACCAAGGAGACTGACTGTGACACCCCAGGATTTTACAGAAATTTTAAATAAGGATTATTGATAACTAAGTGAAGGTCATAAAAAAAAACCTAGCTAAAATGATTAAATGAGATTATTTTGTGATTAAATTGATTTAGTAAGTGATAAATGTGATAGATGTGACCTGTGTGGTTGAAATGGTACAGATGGATCTGTTGGAGATTTGAAGTGTCTGAGAGACCTGAGATATGATGGAATAAGAAATGAATATGAACTTTGATGATCAAATGGAAGTATAAAGGATTAAGGATGAATGAATCGATGGTAATGCCTACGTTAAGGCAAATTAAAGGAAATTATTGTAAGACACGATATTATGTGTCAGCAGGGTTATAGATTTAATACAGGTACATGTGTATATGCATATGTGATTGATTATAGAAAGCTAGAGAATATTGGAAATGAGGAAATAGAATGTAAATTGATCGTAAGTTATGAGAATTAATAATGAGATTAAGGAATGGGCCTAGAGAGGCAAGGGGTCAGAAATGTAAGGCTAAGATAAGGCCGTATGTGCAAGAAGGAGTAACTGTTTAACTTAACCGACATATTAGGAATTTACGGGATATTAAAGGAATGACACATGAATATTTGAAAGTTATTATGAAATTATGTTAATTGATGGTTATAAGATAGTCGATAATTCGATTTATGAATACAGAAAGTAATACCCTGTGAGTGTGTAGAAAGAATATAGATTTCAAATATGATGTAATTAACACATGTGTGTTGTGTAAATAAGTGAATGGATGTTTACGTCATAATTATGATATTATGAGTTAAAAGGAATTAAGGACGATGAATTTGGTAATCCGGTCAAGGTTTGCTTCTCGAGGAAGCGGTTTATGGGAAAAGATGAACAATTAGAATGTATTGAGATGTTAGAAATTTAATTTGATTAGATAAGGAACCGAGAAGGCTTGAAAACGAAATAATATGCAATTGTGGCAAATATTACAAGTTAAGGAATTATTAAAGGAATTCAAGTTTTCAAGTGTGACAAGTAATTTGGGACAAGCCAAGTATGGACATTATTTGATGAAGGAATAAAATTCAAGTATGATGAAACGAATTTGGATCAAAATGGACTTGAAAGGGTTTAAGAAAAAGCAAGTATGGAATTATGAGAAATTAAATTTCTAGGAAATTTGGCTAAAGACCAAAATGCCCTTGATAAGTGGGGAAATGACCAAGGCATCCTTATTATGTGAATTGTCAACTATGCCATTGGAAATGCATGTGAAATGTCTTAATCATCCCTAACCATGCATGGAGTTAACTTAACCAAGGATTGGTTAAGTGATGGAGGATATATATTGATTATATATGTATATGTTATGTGTTATCAGCATTGTTTCTTTTATTTCATTCGAAGGTGGCTAGCATAAAAGAGAAAGAGAGAAAAGGGTTAGGGTTTGAAGAGAATTCAAGAGGATTGCTAGAGAATTGATCAAGAGAAGGAAGACAAGCCATCAAAGTGAGGTTTTCATCTCTATGAAGCTTTATATCAAGAAGAAAGAAGAGCTAAATAAGGTATAGCTATGTTTTTGTATTAAAACTTGATGTTCATGAGTTTAAATGTTAGTTTAAGTATAGCCATGCATGAATCCTTGACTATAAAGAGTTGATTATGAAGAGATCATGTATATTGCATGTTATATGTTTGGAAAATCATGAAACCCTAGACTCTAAGGTTGCAAAGCAAAGGTGGTGAACTATTATGCATGTTTTCAAGGTTATAAGTCATGATTCATGGAGAATCATGTGTTGTTTGTATTTAGAAGTGATGAAAACCTAATTTGAAAGGTTGATTATGCTTGATGAAAGTGAAATTTTGTGTTAAATAGTAAGCTAGATACCTAAAAGTTTGAAAGGTATGATTTATGTAAAGAAATTGCAAATATTAGGCTATACTTTTTGTGTAGACAACGTAATAATCTGTAAAGTGTATTGGAAGATACATATGGAAGTTGTGAGAATATACAAAGTTGTTAAATGTATATGTGATAGTCTATGTGGTGTATTGGATTTAAGATGTTAAGTTGAGTTTAAGGCTTGAAATTGAAAAGTTGAGAATATGCCATCAATATGTGAATTTGGCCATTGAGTGTAATTTGTGATCAAATGATGCCAAAAAGTAAGTTTGATGTTAATACACGTGTTAGTAATGATTTGGATGTCATTCGGTTCGTATGGCGACAATTGAGGATTTTAAATGTTTTAAAACGTTCGTCGACGACCAAAACGGACTATTTGAGAAAATGTAACCATTTGAAAAGTTGTAAAGGTTTTGAAAGTCCATTAAAGTTATATATGTGCTATGTGTACTAAATGAAGTGATTGAAGTAGGTTGTGCCAAAAAGAAGTTAAGGATTGACATGGAGTTTAAGCTTTAGAAATGAAAGGTTTTGAAAAAGTTAATGAAAATGGCCGTCAAAGGTGATTTTTGGCAATTTTAAGGAATTAGGGTTGAAATGAGGTTAAATGACTCATATTTATGTTAATACCCGTGTTAGAGTTGATTTGGAAATCAACGGATGAGAAATTGAATGAAAATGAGTTTCGAACGATCGAAATCGATCGTTTCAACCCTAAACGGATTTTTATGGACAAAACTCGCCTCGTGCGAAGTTAAGTTGATTTGAAGGCCTAGACATGTCATATATGACCTATGTGAACTATGTCAAGTGTTAGAATTGAGTTTTAAAGCTTATGGCCAAAAATCACCAAGTTGGTAAAAAGTTGGTTTTGAAGTTGAAAATTTTTCTAAGTCTGAAAATGTGTTGAACAGCCCTCCTAGGGGCTAGTGTATCTCTATTTTTGAGAAGCCAAATGTGGCAAGTAGTATTTTTGTAAAATACTAGGTAGTAAGGTCTAGATGTGGTCCAAATTTCAGCTCAATTGGAGTTAAGATGAAGAAATTAAAAATCGGCAAAGGTAGTGCAAAAATCAGATTTTCCAGAATTTGAACATGGCGCCCCCGCGCCATGTTTTGTACTAAAAGTGGCGCCCCGACGCCATGTTACTGTTCATCGACCGAGAAGATTTCGCGGCCAGCGAGCTCTGGCGGCGCCGGGGCGGAGGTACTGTTCATTTGAAATTTTTTTAAGCTTCGAAAAAGCTATATTTTGATATGGAATGATATAAATGAGTTATATAAACCCTAAAAGTAATAACAATGGTTAAATTAAAGGGTGTTAAGTTATAATGAAATGACAAATGACATAATATAACATGCCTAAAGCTAAGCCAAAACATGTTATAAGTCATGAAAAAGGTCAGAAGCAAGTTAGGGTGTATTATAAACCTACATAAGGTGTAATACATCAAATATGAAATGGTTAAAGTCGGATGATCATGTATTTATGGAATTAGTTTGATAAGTTATACAAGTTTATGATCTTATAATGACATATAAGCTATATGTTGACAGACAGAGTTTGAAACGAGCAAGCCGATAAGACGGATAACGAAGGATGATTGAGGAAGTACAGGTTAAGTAAAACAAAGGCGTACAGGCAAGTGTTCAGACTTAAATGTAATAAACGTTCTATGTGAACTACGTGATAGTTAATGAGTTGAAACGTGTCTTATGTACAACTATATGGTTTAATTGCTAAATGAATTACGTGACATTATGCACATCATACTAAAGTAAGGGATGCATGACGCATTGATATAAACTGTAAGCATGAAATGTGTTATCTGATCTACTTGCTGAGCCTATGTGCTCACCCTTGCTATGAACTAACATTTCAGGTAAATTACAAGAAGGCCGGAGGTTCCGGTGCCGCTAAGGTAAAGAATATGAATAGATGGATATGTAGGAAGCAAAATCTGCTATATGTAATTTATAGTACGTGAAGGCAATGAATGTTGGGAGTCCGTAGAGATGAATTTGTATGTATGCAAGATTCAGGAATATTTGTATTAAATGAAAAATGAAGATATATTTGATAGTTGTGATTGATATGTAATAAATTTATCTGTATGGATAAACATGTGTACATAAAATGTATATTTGAATAGTCATGACGGATGCAGCAGAATATGTATATATATGAATGTGATCAGGAACAGGTAAAATTAATTAGGGCCATGTGTGAATATTTCATGGCGAAATTTTGTTACGGATTACATTAAATCATGATTTGTATGATTATAAAATGAAATAGAAACGGTCGCAATTAATAAGCGTCGACATAAATGCTAATGAATTGGATAAGTGAACGTTGCGATCCTGAGACAGGTGTAAGAAATGTAAATTTAAATAAGTTTTTTTTTTAAAAAAAAAGTATGGACCAAATTTAAGGTCAACTCAATGGGTTTAAAGGTCAAAGGTATAAAGTTTAACGCACGGAATCCCTGTTAATATGGTTTTAAAGTTAATAATTCTGATATCCAGAGATAATCGGATAATTAAATAAGGTCGAGATTTCGGGTTACCACACTGACAGCACGTACATTTAACATGACAGTATAGGATGCAGTGGCATCAAAAGACATGGTGTCAGGTATCATTCCTATCAATAATATAAACGCTTATATATTATTTGATTCGGGTGCTACCTGCTCTTTTGTATCTGATGAATTTGCTAAGAGACTAAATTTACCCTAAGTAAAGTTAGAAAATATGTTGAATATAGAAGTAGCGGACAAGAAAGTAATTCAAGTGAAAAATATTCATCGGGATTGCTGTCTAACGATAAGAGGGCACAAGTTAACTATTGACCTAATTCCTATACAGTTAGGAGAGTTTGATGTAATACTTGGAATGGATTGGTTATATAACCACGGGGTGGTGATTGGTTGCCAAAAGAAATGTGTGAACCTTCAGACTCCTGCCAAGTCTAAGGTAGTATTTTATGGTAGTAAATTGCCAAGGCAATCTTGTTGTCTGACAATGATGCAGGCCAAAAAATTGCTAATAAAAGGGTGTACGGAATATTTGGCTCATGTGGTTGATACACAGATAGTGGCATCAGAAATAGGTCAGATACTAGTAGTAAAAGATTATGCTGAGGTGTTTCCAGATGAATTGTCAGGACTTCTGCCAAATAGGGAGATCGAATTTGTTATATATCTTGTACCGGGAACGGCGCCAATTTTAAAGGCACCATACAGAATGGCTCCTATCAAGTTGAAAGAATTGATGGTTCAACTGCAAGAGTTGTTGGACAAAAAGTATAAACAGCTAAGTGTGTCTCCTTAGGAGCACCAATGTTATTTGTAAAGAAGAATGATGAATTGTTAAGGCTTTGTATCGACTACCGGGAGTTAAACAAAGTGATAGTTAAGAACAAGTACCCATTACCAATGATCGATGTTTTATTTGATCAACTACGGGGAGCAAAGTATTTCTCGAAGATAGACTTGAGACGCGGTTATCACCAGTTGAAGGTGAGACCCAAGGATGTTCCTAAGACATCATTTAGGACTCATTATGATCATTACGAGTTTCTAGTGATATCTTTTTGGTTTGACGAATGCACCAGCTACATTTATGGATTTGATGAATAGAGTATTCAAGCAATATTTAGACAAGTTTGTGGTGGTGTTCATCGATGATATTCTGATCTATTCAAAGACGTAGAAGGATCATGCTGAACATTTGAGAATAGTACTAGAAAAGTTAAAGGAAGCAAAGCTATAGGCTAAATTTTGGAAATGCAAATTTTGGTTGGAAATGGTACGATTTTTGGGGCATGTGATTGATCAGGAAGGAATATCAGTGGATCCAGCAAAAGTTAAGGTAGTAATAAACTGGGAACAACTGAAGACACCTATAGAGGTGCGGAGTTTTCTTGGTTTAGCAGGATATTACAGAAGATTTATCAAAGATTTTTCAAAGTTATCAGGAACTCGGACTAATTTGATGAGGAAAGATGTAAAGTTTGTGTGGTCGGATAAATGTGAAGAGAGTTTTATAGAACTCAAGAAAAGGTTAAATGAAGTAACTGTGTTGTCATTGTCTGACGATACAAGAGGATTTGTAGTATATAGTGACGCATCGCATAAAGGACTTGATTATGTATTGATGCAGCACGGCAAGGTCATAACGTATGCGTCAAGACAGCTGAAAGACTGTGAAAAAAGGTATCTTACCCATGACTTAGAATTGGCAGCGGTGGTTTTTGCTCTGAAAATATAGAGACATTATTTATATGGAGAGAAGTGTGAAATATACATATATCACAAAATTCTAAAGTATATTTTCACTCAGAAAGATTTGAATATGAGGCAGAGGAGGTGGGTAGAATTAATTAAAGATTATGAATGTGAAATTCTATACCATCTAGGGAAAGATAATGTTGTCGTCGACGCCTTAAGTAGGAAGGGTCGTGAAAGATTGGAAATGATGACGGCTCAGGAAGATTTAATCAAAGAAATTGAAAGGATGGAAATAGAACTGACCTATCCGACGAAGTCGGAAGAAAAATTACATGTTGTTAAAGCTCATCCCACATTATTGGATAGAGTGAATGAAGCACAAATTCAAGATCAAGAATGCAGTCAAATCAGAAAACGCTTAACTGATGAACATGAGACAAAGTTCAAAATAGATGATAGTGGATTACTTACATTTGAAAGAAGAATATGGGTGCCGAAGGTATCCGAATTAAAAGTGTAATATCCCGAATTTTTTTATGAGGTTCAAAAATATAATTTAACGCGATTAAAAGTTAAGTTATAAAAACCCTAGCCCAATGATTTAATTAAAATCAAGCCCAAAAATTTTGGAATGGGTTGGAAAAAGTTAGTGTAAATAAATATGTTTGTACATTTATACTTGTGGCTGTATGCTATTAAAAAAATAAAGGAAAAGTTAAAATGTGGGAACTTCCATTTATGGAAAGATTAGAGAAAATAAATAACGGCATATGGAGGTCATTTGCCAAGTAAGATGAGGGATATTAGTGTCCTTGAAAAATAAAACAAGTGAGAAAACTTTTTACTTTTGTTTTATCCAAAGCTGTATTGGTAAAAGCAAAAAGGTGATGAAAGTGACTAGTTGGTGATGTGTGTAAGTAGTGTAAGAGATGTGAAGGCTGTGAAGCTATGATTAGGGGCTATGTTGTAGCTTGTGTGGGAGAAAGATAAGGCTATGTTACAAATTAACATGTCTTGAAAGTTGATCTTAAATGGTGAATGAGAAGATTGATAATTATAAAGTGAATAAAGCATTTGCATGACAGACATGGAATATAATTAATTTATTTAATTATATTTGTGTAAGGTTAAATTATTTAACTAATGTGAATAATAGCCTTGATGGGCTAAATTATATATTTATTTAAGTAAGCAACTTAATTAATGTGCTAAGGAATAATATTAATTATTATTGGATAAACAACCCAAGTTATTTAGTTAACAAGAGCTTGTGTATAATGTGATATTAAAAAAAATAGGTAGCTAGTTATAAGAGCTGTAAAGTCTAGTGATGTGTATACTTACACATTGTATAAGTATACAATTCTACTAGTAAACCAAATATACTAACAACTCACTCTCTCTTTCATCCATTAGTCATTTTATTTACCAAGAGTTTGAGAGAAGTTTGAGAGCTAAAGAGAAAAGCTAGAGAATGTTAGAGAGAAAAGTGAGGGAACACCTAGTGTTCTTGAGAGTTCATAAGAGAAAACACCAAGAGTGAACCTTAGAGGCCATCTCGGTAGATCAAGGGGGTGTAGTGGATGTCCAACAACTTCATCTCCTACGTTGAAAAGAAAAGAAAACTAGCCACAAAGAGCAAAATGTATAAAACCATCTAAAAACCTAGTTTTCAAGCTTTCATTGTTCTATATATGATTTCTATGGTAGAAAAGTATTATTCAAACCCATTATGTCTAGATCTATGTTAGAATGATAGATCTAGGGTTTAATGTGCTTAACTAGTATATTTGTATGCATCTATGATGAAAAAGATGATCAAAACATGAAATCGATTTTCGCCGAAAAACACTATTCTGGATAGTCTGTTCCCGGAGTTACTATTCATGACCCGTAACTTGTTTTTGTGTTCTGTTAGTTTTGGGTGGTAGGTCTATCAGATAAGAATGGATTTCAAGTGGAATGACCAAAAAATATAAAATGAACGATTTATGGTACTTTTTCTAGCAAAACAGTTTTTACCGACAAAAGCCTCAAAACCTACTGTCCAGAAAATGGAAGGGCCTATTTTGGCCACTTTTGTTGCTCTAAAAATTCTGAAAATCTTATATGTGGTACTATATGGTAATAAACAACTACTATAAAAAAATTACCTGGATCTGACCTCGGTTGAGTGAGTTATGATCCAAATCATTTCGTACATTTTAAAATTTATATCGGCAATAACTTAATGTGTATAACTCAGAATCTTATGAAAATTTTACTAGAGGTTTTCTAGGATGGCATACAGCTATCATATAAATTTCATAATTTTCTAATTAAAACTAATTTTTTAATAAATACAGAAATTTTGGACAGAAATGGAATATTTAAAAATATTAAATAAAGTTGAAAAATTAAACGAAAATTATTTTGTGTATGGAATGAAATATACCAAAGATATCCAAGAGTTATAAAAATAATAAGTCAATTAAGTATTTTTAATAAATGCGAAGGACTTAAGAAAAATAAGGATAAAAAAATAAAATAATTATTTATTATTCAATTTTTATTAAATAATACATAAAGATTATTATTTATTATTTAAATAATATTAAATAATAAATAAAGTAAATAAAAAAATTATTTATTTATTTATTTATTATTTAAATGCTAAATAATAAATAAAGTAAAGGACTATATGAAGTTAATAAAATAATTATTTATTGTTCAATTAATATTAAATAATTAATAATGGTGATTTATTATCTAATTATTATTTAAAATATATTAAATAATAATTAAAAGAAAATAAATTTAATAAGGTAATTATTTATTAGTTAATAAATAAGGATGATTAATTATTTAATTATTATTTAAAGGGTAGTAAATAATAATTAAAGGGAGGTGAAGTGAATAATATGATCATTTGTTATTTAATTAATATTAAATAATAAATAAGGTTATTAATTAATTATTATTTAAATAATATTACATAATAATTAAAAGAAAATGATGATAATTAATTATTATTTAAATTATATTAAATAATAATTAAAGAAAAATAAGGTTAAAAGATAATTGCTTATGTAATGATAAATAACAAGTAAAGTTAATTAAATTAATTATTTATTTAATTAATATTAAATAAATAAAGTGAAGAAATTAAGAAAATGATAAAGTGAATAGGTAATTTACATTTAATTGTTTAAGTCTTTAAATATTACTAAAGGAGTAAATTATTATTAAATATTTAATGATAATAGAAAGTGATGAAATATTATTAAAGGATTAATAATATTGGTAATTGGGTGAATATTATTAAGGGCTTAATAATATTAGTAACCAATTAAGATGTTGTTCAATACTTAATAACATTTATAATTGAATAAGGTATTGCAATACTGGTCGATAATTAAAATATTATCCAAATGTGATAATATTATCCTATAATTTATGAGTTAATAAATAGGGAGGTATGTGTTGTCGAGTCAATTTATTTGAGCATGATAAATGAATCTCTATGTGCGTTATTAATTAAAAGATAATCATATTAGGTCTTTCGAATGAGGTAAATTGAATTGTGTAGGCGTAAGCGATGAAGCAATTCAGACAAGTTTTTCAGAACTTGTTGCTATGTGCATTATTAGAATTTGTGCGGTGGTAGGACATCCAACTAATATGTGTCCCATTCTTCAAGAGGAGTCCTATGAACAAGTCAATATAACAAGTAATTTCTCAGGTCAACCCCAATGGAAATATGATCCCTATTCAAACGCGTATACTTCGGGATAGAGGGATCATCCTAATTTTGGCTATGAGAATCCACAAATGAATTCGCAAGCAAATCAGAATTTTTCAAGCTATCAACAATACATTCAGCCATATCCCCAACAATAACAGGGCCAATCATTTAATTCTGATATGTCTTTAGAGGATATGATTAAATTAATTGAAATTAATAATTTGCAATTTCAACAGGATACTTTGCAATTTCAACAAGACATGCAGACACGTATTCAAGAAAATAATGCAATTATTCAGCGTTTGGATACTCAAATGGGACAAATCACAATCGATCAATTGGAAGAGCAAAGTTTTGTGCAAGTACCTTCTCAAACGGTGGATAATCCAATGGAGAATACAAGTGTACAAGTGTTAAGAAGTGGTAACGATATAGAAGATCCAGAAAAGACAGTACCTCCATCACCGACGCAAGAGAAAGCAAACAACATAAATAAAGCGGACAGTGTTAATATAGACAATGATGTTATTTTTTATGATGACATGCCTACGGTGGCGGAAGTTACTGAGGAAACAAATAAGGAAAAGTTAAATATGGCAATTACCAACAATTTGGAGTTAGAGAAAGAAAAAGCAATTGAGCTGAAACAAGATTTGAAGGAGGATGAAGCTCCATTAAATTCTTTGCCAATGATTTTTGATAATAATGCAATTATTTCCATTCCATTGCCTGTTACTCACGACAAATTTTCATCTTTTGTTTTGCAGGATCCATTTCTGAATATAAAGACTCTCTCCAATCATATTAAATATCTATTCGTTGAAGATAGAGTAAAACGTTCATGTCACGTGCAAGGGAGACTGAATCTACCAATGAAAAATAACGTGATGGATGGGGTACTCAAAATTCATGGAATTGGAGTGACGTGATAATTTATTATGTTGTCAAGCCAATGACGATAAACAAAGGCGCTGCTTGGGAGGCAACCCAAGGGGAGTATAATTTTATTTCTTTTTATTTTTGATTTTATAGTTTAGTTATTTGTGCCTTTTTCTTTGCATTATAGTTTACATTGGGGACAATGTAAATTTTAAGTGTGGGGGAATGGATTTAGGATTTTAGGTATTTTTAGGTCATATTTTGAAAATTTTAGGAAATTTAAAAAAAAGAAATTCAAATTTTGAATTTTGTGGGTAAATTCACTACAAACTCTCACGAGTCAAAACTCGTCCACTTGGGGTAACCTTAGGGTTTAAAGACTTGTTGCACATGCTAAGTGTAACCGTGTTTCCTACGAAAATGGGGTAGTTTTTTTATTTTATTTTTAGGATGTGTCGCTTGAGCAATGAATTAATTGAATTTTAAATTTTTTAGCCAATGACAAAATTTTGATTTTTGTTTTAGTAACTCTTGAAAAAATAATAAATTTTTGCTTAATCTGAATTTTAACTTTTTATTGCTTATTACTTTGTTTGAGATCCTTTAAATTTTTACGCACTTATGTCCATTTGTTTGAGCTAGTTTTAATTAAGAGAAAGTTTATATGGTTAAATGCTTATGGAAAATATTTTTTGAGCTCTATATCTTATTTGATCATTATTTGAAGTAAAATATAAAACAAAATATAATTTGGAGGAGATGATTTAGGTAATTTTTCTATGATTGTTAAAAGAAAAAAATTATGTGGTGGGTTGAGATGGAGCGTAAAACGCACTCACTCATAAACACATGCAGCGAGATGGAGCATAAAATGCATTCACCGTGAAAAAAAAATAAAGAAAAGAAAAAAAAATGGGATGGAGCATAAAATGCACCCATTAAAAGAAAAAAAATTGGAAAAATATTTGAAAAAATTTATATTGATAATCCTAGTGTGTTTCATTAATTAAAAACCTTTTGATCTTCTGATTTATATTTGTTTGTATTAGCTGAAAGTGATGAGAAAAATAAGTATATTAAGTTTTGTTGTATGTCTTTTATAAAGTAATTAATAACCTAGACTTATCTGAGTTTTAATTAGTTTGATACATTTGGATTCACACACACACAAAAGTCATGAGTAAAGTAGAATTGATAAATATGTTAAAGTTCTAGATTTTGCATAGTTTTGAAATTTTCTTTGAGTTATCATTTAAAAAAATCTTTGAGGCTGATGCTGAAATTTATATTGATCTGTTACTCAAGTAAGTTGTTTGGTTATTAGTTTTATTTTTATAGTTTTTATTTTTGTTTTGCCCGAGAACGAGCAAAAGCTAAGTGTGGGGGTATTTGATAGAGTTAAATTATATGATATTTTTATTCCCCAATACTTAGTTTTTATATTTATTGTATGCTTAAATGTTTAATTATTTAGCTCATTTTGATTTTAATAGGTTTTATAGGGTTTTAGTTAATTTATGTTAATTTAGGTAATTTTATAGTATTTTTATATTTCTTTTTATTTATGTGTTTTTATTTATTTTTAGTATTTTAGGTGTTTTATTAATATGTGTTTTTATTATTTTTAGTGGTAAGCATTCCCGCCTGTCAAGCGGGTGATCCGGGTTCGATCCCCGACAACGGCGCCAAAATTTGGTGTGATGTCGCGAGCACCCAAAAATAAAATCTTACTTTGAAAAAATATTAATGTAGTAGTGCAAATAAGAGTCGATCCCACAGAGAATGATTAATTTAATTTTATGTTTTGTAAACTAAAATTGACGGGCTTTTTGAATCAAAGAAATAATTTAAATAAAACTAACTAAAATAAATATGTAAGTAATTTAATAAAATAAATGAGAAGAAAAAGCCTTGATTTAAGTCAACATCCACCATCAAGAATTTATAACTGATCACTGATGCAAGAATAACTCAATTCACATTTTAAATATTCAACGTGGAATAATTACTCCCATTCGAATAATTTTTTTATCTCTCCTTAATTTTAGTTAAGCATAAACAAGCGATCTAAATAATCCTTACTACTAAATAATCTCAAACAAGCGCTAAAGATTTAACCTAGTAGTAGCATAAAGAAATAGGGAGATCGTTGAACTAAACAACACAATCCAAGCATCTGCATTTAATTTAGATGAATATTCTTCCTAAGATAAAATAATATTTTGATAAGCAAAATAATTATTAATCTTAGTTGCTTCGCAAATTAAAGTGACCAAACAATTACGGATTTGATATTTAATTTAGCAGTAGATTTCAACGAATAATAAACTAGTATACATCCTAACAATTAAACGAATTAATTATAAAATTAAACACAGAAAAATATTCAATACTCAAAATATAAATTGAACAATTAAAATAAATTAGATCTCACAGTGTATAAATCTTGATGGCTTCAATCACTTAAACCAAGAAAAAAGAATTTAGTTACTCATAATTGTAGAGAATATTAAATAATAGAATAGAGAATTTTTATTCTAATGAGAGTTGTATCGTACATTGTGTGTCAAGGCCTCTATTTATAGGCTCCAAAATCCTCCTAACCCTAGTAGGATTTACAATTTAAAAATAAAAGAAAAATAAAATAATTATTATCCCAACCCTAATTGGATTTAAAATACAAAATAAATATATATAAAAATTATTATATTTTTTTTCCTAATTCCAAATTGCTTTTGGATTTTATTAATTTACTTGCTATTAGAAGCCATGCGGAAAAGAAAAATAAATAACAGCCAAACATCTTAACCCACGCGTAGAGAGAGAAAGAGAATCTGGCCAGCCGCCAGCCGCCACGCCACTTTTTCTTTATTACCGTTGGCGCGTGTCATCCACGCGCCAGATCTTGCTCCTGGTGTCTGTGCATGGCGCAGGTGCTACTGTCCATCCAAAGACAAAACAGCGTTGTTCTTGGTAGCGTTTTTTTCTTTTAATTTTGCGCGTTGCGCGGTCAGCCAATCCTGCATAATTACCATTATGCCATCAGACTTTTATTTTCCTACAAAATAAAATATAAATTAATTAAAAATAAATAAAAATAATAAAAACACATAATAATTAATAAAACACCTAAAATACTAAAAATAAATAAAAACACATAAATAAAAAGAAATATAAAAATACTATAAAATTACCTAAATTAACATAAATTAACTAAAACCCTATAAAACCTATTAAAACCAAAATGAGCTAAATAATTAAACATTTAAGCATACAATAAATATAAAAACTAAGTATTGGGGAATAAAAATATCATATAATTTAACTCTATCAGAAGTCGTATAGATGTTATTGGTGTTATGTGAATAATCAATGAGTATGATTATGTGTGGATTATGTGAACACGATTCAATGCTTCATATTTATTCCACTCAAAGCCTGAGCGAGGCTAGGGTTTTCCCCCACTTCATTAATATATAGTATAGCGAGGTGTGGTATAAAAAATACTGATCGTTCAGTAATGGGTAGCGACAACTGAAAGATTAATAGCAAAGGGATAGAATTATGTGAACAACATGAAGTATGATGTGAACATGCAAGGATATAAATTGTGAAGCATGATTTAAATGCTATGTTGACGAACAGAGAAGCATGTATAAAATGTCATACATTGATATATTGTTAATCATGCATGATGTATGAGTTATGTATTATGTAATAACTGTTAGACTTGTTGAGCCGCCATGCTCACTCTTGCTTAAAACAAATACTTTTAGCTGAGGATGAAGAAATCTAGAAGTCCCGGTAGCACCCAGAAATCAAGAATGATTGTTGCTTAAAGAAAATTAAAGACTACGTTGTGGTCAATTAAGCTATGTCATTATTTGGTAATTAATGATTATAGTTAGATGCTTATGTTTTATATTTAAACTATCATCATCATAAATTGTATCATGTGATTGTAAAGTCTTTCAAATGAATTATGTTCCCTAGTTACGAGAGAAGATGGTTATAAATAGATAGACTTAATGTCACTGTAATTGTCAGCAAATGAGTTCTATGTACTCACAACGAATGTAATAGACTTGGTTATGTTATAAATGATCTAAGTTTTTAGAGCAATGTAAAGATTTTAATTTTGAGGCACAGTTCAAGGGAATGAGACAAAGTTTAAGGGAATATTATAAAAGTTTAAATTTATTAATTTTTTAGCAACATATTATTATATAATGTTGGTTAATGAGGAGAAGGTTGTTCGTTAACGATCGGGGGTCACCCGTGGCCAGTAAGGGGACTCACAGGGCGTCACAGTTGGTATCAGAGCTGATAGGTTATAGTTCTTAAGTAGCAGTAACTTAGGCTATAATCGTGAAAAGTTAATAGAGATAGTGAAAAAGTAAACTCAAATGGAGTTTAATTACTAAGAGATGAATATAGAAAATTCATAAGAAAGAAAATAAATATATATATAAATATATATGAGAAGATTCAAAGAAGGATCTTCAAAGGACGTAATCAAAATGAATAGAAAAGAATCAGATAACACTTGATTCAATAATTTAAAAGGAAGGATCGTACAGTAAAATGATCAAAGATGAGTCAGAAGATTATAGAATTAAACGATCCTAGAATAAACAAGAAATTGTAAAGTGAAATCAATTGTAAAATAAGATCACGATGATCATAGTAAAATCATGGAATAGTAGTTGGTCTGTTAAATGATTAAGAGGATGTGTAGATAGCATGATGCTATAAAAAGGAAGATACTATGAAATAGTAGGAAGTGAACTTATAAAGCATTTTATGTGATAAGGTATGGATTGAGAAAATTCATATCAAGTTAAGAAAAGTTAGAGGTTTGTTGGAGAGTTCAATTGATGACCTCATGTTAGTGGCTGAGTTGAACATTCCTTTATATGGGCAGGGGATTGTGCTTGGTTTTACGACCACTTAGCTTCGTATAATGATAATCATTGGAATCTTGTGTCGCGCTATTCGATGTATTTATGGTGAGAAGGTGATTATTTTCTCATAGTATATCAGATAGGTAGAGAATGTTGAGGTTAGGTGCATGTTCTTAAAACTCACACGTATGGTAAGTTCGTGACTCATAATCGTATGGTGGAGCCCCTTAACGAATTGACGATTTTGGTCTGACTAGAATAAGTTCCTCAACCTATATGATTGTGGTAAGTTCCTGAACTCATACTATGTGGTAAGTTTGATGAACTGGGTATAGTTAAGAAAGACTAATGTAAGGAAGAAATTTAGAGATGTTTAAAGTTTTAGTATATTCCAAATCTACTAGCCATGCTAGATCTCGAAAAAAAAATTAATCAAGCTAGATTCGCACGGAAGGGCTTTTGAAATACGCAAATGATTTTTGTTGTTATCATCTCTGCACTGTAATGCATTTATCTATTGCAGAGTGATAAGGTATAAAGTGACTTCTCAAATGTTTTGAGCTATTTAAAGAAGAGTCAATGCCATTTGTATCGACTATACATTATTTATTTTAACTTGAAGTGATGAACTTCAAAAAATTTATTGCACGTATGTGCTCTTGAAAAGTTTTAAAGTTCCAATTGATATCTGAACTATTATTGTAAGCTTATGCCAATTGTTTCGGCTAGACATTTGCATGTTAGACATTTAAAAGTTATCCAAACCTGTTATTGGTACGGATTATGAGGCTGAGAGAATAACCCATAATGGAGAGTAACATAAGTATCGGATAAATGATACAAAGAGTAACCTAAGAGGCTAATCCCCTCAAATACAGTGTGTACATGTAACCTAAGAGGGTCAATCAAGAGATTGATGCCTCAACGGACGTTCGCAATCTAGGTGACTACTCAGCATTTAAAATCAATTATCACTTATTAAATTGTGCATTGATTATAGTGAACTCATATTATTGAATTATTTTATAACTTGAAAGGGTCAATCAAATGATTGATTCCTTGGCATGGTCTTTATGACCTTTCAGTTAGATATGAAATTATTTTAAAGAAATTCTTTTTACTTCCTAGTTATTCAAACTACTTCACAATTATTAAAAATTGTTGAAGACTTCTGGGAAATATCCTGATATTTTGGAAATTGAATGGGTAGAGGAGTAAATTTTAGAGGAGATTGGTTATAGAATTAAATGATCAATAAAGAATCCTCAAATAATGGAAAATTTGATAGGTTAGATCAATAACTTAATGGATAGAATGAGCAAAAATAAGTATGTCGTAATTTTGAGGACGAAATTTTTAGAAGAAGTGATGAATGTAATACCCCTGATATTTACGAGATTTGTATAAGAAATAAAATATGATTAATTAAAGGTTGAGGTAAAACCTAGTTTTGGTGAATGAAATCAGAAGAGATATGTGTGCTATAATTTCAAGGATGAAATTCTTATAAGTAAGGGTGAATGTAATATCCTGAATTTTTTTATGAGGTTCAAAAATATAATCGAATGCGATTAAAAGTTAAGTTATAAAAACCCTAGCCCAATGATTTAATTAAAATCAAGCCCAAACATTTGGAACGGATTGGAAAAAGTTAGTGTAAATAAATATGTTTGTACATTTATACTTGTGCTTGTATGCTATTAAAAAAATAAAGGAAAAGTTAAAACGTGGGAACTTCCATTTATGGAAATATTAGAGAAAATAATGGCATATGGAGGTCATTTGCCAAGTAAGATGAGGGATATCAGTGTCCTTGAAAAATAAAACAAGTGAGAAGACTTTTTACTTTTGTTTTATGCAAAGCTGCATTGGTAAGATCAAAACGGTGATGGAAGTGACTAGTTTGTGATGTGTGTAAGTAATGTAAGAGATGTGAAGGCTGTGAAGCTATGATTAGGGGCTATGTTGTAGCTTGTGTGGGAGAAAGATTAGGCTATGTTACAAATTAACGTGTCTTGGAAGTTGACCTTAAATGGTGAATGAGAAGATTGTTCGCCTTTTTCCGTTCAGAAAATACTTCACGCAAGTGCACGTGGTTTAAGTGTAGTATAAGGCTAGCAAGGTATCGTTCCCACGAGGAATTGTAAATTAAGCATTGAATCACTAGTTAATAATTGAAATATCATCGATTTGATTTTGTGGTTTGAAAATATTGTCAAGTAATGTAGCTAATTTCAACAATTAAATTATCCAAAACTAAAATATCTGGATTTAAAACCGTTTAGGGTTTACACTCAATCACTTGTTATCAACTGAACCAATTTATCTCTATGAAGTTAATATACATGCACAAGATTGCTAATTGAGAACTCTTTAATAACTGAATAATATCTCTCAATTATTATTCAGCAAATCTTCCCCAATTCTACCGATTAAGGAATAAATTGAAGAAGAACGTCACTTTAAAACAACAACCTATATTTCTATGATTGCTGATTTAAAAAGATGGCAAGCTTCAGTTCTCTACCAATTACATGCGGCAACTGAGTATATTTCTATCTCAATCACAACTTACATTAACAATAAGTTCACATGCTACCATGCAAGGGTCTGATTTCATACATCATCTCTCAATTCTATATGAAATACTAGATTAAATTACTGGCCAAGTAATTAAAAATAACAATCACTCATGGTAGTCAAACCCACATGTATATAACAAGCACAGATAATAACTTGCTTCAGATTATACAGATAATCGCATTGTAAACCCTAAACAATAAAATTTAGCTCATATTCAATCTAAGATAACAAACACAAGAGTGAATTCTAGGCATAAATAATAATTGAAGTACAAGAGTTCAGAGATAAACTAAATATGTAATCTTGCCCTTCTCTGCACCAAGACCAGAATTTCTTCCGTCAACTGCAGATTTCATTCCCTTCGCTCAATTCGCTCTATGTGTTTCTCTCCTGCTCTCGGCGTCTCTTCTTTTCTCCTTATCCTCCTCTTTTTTTTTATCTTTCAAAACTCCAGCTGCTTCGCATGTTAACCGCCCAAAAACTGACTTAGCAACTGCTCAGCATCGTGGGAGAAATCAGTCGATTGAACGTGACGCAGCTGCTTCAATCATCACGCAGCTGCGTTGAAATAGCCTGACGCAGCTGCTTCACTCTTAACGCAGCTGCGTTGAAATCGCCTGACGCAGCTGCTTCAAAAGTCACGCAGCTGCGTTGAAGTCACGCAGCTGCTTCAATATATCACGCAGCTGCGTCTAAACATTCTGGAAAAAATGACTTCTGTGACGCAGCTGCTTCAATTTGTGACGCAGCTGCGTGAACCTGGCTTCGAAATTACTGAAATGCCCTTGCAAGCTATTTTCCATGCAAACCTGAAATAAATGCACAAAAATGCATAAAATTGAAATAAAAACGCTTAAGGACTACAATATATAAGTTAAGAAGCACTTATTTTTAATGTACAAAACCGACTCAACAAATACCCCCAAACTTATCTAATTGCTTGTCCTCGAGCAAAAAATGACTTAACAAAATTGAAATCTAGTAGCAACCATGAATTTTAACATAGCATGAATTATTGTTACCACACACCAGATTCAGGCCTCAAGCAACTCATAATAGCCTTATAGAATTTTCAAGAACTACCGAATTCACAAATCTCACATAATCGACAATCAAGCCCTATTTAAGATTCCTAATTGTGCATGTGTTTCGTAGTTTCAACTAGTCAGAAAAATTAGATAAACTTCTTAGATTAATCACAAGCAAAATTTCACTTTGAATTCACGTCCTTACTTATACATCTCTTAACCAAGTCAGGCAATCACATAAATTAGGGATCATACTACTCATTAGAAATACAGAGGGAATGCGTTTTACGCTCCATTTCACCCCCAACTCATTAATAATGACTCGTGCAATGCACAATTCCATTAGGCTATTCAATGCTACCCATGTAACGAGCTTTGAACCAGTGACTCCCAAACCAGTTGGTTTTAGGGCACTAGATGTAAAGACATCCCTAAGGATTTACTTGCTCGAATAGCAAAGGCCACGAAATTCTGACTGAGTCAATTATTTATTTATTTATTTTTTATATTTTTTTTTTTTTTTTTTTTTTTGATAATAACTTAATATATGATCCCCCCAAACTTATATAAAAGCCTTAACTCAGCATACGAGAATTTGCAAGTAAGAATTGAAGTTCACTCATGAAACTCAAAGGAAAATCAATCTTGTAAGTTTTCTAATTCTCAACTAGTCCCAACAATCAAATTTTTGTGCTTATAAAGACATAGGAACCAAAAAATAACGCAAGACTATTCGATTGTAAGATTGAAATTCAACATGTTCATTCATTTATCATTAAAGGCTAGCAAAAAGCAACATTCTTATCATCGGCCTTACACTAGTTTTCATGATTACTTTGAACTTGCTAAATAGAATTAAACGCAAACTACAGCTAACCATTTTCGTAGGTTTGACGGTCACACTTAGCACGTGTAACAAGCCTTTTAAACCCCATAATTACCTTATGAGGACGAGTTAAGTCTCATGAGGGTTTGCAGTGAATATACCCTCAAAATTCATCTACATTCCTAATTTTTTTTTTTTTTTTTTTTTTAACAAAGACAAACAAAAGACCCAAACAAGGCACAACATATGCAAACAAACGTAAACGTCCCCCAAACTTATCAGACTCAGTGTCCTCAATGAGCATTAAAGTAGAATTGAAATAACGGGACTTCCCTTTTAGAGCATTACTCCTCAGCTTCGTCGTCCGGTGAATCAGGAGGTAATGCAGGCATAGCCGGAGGAATTGGAAAATTCAATGGCTCATGACCAGCATTCATGTCTAAACGATTAAACGCCTCCGCTAAAGTTGTGTTGAATGCTTCTTGGTATTGCATCATAGAACCCATTGTCTCTGCCAGATGGGCATCCCGTCTAGCTTGTCGACGAGATTCTCTCCGAAGCTGCCTTATCTCCGCCACTAATGTGTCAATCGTGTTGGACGATGAAGCTGCATCATGCTCCAGCTCTGCTGCAAATAATTCCTCGGTGTCCGGAGAATGTGGATCACCCAAAAGAAATCCCGCTCCTTTTGGATCAGGAGGTGCCCCATTCCATTGCTTGAAGTTCTTGATGATTTTAGAGTCGATGGGTACTTGGGGATGCTGAATTGGTTCACTATCATCCCATTCTACTCCCGCTGCTTCACAAAGCCCACAAATTAACGACGGATGAGGTAGGCCCCGGATCGGTTTCCCCTTGATGGCATACTTAATCGAACTGTTAATCACCTGTCCCTTATCAATGGATTTATCATTGACTATGCAGTATAAAAGAACCGCTCTGTCTTTAATGACCTCGGTGAAATGTGTTGTTGGCATGAGTTTAGCACACAGGAAATAATACCATGCCTTCCCAAATCGGCTCAAGTATGTGTAGTTGAAGGTTTTGGGCTCACCATCTCTATATTTCCAAACGGCATCCGGTTGGCACAAACCTCGAATAACCTCCTCATAATTTACCGGTTCCTTAGCAAATGCCGAATACTCATCCGCTTCGGAAAGCAAGGGAATACCATAGTACTCATTTATCTTCGCAGGAGAAAAGGAGACCTTCTTACCCCGAACGATGACGTCATTATGTTTAACGGCCTTGGCGTTAGCATAAAACTCTTTTACAATCGAAATGACGGCAGCTTGAGGCTGGTGAGGTAGTGTACCCCAATTCCGGCTGATCATTCTCCATAACGCCCCATCCAAAGGTCCTGGATCCAAGCCTCGCTCCGGTATAAGCTTTTTGGCATCGACATGCTCCTCATAGAACTTTGCCGATTCATAGCTCACAAATCGGCGTGAATCATACGGAGGAGTGGACCTTGAGCTCTCTCCTCGATGACGTTTTGGTGCCATTGATCTCACAACCCTTCCAAACTTTTTTGAAACACAAACCGATCTCACAACCCTTTGCTTTTTCTTTGAGGACTTTTAACAAACAGTTGGCGGGTACCTTGTTAAAAACCCCCAATCTTATAACCTTGGTGCTTGATTAAACCTCCCACTAGTACTCAGAATGCCCAAACACAACAATTTGTAGGGATAAAAGAATCTATCACTATCCCCAAGACTATTTATATGAAGTTTGTCAAAAGAAACTCTTACTTGAAAATTTTTGAGAATACCCCCAAGCTTGGTGTTGCTTTAGAATCGGAAGGCAATGGAAGCACTGTGATTGAGTTGTAAGCTTGAGAGTGTGATTTATAGCTTCTCAATCGCACCATTCAACTTCTTGTTCATGTATAACGGACGCAACTGAGAACTGAAATGAAGGGCCTCACGGAAGAAGCGTAAGCTGTCAAGAGAGGTAGCTGATAAGGCACACGGTTTAGACACTCGTCCGTTTTTATTCTAAAATTTCCCGTCACGCAGCTGCGTATGATTGTGACGCAGCTGCGTCAAGTCTGATTTAATAAGGTGTGACGCAGGGGCGTTGCTTTGGACGCAGGGGCGTTGATTTGAATGCAGCTGCGTCTAATTTCGACGCAGGGGCGTCTACAGCTGCAACATTTCCAGTGAGTTCTGACGCAGGGGCGTGATTTCAGACGCAGGGGCGTCAAGTGTCACGCAGCTGCTTCAATTTTGACGCAAGTGCGTCAACGCCTCAAACGATTTCTCTCCAATTACAGTAGGTTCTGACGCAGGGGCGTGCTCCCAGACGCATATGCGTTAAGTCTCACGCAGCTGCTTCAATTAATGACGCAGGTGCGTCAACCTCTGTTTCAAAGAACTGTTCCTGACCAAATTAAATGCAATTCAAATCAAAAACCAAAAATTTGCATAAACTTTACAACTTATTTTCAGTAAATTAATGGACTTAAAAGAAATGAAATTTGGGTTGCCTCCCACACAGCGCTTGTTTTATTGTCATCAGCCTGACAGTACTTCCTGTTTAAGTTTCGAAAGAAATTGAGGACTTCATCCTATTAAAGATGTCTCCCCATTAATGTTTGAGTCTTTGCCCATTCACTTTAAACGTGGCCTCTGAATATTTGCATTTTAACTCCACCGTCCCATATGGATAAACAACATGAATTGTAAAAGGACCTGACCACCGTGATTTCAGCTTTCCTGGAAAAAGTCTGAGTCGGGAATTGAACAATAACACCGATTGACCTGGTTCAAACTTTCGGTCCACAATGTGTTTGTCGTGCCAATGTTTGACTTGTTCCTTGTAAATTTTTGCGTTTTCATAGGACTAGAGTCGAAACTCCTCCATTTCATTTAGTTGTAACAATCGTTCCTCACCAGCTAGGTTAAAATCCCAATTTAGCTTCCGAGTTGCCCAGTATGCATTATGTTCTAATTCCACCGGCAAATGACAAGCCTTCCCAAAAACCAACCGATAAGGCGACATTCCAAGTGGTGTCTTAAACGCTGTTCTATACGCCCAGAGTGCATCATCGAGCTTAACGGACCAATCCTTACGATTAGGATTTACTGTCTTCTCCAAGATCCTTTTCACTTCTCGATTAGAAATCTCCGCTTGTCCACTTGTTTGTGGGTGATAAGCAGTAGCAACTTTATGCTTGACTCCATATTTTGCTAATAAGGCGTTGAATTGTCTGTTGCAGAAGTGAGATCCTCCATCGCTGATTATTGCTCTAGGTGTCCCAAATCTCGTGAAGATATTACGTTGCAAAAATTTAGTTACCAACTTAGCATCATTGGTGGAGGTTGCAATTGCTTCCACCCATTTAGACACGTAATCGACTGCTACAAGGATGTAAGAATTGTTAAAAGACAAGGGAAAAGGTCCCATGAAATCAATACCCCAAACATCAAACATTTCAACTTCTAAAATAGAATTAAGGGGCATCTCCTGTCTTTTCGAAATATTACCTACCCTTTGACATCGATCACAATGTAGAACAAATGAATAAGCATCCTTAAATAAAGTAGGCCAGAAAAAACCTGATTGAAGAACCTTAGCAGCTGTTCTTTGGCCTCCATAATGTCCTCCATAACCTGATGCATGACATTGCTGAAGAATGCTTCTCATCTCTTCTTGAGGAACACAACGTCTTACTAACTGGTCAGCACAAGTCTTGAACAAAAATGGCTCATCCCAAAGATATTGCCGTACATCATATAGAAACCTCTTCCTCTGTTGACTCGACAGTTCTGAAGGTATGACCTTCCCAACAATATAATTTACTAAATCGGCATACCACGGTACCTCAGACGTAATTACAAACAACTGTTCGTCTGGGAAGCTATCGTTGACTGCCATCTCATTGTTTCTGTGCTGCTCCATTCTAGACAAATGATCTGCTATTTGATTTTCAGTTCCTTTTCTGTCCCGAATCTCAAGATCGAACTCTTGAAGTAGCAAAACCCAACGGATCAATCTAGGCTTAGCATCTTTCTTTGCAACAAGGTACTTAATTGCTGAATGGTCCGTGAAGACAATAACCTTTGTTCCAATGAGATATGGACGGAACTTATCGAATGCAAACACTACAGCTAACAACTCCTTTTCTGTGGTTGTATAATTGAGCTGAGCATCAGTTAGAGTCTTACTGGCATAATAAATAGCTTGAAATACCTTGTCTTTACGCTGGCCCAGAACTGCCCCAATCGCGAAGTCACTTGCATCGCACATCAACTCAAAAGGATGACCCCAATCTGGAGCTACTACCACCGGAGCTGTAATCAACTTCTGCTTCAAAATCCCAAATGCTGTAAGGCATGCTTCATCAAAATCAAACGGGACTTCTTTCTCTAGTAAACTGCACAACGGCTTTGTAATCTTAGAGAAATCCTTTATGAACCTTCGATAAAACCCTGCATGACCCAAGAAGCTACGAATACCCTTAACTGAGTTCGGAGGAGGCAACTTTTCAATAGCTTCAATCTTCGCCTTATCCACTTCAATTCCTTTAATTGACACCCGATGTCCCAAGATAATCCCTTCTTGAACCATGAAGTGGCACTTCTCCCAATTTAAGACCAAATTCGTTTTCATACATCTTTTCAGCACCAACGTTAGATTCTCTAAGCAGACATCAAATGAATCTCCAAAAACCGAGAAGTCATCCATAAAGACTTCTAAATTCCGCTCGACCATATCCGAGAATATAGCCATCATGCACCGCTGAAAAGTTGCTGGAGCATTGCACAAACCAAACGACATTCTCCTGAAAGCGAATGTTCCATATGGACACGTAAAAGTCGTTTTCTCCTGATCTTCTGGTGCAATGGCTATCTGGTTATACCCCGAATACCCATCCAACAAACAGTAATATTCATGTCCCGCAAGTCGATCCAGCATCTGATCAATGAACGGCAAGGGAAAATGATCCTTACACGTGGCTTTATTCAACTTCCTATAATCCAAGCACACTTGCCACCCCGTAACTGTTCTCGTCGGAATTAACTCATTATTCTCATTAGGAACAACCGTCATGCCACCTTTCTTTGGGACACAATGGACAGGGCTTACCCAAGCACTGTCTGAAATTGGGTAAATAATCCCAGCATCTAACCACTTAATTATTTCTTTCCTCACCACCTCCTTCATAATTGGGTTTAACCTTCTCTGTTGATCAACTACTGGCTTTGCATCATCTTCCATTAAAATTTTATGCATGCAAAATGATGGACTAATACCTTTGATATCCGCTAAAACCCAACCAATAGCTGATTTGCAGTCCCGAAGCACCCTCAGCAATTTCTCTTCTTGAACCTTGTCCAACGATGCTGAAATTATGACAGGCAAAGTAGACGCCTCACCCAAATAAGCATACCTGAGGTGGTTAGGCAATTGCTTCAGCTCTAAAACCGGTGGCACCTCAAATGAAGACTTCCCATTTGCCTTTGAACTTTCCGAGTAATTAAGTTCCTCAAAATGTTGCTTGAACTTTGTAAATCTCAGTGCAGCATCCATTAATTGCACGTACTCCAACGCTTGTTCACACCCCGAAATTTCCTCAATACTGATTGACCTCTCCAGTGGATCACTAATACTGTTTCCCAAAAACGTCTCGTTCACAATTCCATCCACAATATCAACTCTTAAGCACTCAGCATCCTCATTAGGAAATTTCATCGCCTTCAGCACATCGAATGTAACTTCTTGGTCTTGCACCCTCATCGTCAATTGCCCCTTCTGAACATCTATCAAAGTTCTCCCAGTAGCAAGAAACGGTCTTCCTAGGATGATAGGAATATCTCGATCCTCCTCATAATCTAAAATAATAAAATTCGCTGGAAATATGAATTTATCAACCTTAACTAACACATCCTCGACTATACCTCGTGGATAGGTGAGAGATCTGTCTGCTAACTGGAGTGTTCCGTTTGTTGGAGATGCTTCCTTAAGACCCAATTGTTGATACACCGAGAAAGGCATGAGATTTATACTTGCCCCCAAATCACATAAGCAACGGCTGAAATGTTGACTCCCAATAGTACACGGTATGGTAAAACTTCCCGGATCCTTTAATTTTGGAGGCAACTTCTTCTGTAAGATGGCGCTGCACTCTTCAGTTAATGCAACGGTTTCATAATCGCCCAGCCTCCTTTTCTTGGACAAGATGTCCTTCATAAACTTCACATAACTCGGCATTTGTTCCAATGCATCTGCAAAAGGAATATTAATTTGCAGCTTCTTGAAAACCTCCAAAAACTTCGAGAACTGCCTATCAACCTTCTGTTTCTGTAATCTCTATGGAAACGGGACGCTAGGTGCCTCGTTAAGCTTCCTATCCATATTTACCCTCTCTGTAACTTGAGACTTTGAAGTACACTCGTCTTCTTTCTCTTTTGCAAAAACTTCATCTTGTTTTCCCTTAGCATCATGCAATTCTCTACCACTCCTGAGCTCAACAACTTTACAATGCTCTTTACCATCTCGCTTCGGGTTTACCTCCGTATCACTTGGAAATGATCCTTGAGGTCTGTTATTCAATGCATTAGCTATTTGTCCCATTTGGTTCTCCAGATTCTTTATAGCTACAGCCTGAGTCTTCACCGTCGAATTAAACTGGTTAACCAATTTAGCCAGTATATCTTCCATCTGAGCCAACTTATCCGGTTGCTGTGGCTGTTGATTCTGCTGATTATTAAACCCCGGTGGATATGTATTCCTTGAACTCTGTCCTTGAGGTTGAGATTGGTTGTTGCTCCAAGAAAAATTCGGATGATTACGCCACCCTGGATTGTAACTGTTAGAATTTCCCCCTTGCTGACGATTATAATTGGACACAAATTGCACCGACTCTGGATTGATTGCGCACTGATCACTTGAATGACTCCCGGCACATAATTCGCAAATTACCTCCACTTGCTGTACCTTCTGACTTCCCATTGCATCTATCTTTTTAGCGAGGGTCGACACTTGTGCTGACAAAGCTGTAACAGCATCTAACTCGATAACTCCAGCTGCCCTGGGTGGATTCATTCTTGCTGTCAGCCATTGGTAGTTGTTTGATGCCATGGTTTCTAGTAAGGCATATGCATCATCACAACTTTTGACCATCAGATCACCCCCCGCTGCTGCATCTATACTTGATCTCACTGCTTGTACCAGCCCATTGTAGAATGTCTGCACTTGAAGCCATTTTGGAATTCCGTGATGCGGACATTTCCTTGACAACTCCTTGAATCTTTCCCATGCTTCATATAATGTCTCTGAATCCTGCTGAGCAAATGTAGTGATCTCAAATCTTATCTTCACTGTCTTTGCATAAGGAAAAAACTTCGCCAGAAATTTCTGCACCAAATCATCCCATGTAGTAATTGATCCCGGGGGCAGTGAATGAAGCCAACTCTTTGCCTTATCCCTCAATGTAAACGGAAAAAGCCTCAAACGAATAGCATCATCCGAAACCCCTGTATATTTGAAGGTATCGCATATTTCTAAGAAACTCCTCAAATGCATGCTAGGATCATCATTTGATAACCCCCCCAAACTGTACAGAATTCTGAACCATTTGAATTGTTCCCGGCTTTATCTCAAATTGTGTCGCAGTGATGGCTGGTCTTGTAATACTCGACTGTATCTCAGTCATCTGCGGCGTGGCATAGTCCCGTAAGGACTTTTGCCCATCCTCCTCTGCCATTCTTACCTGCTTCACTTGTTTCTGATCCTGATGTTGCGTTGTTTCTTGAATATAATTCCGAATCCGACGTAACCTTCTTTCAATCTCGTCTTCGAAAGGAACTGTATCCTTACCCTGTGAATGGGTTTGCATATACAACCAAGTCTACCTGAAAACGAAAGATAATAAACCAAAAATTTATTAACCTTCACAAGAACATAATTCAATTAAAACTAATAACAACACTTTATTTAACGCAGTTCCCCGGCAACGGCGCCAAAAACTTGTTCGCCTTTTTCCGTTCAGAAAATACTTCACGCAAGTGCACGCAGTTTAAGTGTAGTATAAGGCTAGCAAGGTATCGTTCCCACGAGGAATTGTAAATTAAGCATTGAATCACTAGTTAATAATTGAAATATCATCGATTTGATTTTGTGGTTTGAAAATATTGTCAAGTAATGTAGCTAATTTCAACAATTAAATTATCCAAAACTAAAATATCTGGATTTAAAACCGTTTAGGGTTTACACTCAATCACTTGTTATCAACTGAACCAATTTATCTCTATGAAGTTAATATACATGCACAAGATTGCTAATTGAGAACTCTTTAATAACTGAATAATATCTCTCAATTATTATTCAGCAAATCTTCCCCAATTCTACCGATTAAGGAATAAATTGAAGAAGAACGTCACTTTAAAACAACAACCTATATTTCTATGATTGCTGATTTAAAAAGATGGCAAGCTTCAGTTCTCTACCAATTACATGCGGCAACTGAGTATATTTCTATCTCAATCACAACTTACATTAACAATAAGTTCACATGCTACCATGCAAGGGTCTGATTTCATACATCATCTCTCAATTCTATATGAAATACTAGATTAAATTACTGGCCAAGTAATTAAAAATAACAATCACTCATGGTAGTCAAACCCACATGTATATAACAAGCACAGATAATAACTTGCTTCAGATTATACAGATAATCGCATTGTAAACCCTAAACAATAAAATTTAGCTCATATTCAATCTAAGATAACAAACACAAGAGTGAATTCTAGGCATAAATAATAATTGAAGTACAAGAGTTCAGAGATAAACTAAATATGTAATCTTGCCCTTCTCTGCACCAAGACCAGAATTTCTTCCGTCAACTGCAGATTTCATTCCCTTCGCTCAATTCGCTCTATGTGTTTCTCTCCTGCTCTCGGCGTCTCTTCTTTTCTCCTTATCCTCCTCTTTTTTTTTATCTTTCAAAACTCCAGCTGCTTCGCATGTTAACCGCCCAAAAACTGACTTAGCAACTGCTCAGCATCGTGGGAGAAATCAGTCGATTGAACGTGACGCAGCTGCTTCAATCATCACGCAGCTGCGTTGAAATAGCCTGACGCAGCTGCTTCACTCTTAACGCAGCTGCGTTGAAATCGCCTGACGCAGCTGCTTCAAAAGTCACGCAGCTGCGTTGAAGTCACGCAGCTGCTTCAATATATCACGCAGCTGCGTCTAAACATTCTGGAAAAAATGACTTCTGTGACGCAGCTGCTTCAATTTGTGACGCAGCTGCGTGAACCTGGCTTCGAAATTACTGAAATGCCCTTGCAAGCTATTTTCCATGCAAACCTGAAATAAATGCACAAAAATGCATAAAATTGAAATAAAAACGCTTAAGGACTACAATATATAAGTTAAGAAGCACTTATTTTTAATGTACAAAACCGACTCAACAAATACCCCCAAACTTATCTAATTGCTTGTCCTCGAGCAAAAAATGACTTAACAAAATTGAAATCTAGTAGCAACCATGAATTTTAACATAGCATGAATTATTGTTACCACACACCAGATTCAGGCCTCAAGCAACTCATAATAGCCTTATAGAATTTTCAAGAACTACCGAATTCACAAATCTCACATAATCGACAATCAAGCCCTATTTAAGATTCCTAATTGTGCATGTGTTTCGTAGTTTCAACTAGTCAGAAAAATTAGATAAACTTCTTAGATTAATCACAAGCAAAATTTCACTTTGAATTCACGTCCTTACTTATACATCTCTTAACCAAGTCAGGCAATCACATAAATTAGGGATCATACTACTCATTAGAAATACAGAGGGAATGCGTTTTACGCTCCATTTCACCCCCAACTCATTAATAATGACTCGTGCAATGCACAATTCCATTAGGCTATTCAATGCTACCCATGTAACGAGCTTTGAACCAGTGACTCCCAAACCAGTTGGTTTTAGGGCACTAGATGTAAAGACATCCCTAAGGATTTACTTGCTCGAATAGCAAAGGCCACGAAATTCTGACTGAGTCAATTATTTATTTATTTATTTATTATATTTTTTTTTATTTTTTTTTTTTTGATAATAACTTAATATATGATCCCCCCAAACTTATATAAAAGCCTTAACTCAGCATACGAGAATTTGCAAGTAAGAATTGAAGTTCACTCATGAAACTCAAAGGAAAATCATAAAATTGAAATAAAAACGCTTAAGGACTACAATATATAAGTTAAGAAGCACTTATTTTTAATGTACAAAACCGACTCAACAAAGATTGATAATTATAAAGTAAATAAACAAATATCATGACAGGCATGAAATATAATTAATTTATTTAATTATATTTGTTTAAGGTTAAATTATTTAACTAATGTGAATAATAACCTTGATGAGCTAAATTATATATTTATTTAAGTGAGTAACTTAATTAATGTGTTAAGGAATAATATTAATTATTATTGGATAAATAACCCAAGTTATTTAGTTAACAAGAGGTTATATATAATGTGAGATTATACAAGTAATCTAAATTACTTTATGGTACTAAATTATTGAAATATTACAATAATATTATATAATTATTATTTATGACCCAAATTATTAATTTGGAAGAATAAGGAAAGTTAAAGGATTAATCATTCATGAGTTAGTTGGTGAAAAATCGTGTTCTCGAGTCACGTGAAAATTATGGAAGGTTATGTTCTCGAGCCACGTGAAAATTATAGATAGTTGTGTACTCGAGCCATGTAAAAATTATGGAGAGTTGTGTTCTCGAGCCTTGTACCCCTTTAATTATGTGATGCCTAGAGCTTTGTGCTCATTGGATAATGTGTCATATATATATATATATATATATATACATAAGCTAAATAATTTGAGGTATGTGTTAATAAACTAGTTATGGTTAATATAACCATATTTGGGTTAAGTGTAGGAATTGAGGGAGTAATTGGGTGAACTCTTTAGCTTCCCTTGGAAGCATAAACAACATAGGGAAAAGTAAGGAAAAGTAGGTAGCTAGTTGTAAGAGCTATAAGGTCTAGTGATGTGTATACTTACACATTGTGTGAGTATACAATTCTACTAGTAAACCAAAAATATTAACAAATCACTCTCTCTTTCATCCATTACTCTTTTCATTTCACCAAGAGTTAGAGAGAAGTTTGAGAGCTAAAGAGAAAAGCTAGAGAGGGTTAGAAAGAAAAGTGAGGGAACACCTAGTATTTTTTAGAGTTCATAAGAGAAAACACCAAGAGTGAACCTTGGAGGCCATCTCGGTAGATCAAAGGGGTGTAGTGGATGTCCAACAACTTCATCTCCTATGTTGGAAAACAAAGAAAACTAGCCACAAAGAACAAAAGGTATAAAACCACCTAGTTTTCTAGCTTTCATTGTTCTATATATGATTTCTATGGTAGAAAAGTATTATTCAAACCCATTAATTATAGATCTATGTTATAATGGTAGATCTAGGGTTTAATGTGCTTAACTAGTATATTTGTATGCATCTATGATGGAAAAGATGATCAAAACATGAAATCAATTTTTGTCGGAAAACATTATTCTGGACAGTCCATTCCCGGAGTTACTATTCATGTCCCGTAACTCATTTTTGCAATTCGTCAGTTTTGGGTGATAAGTCTATCAAATAAGAAGAGATTCCAAGTGAAACGATCAAAAAATATTAAATGAACGATTTATAGTGATTTTTCTTCAAAAACAGTTTTTACCGACAAAAGCCTCAAAACTTACTGTCCAGAAAATGGAAGGACCTGTTCTGGCCACTTTTGTTGCTCTAAAAAATTTGAAAATTTTATATATTGTACAATATGGTAATAAGTAGCCACTATAAAAATTTGAGCTCGATCCGACCTCGGACGAGTGAGCTATGACCAAAACCATTTTGTACATTTTAAAAATTATGTCGACAATAACTTGATGTGTATAACTCAGAATCTTATGAAAAATTTACTGGAGATTTTCTAGGATAGCAGGAAGCAGTGTAAAGATTTCGATTCTGAGGCAGAGTTCAAGGGAATAAGATAAAGTTTATGGAAATATTATAAAAGTATAAATTTATTGAGTTTTTAGCAACATATTATTATATAATGTTTGTTAATAAGGAAAAGGTTGTTTATTAACAATCGGGGGTCGCCCGTGGCCAGTAAGGGGACTCTCAGGGCATTATAAAAAAAATAGATTCTACAGGAAACACACAATTCAAGGTATTCGGTTCATCCGAGAAGCACGAAGATGTATCAAGATCTTCGTCAACACTTTTGGTGGCCCAATATAAAGAAAGACTTGGCAGAATGTGTTAGTAAATGCCTGACTTGTCAAAGAGTTAAGGCAGAACATCAAAGACCTAGTGGGCTGTTACAACCCTTAGAGATTCCAGAATGGAAGTGAGAGCACATTACAATGGATTTTGTAGTGGGACTTCCAACTACGCAAAAAGGTTATGATGCGATATGGGTAATAGTGGATCGACTGACAAAGTATGCACACTTCTTACTGATCAAAGACAAATTCAACCTGAATCAACTAGCAAAGCTTTATTTGAAGGAGATTTTGTCTAGACATTGAGTTCCAGTATCAATTGTCTCAAATCGAGATCCCTGATTCACATCAAATTTTTGGAAGAGTTTTCAGGAACGTATGGGCACACAGTTGAGGTTGAGTACAACGTATCATCCTCAAACAGATGGGTAGAGTAAACGAACAATCCAAATGTTGGAAGATATGTTAAGAGCATGTGTAATGGATTTCAAGGGTAATTGGGATGACTATTTATCGTTAGTTGAATTTGCATATAACAACAGTCATCATACGAGTATTAGTATGCCGCCTTACAAGGCATTGTATGGAAGAAACTGCATAACACATCTTTATTGGGATGAGGTAAGAGAGCATAAGTTATTGGGACCAAAAATAGTGCAACAAACTGCAAAAATTATCAAAGTAATAAGATCAAGGCTCGTAACAGCACAAGATAGACAGAAGAAATATACAGACCTGCATCGACAGAAAAGAGATTTTAAAGTAAGGTCCTATGTGTTTTTGAAGGTATCTCCCTGGAAAGGGAAAATCAAATTTGGAAATAAGGGAAAGCTGAGTACAAGATTCATTGGACCTTTTGAAGCGCTGAAAAGGATAGGAGAGGTAGCCTATGCTGTGGCATTACCTTCAGAGTTAGAGCATATACACGATGTGTTTCATGTATCGGTATTAAGGCCATATAAGCCGGACTACAAGCATGTGATCGAATATGAACCTATCCAGATTGAGAAGGACTTAACCTATGACGAAACTCATATTCAAATTATTGACAGGAATGAACAAATTTTAAGGAATAATGTAAGACCCCGAATTTTATGAAATATAAAATTTAATTTTTCTTCATATATATTTTTCTGAAACAGTAAGTGGTTAAATCGATAAAGTTTAAAGTTAAGGATGTTATGTGCAAATTTTATTTTGTCGGACAATATTCGTTTTGTCGGGGAATATTCGGGTCGTACGACGGCGCCGAAATAACAAATTATTGGTGGACCCCACAACGGAATATTTGTCGGATATAGAAAACGACAGAAGTAACATTTTTAATAAAAATAGTCAACAGTGCTAACTGTTAAAATACCGATGATAAAAGAATAGTAGCATACGGTAATTTATGGTATTTTACTGTAGCATGCGGTACTCTACAGTAGCACACGGTATTGCACAGTGTCTCATATTATTGACACCATAACTGTTACGCATCATTTCATCAATAATTGTCACTGCATAATATTTTATATTATCAATTCAATTATTGTTGCTACACAGTATTTTGCATTATTGATTCAATAATTGTCATTACACTGTATTTCATATCATTGACTCAATAATTGTTGCTGCACTGTTTTTAAAATTATTGAACCTAATAATTGTCACGGTTGCAAATATACTATAATTTATATTATTAAATTAATAATAATCTGTAACGTGTTTATTACATTATTGTTGAATTATTGTTGTAGCATTATTTTATTTTATATGTTGGACCCACAGGAAGAATAAATAAATAAAAAAAATTAAATTAAAAAAATAAAAATTAATTAATTTTACTATTTGAAATAGTAACGTGAATAGTAATGTGAATAGTAACATGTGGGACCCATATGGGGCCCACATGAAAATTAAAATGTGAATTGTGTTTGCTGGAACGTGGGTTGGTGAGGCTGCTGCCTGAATTTCTCAGGCTGGCGTGCAGCACGCCAGCCACCTACCACCTGCACAGTAACCTCTTTTCTCCTATAAATAGCTTGCTCAGCTGAATAGAAAAATCACACCTAAAACATAGAATTTTTCTATAAGAATTTTATGAGTTTTCTCTGAGAATAGTAAGCTTATTTTGAGTGTTTGAAAGCCAAAAGGAGTGCATGAATTTTTCAAGTAAGTCTTTTATTAAAGAGTAGTAATTTCATAAATTCCTATTTTTCACGGTATTCACAAATCTTCCCTTAGAAGACTCTTCTTTGAGAAGATTCATTTTTAAAAGCTTTCTTTGGAAGATTTATTTTGGAATATTATTTTAAAAACTATTTTAAAGTAGTTATATTATACTACAAAAATTATGTTAAATATATATAATTTTGATAGTTCATAATATATGAATTATCATACACCTTGAAATTTATATGTGGTAATTACTAATTTTATTAAAAATATATAGGTTGATCAACCTCATTTAAATCAATATCCAGTCACGTGTTAAGGTAAGGAATATCAATCTTTTCATACTCTTAAACTTACTACGGTAAGGAATACCATTCATTTCAAACTATTAAATTTACTGTAGTAAGGAATATCATTCTTTTCACACTCTTAAATTTATTACGGTAAGGGGTATCATTCTTTTCATCATCATAAATGGATATTATTTCTTTCTTATTGGAAGGGATTATCACTCTTTGATTCTCGAAAATAATATCGTTTCTTTCTTGTGCCATTTATTTCCATGTATTAAATTGTGGGAATAACCTTACGGCGCGGTTTACCGCCTGTTGGTGAATAACCTTTTGTATTCTTTCCTTATTAATCTTTGAGAATAACCTTACGGTGCGGATTATCGCCTGTTTGGTGAATAACTCTTCGTATTCAAATTGATGGGAATAACCTTACGGCGCGGATTACCGCCTGTTGGTGAATAACCCTTTTTATTTGTCTCGTGTGGAAATAATTTGTCTACAGAATTATCACATGACACTTTTATTCCATATTCGTAAGTGATATCATTTTCCTTTATACTCATAAGGGATACCATCTTTTTCATCTTCCATTATTCAAACTTACTATGGTAAGGGATATTAATTCCCTTCACCTTTTGTTAATCAAACCTGCTACGGTAAGGGATATTATTTTCTTTCATAGACCTAAATCGAAACTTATTATGGAACTATTGCTTCTATAATTCCTGAAAATATTATATGTTCCATAATAGTTGAATTTCATTATTTCAACTGAACCTTCCTATTTTCTGAACATTTCTATTGAACTGTAAACGTTATTCTGAACTGTGGATCTTGAATATCATTTTTAAATTTCACTCCACATCATGTTGGCAATTTGGACATTATTTGAATCTGCACAAAGTAAACTTCCGATACTTATTGTTTATCCTGTTCTTCTGTTCATCATTTGTATCACTGTTATTTGTATTAATCATCAAGAATCAAGCTGTTGTGAATATCTGTGGCCGGGGGCACAGATGTGATATAATTGTTGAACAGATGATAGGTTAAAGGCGATATACTAGGTTAAAGGCGATACATCTGTTCGGTGTCTTTTATGACACGTGGTGAATGTTCTCTTTGGCCCGTAGTGCAAAGATGAACTGTTGGTTGGTATGATTATGACCAAAGGCTGAATCTGGTATAATCATGACCGTTGGTGCTTTATTGAATATCTTTGGCCCGTAGTGCAAAGATGAACTGTTGATTTGCATGATTATGACCAGGAACTGTGAATTTTTATTATCATGACTAATGGTATTTCAGATGATAAAAGTTGATGATGTTTTTACTAAAAAGAGAAGCGAGTAGACATTATGGTCTGCATTATTCTTCTAATAGATTGCTCATTCCGCTGCTATTATTGATCTGAACGTTGTTTAAGAATTTAACTACAGATTTTGATATAAACCTTGTAGTCTATTGTATTCTATCAAGAACTCAACTGTTGAAGGCTAATGATAATTTATTCGTCATTATCTTAGTCATGATATTTCTTACTGGGCTATTTGAGCTCACCCTTTCGTTTGTTCCATTGTTTTTCAACAGGAGATGAAAACGTAACGGGGTCTAGCCGGGGGATGGAGTGAGAGTCCGAGGAATAGTTATCCTAGTCTTCACGTGTTGTAAAATAGTGTGGCAATAATAGTGAAGACTTAGTTGTGTATTATTATACACTGTATTATTGTACGTTGTACTTTGTTGTAATAATTTTGTTGTAATCTTTTGACGACTCAAGTTTGGGCTGTGTGGGCCTAGATTTGGGGGCGTCACAAATAAGGTAATACCTTCTATAAAGGTAGTGTGGAAGAACCATAATGCTGAGGAAGTAACGTGGGAGCTAGAGCAAAAAATGAAAAAGGATTATCCGAACTTATTTGTGTAGCCTTATAATAGTGATTCCGGGGACGAAATCCTTATAAAGAGGGAAGAATGTAATTATATTGAATTTTGTAAATATTGTAAATGTTATAAATAATTAATAAAATTAAAATTTTGAAGCGTGACAAGTGTTTTGGGACAAGCAAGTTGCATATTATTTGTTTGTAGAATAAAATTCAAGTCTAATGAAATAAATTTGGATCAAAAAGGACTTGAATTGGATCAAAAATAAGCAAATTATGATTTATTGGGAATTAAATTGTCTAGGAATTTTGGATATTGACAAAAATACCCTTGACAACTTCAAAAATGTCCTTGGTATCCTAATAATGTGAATTGACAATTGTGCCATTAAGGATTGATTGGAATTGACATGAATAACCCTAACCATACATGAGTTAAGCTAACCAAGGTGTAGTTAATTGCTAGGAAAATATATACAACTTATATATGTATATATCTTTCAAGTATCAAGCTTGCTATTTTCATACTTCATTTCTTATCATCCAAAATTGCTAGCTAAGAGAGTTCATAAGAGAAAAGAGATGAGGAGCTAGGGTTTGCAAGAAAGCTTGAAGGATTCAAGAGAAAGTGTTCAAGACAAGTAAAAATTATCATAAAAGTGAAGAATCCTTCTTCAACAAGGTTTGTAGCAATAAGAAAAAGAACACAAAGATGGTATAAAAGTGTTTTGTTTCGAAAACTTGCTATCAAAGTGTTTAAATGCAAGATTAAGTTTAGTCATGCATGTATTTATGGATAGAAGTAAGATTTAGGAAGAAACCCTAATCATTAAAGTTGTATTACAAAGGTGGTGAGCTATTCATGCATGCACTTATGGCTAGGAAGCATGATTTGTGGAAGATCATGTGTTATTTGTTGGATGTTTTGGTGAAAACCTAGTTGGAAGTGTTGAACATGTTTGATACATAAAAATTTCTTGCTAGATAGCATACTAGATACCTTAATGGTTGAAAAATATGACTTGTGTAAGGAAATTTCAATATTAGGCTATATTTTGCATGTAAACCAAATCATAATCTGTAAAGTGCTTTAGAAGGTACATGTAAAAGTTATATGAGCATTCAAAGTTACTAAATAAGCATGTGTTAACGTATATGAGGTATAGAGTTCAAGAACTCAAAGAGGGTTCAAGTGTAAAGTTTTGTAAGTTGGCAAAATTTCTACAAAAGAGTTATTTTTGGCTATTTTGTGTAATTAAAGGTAAAATGAAGCTAAATACCTAAGTTTTAAGTAAAGACATGTAATATTCCGAACTTCCGAGAGAGTTGTAATCCGACTTTATATTCATAAATAACGATTGAATTACATCTTATATGTATTATGGAATCTTCGTTATTGTTTATTTATGTGTTTCGGTTCAAGTATCCAACCTTAGCACGAAAAAAGAGAATACAAGTTTTTTTCAAAAATTAAAAAAAAAAAAGATAAAACCTAAACCCTAAGAAAATGAACCTAGGACCACAAGCGAAACATGTACATCAAAATGACATTCTGTTTCAGTATTCATCTTTCCTACACTTTGAAAACACATTTTAGCCGATAAAAGTTTATTTCGAAAAACGCGTCAAGAATAAGACGAAATAGAAAAAAAGACGAAAAAAAAAAATTTTGCCTTTTTGATCGTCTAACCATTTTCTAAAAAATGGTAGTCGAAAATACTATTCATCAAAAAACGTACAACATCTTTTTGACTTTTCACTTCAAAGAATAATGTTTATTCAGAACAAAACTCTGTAATATCTAACTTTTAAATTAGTGAATATCAATTCAACCGAAATACTTATAAATGAACTAGGTTAGAGATAATTGGATTAGAAAACCTAATCTAGACCTAAACCTAGTTACAAACTAATTAAATTAACTAACTAATTAACCTAATTAGATGATTAGCATTAATCTGGTTAGAATCGAACTAGGTTAAGGTAACTGAATTACCATTTAACCTAATTATCACTAATTAAACTAAACCTAACTATGATTAAGGTTAATTAAGCTAAAGATTAACCTAATCTATAAGCTAAACTAATCGGTGAATTAATAACCTAATCAACCTAGGTTTATTGTTAATTAACCTAAGCATGACTAAGCTAGATTATCAAACGGACTAAACTAACTTTAGTCAAGCTTGGTAAAAGACCATGACTACCCCTTATATAAATGGTTAAATGACCAACCAAACAAGCCCTAGTACTATTCCTTTAGTAGGCTGGGCTGTGGACCAATTAGAAGCTAACATGTGTAAATTGTTTTGTCACCAAAAATGTGATCATTTCAAGCATTAAATGGCCTAAATGGAGAAAGATGGTCGGTAAAATAGGGGGGGGGGGGGGAATGTGGTGATCATTTTGATATTTGTATCACACAATTACACCTTCATACCTTAACAAAATACAAGTGTATACCTCGGTTAAATGCAAGTACCTCATACCCTTGAAAATCTATAAATAGAGAGCTAATTCTTCATTAGGTCTCACCATTTTCCAAAGCTTAAATTCAAGTATTAAAGTTATAATCAAAGATTAGTAAGTGAGTTCTTGTGAGGAAATTACAAAGAAATAGTTAAAGCTTGCAAATTCAAGAGGTACAATCTCTAATAGTTATTATGTCGATTTTTCTTTCGTCTTTAATTTTTAAAAGCTCAAGAACGTGAGTCATAGCCATGTACGATTGTCGTTCTCCGTGTTGTTCACATGTTCTTGAGCCTTTCTTCATTTTACATTAGTTATAATGTAGAATTTCATTTCATAGTTTAAAGCTCATGAACGTACATCGTAGCCATGTACGATTGTCGTTCTCCGTGTTCTTCGTATGTTCTTGAGCAATTATTATAAATTGTTATAATTAATTATACAAGCCATTATAATGACCAAATTTTTTCAAATATAAAGTGTCATAATCACTTATGTAAGTGGTTATAATGCTTAAATTATTTCAAGTATGAAATCCAAAAGCTCAAGAACATAAGTCGTAGTTATGTACGATTTTTCGTTCTTCGTGTGTTCTTGAAAAAAAGTCATGAATCTTTCTATGAAAAGGTTTATGATTTATTATTTTTATGTTATAAAGTGTTATTGAGTCTCATAACATGATTTCTTAAAGAGTTAAAGCAAACGATACCATGTTTCACATGGTTAACCCTAAAAAAAATTATCAAAGCAAGTTCACTGTCTGTTTTTTCCATTTTTTGAAAACTTAAATCTGAATCTGCCTTAGAAATACACTCTAATTTTCTATTGTAAATTCTGTCTCTCTCCTATATACTTCCCCTTGACTGATGATCAAGGTTTCTAGTTAATATAAATAGTTTGTAATATGATTAGTGAGAATTATTTTGAAGAATTGGAGTCAAGGAGCACGTGAAGACCCAATTGTAATGGAGCAATGTTAAATGTAATAGTTACATTTATGTATTTATTCTTCCACCCTAGGTTTGACCATTTGATTTATTTGGTGGCTCGAATAAACCAAACTAGAATAAAGTCCATAATTAATCCAAGTAGAATATTGTATTATATATGTGCATGCTTATTTATAAATATTATACATTATCAAACATGTTTCGCATGTTAATTAATATGACATGTATTTCATATATATGTGCATGTGCGCTAAACAAGATGAGACAATTAATATTAACAAACCTCTCATGATGTAAAATAAATATTATTTATAAAATGAATTAAAAGGTTTAATTCATGAATTAAAGAAGTTTAATTCATGAATTAAAGAAGTTTAATTCAATTAAATAAAATTAGAATGGTTCTAATTTATTTATTCTACTACTAATAATATTAAGTTGTAATGTTAAAATATATTAATAAAATATCGAACGTCGTCTTCTAGCATGATAAAACGATAGAACATCAAATAGTTAGTATACGTTTGTTGTGCACACATAATGCTTATATTGATTATTTGAGATATTTTATCACATTTGATGCTTATAAAGGAATTGAACATTACTGTTTTGTTGTAGACACATAAGGACAGTCTTTTTCTCTTTACTTATATGGAAGTGTTACGTCGGACTTAACTTAGATAATTTTGATTTGGATGTGCACATACATGATCATAATAATCTAAGAGACAAAATACAAAGGAGTTACATGTTGATGTAATTGACAAGGAGTTGTCTATCTATTAAATAAACTATAGTTTGTTGTGCACACATAATGCTATACTTATGTCGATAGGATCCTTTTATCACTAGCAGGTCTTTAACTAAATTTGTCGAACTATAAAAGGAGAGTAATATAGTTTGATAAAAATAGTGGGAGACACCAGTTTAAATAAAGACCTAATTAACTTGGTAATTAATAAAATGAATGAATGTTAATGTTGTTATTAATTCACTTAAAGAATATTGCTATGTTTAATTCACTAACACTGCATAGCATATTAGATGCTAACAATTTAATCAAACCAAATTATTCGTATTGTTTAAACAAAGTTGAGAATAGTTCTCAATGCTGAAAAGCTAGCAAATGTCCTTAAATTTTTCTATCGCTGCAAACGTTGCAGACCAAGCTTTTGAGAAAGAGATTGTTATTTTAAGAAATGACAAGATAATGCAAAGTTGGCTTAATGCATAATGCCCTCATCCATAAGTATCGAGTTACAGCATCAACACGAGAAAATGGATGCACCTACTATATTGCTGCACATTAAATAGTTATATGGTGAGCAAAGTATGTCAACTAGATATAAGATATCTAAGGAGCTTTTCCGATCCATAATAACCATTAGCACTACAGTACAGACACATGTCCTAAAAATGATCAATCTGATTGATTAATTGGGACAACTGGGTTTTGTCAAGGATGAAAGTTAAGTCAAAATTCGATCTTGCAGTCAATCACTGACTTCTATTCATAATTAGTTGTGAACTTCAATATTAATAAGCTAGTCGTCAGTTTAACTGATTTGCTTAATATGTTGAAAACTGTTGAGAGTCTCTTTCCTTTTAAGAAAAATCAAGTCTTACTAGTAGATGAATTTTCTAAGTTGAAGAAGATGGTCAAAGATGTTTCTGAGAAGTCAGAAAGGATAGAAGGCATACCAAAGGCACTAATTAAAGGATATAAATAAAAGTGATTCCGAGGACAAAGGAGTTTGCTTTTATTGCGATAAGCTGGGACACTAGAAGAACAACTGCAAGAAATTTATAGTACCTAAGCGAAAGAAGCTTCTACTGCAGATATAAATTTGTTCATAATGAAATAAAACTTTCTATAAGTCAAGTTCTACTTGGGTATTAAATACCGGTTGGTGATTTCACATATGCAAGTCGTTGCAGAGACTATGCAGAAGTAGAAAGCTAAACTAAAGATAAATAATCATGTGCGTGGGTAATGGAGCAAAAGGTTACTGCATTAACCATAAAAACTTACAGTTTAGCATTGCCTATAAGCAAGTCTATTAAGTTAGTAAGTTATTACAATGTTGATTACTTAATGGACTTTGTATACTTGACTTATATGAAAAAAATTCCAAATTGAACAAACTAAAAGCAAAGAGATGATATGAATCATACATTCATGCAACACTGTTAACTCGATCATGTTAATGAAACAAGACTAAACAAGATTATATAAAGATAGGCTTTTAAAGTCTTTTGATTATGAATCAAATACAACTTCTGAATCTTGTATCATGGATAATATAACTAAATCTCCATCTAGTGGGGACATGGAGAAAGAATTGTAGAGTTGTTAGAAATGGTACACACAGTTGTGTATGGGACCTATGACAACAAATACAAGAAGAGTGTATTCATTCATTACTTTCACTGATGATTCTAAATTTTGATATATGTATTTGATGAAATACAAATTTAAGTCGTTTGAAACATTCAAAGAATTCAAAATTGAAGTATAGAAAAGAAAAAAAAAGGGTCAGAAGTATTAAAGTTCTTCAATTAGATCGATAAGGGAATACTTAAATAGTAAGTTTCTAGATCATCTTAAGCGAAATAGTATTCTCTCACAATAGACTTTGTGATGATCTATGATGTGTTTTATCGATTCTCCAGTATCCTTCTAGGGTTATGCCCTTGAAACGATCGCATATCTACTAAATAAGGTACCTTCAAATTCCATCCCTAAGACTTCATATGAGTTATGGATAGAGAGGAAACCAAGTCTTAAGTATGTTGAGATTTGGGTTGTCCAGCTTATATCAAAAGGTTTGACAGTGATAAGCTTGGACAAGATCTGATAAGTGTAAACTTGTGGAATATCCTACAGAAAGTTTAGGGTATCACCTCTATAATCCAATTAATTAAAAGGTATTTGTTGAAACACGCTGCCTTCTAGGAAAAAGAATTTTTCCTTAAAGGGTTAGTGAGAGTAAAATATATCTTGAAAATTTTCAAAAATCACAAAATACTACAGATCAAGTGAAGGAATTTGTATATGTAGATAAACCGATTGTACCACAACCAAGTCATAAATCTAGTTTAGTACCGAAGATACCTAAAAGGTATGGATTTATCATAGATGATGATGATGAGGTACGCAACATAGTGGATGATGATCCAGTTACATACGATGAGGCATGAGTATTGGATACTCAAGAGAAATGACTGATGACCATAAAATTCGAAATGGGTCTTTGGAGAAAGACTAAAGCATATGGCAAGGTGGAGACCTGTAAGACTTGACTAGTGGTAAAAAGATTTCAAACAAGGTCAATGAGTTAACTATAATAAAACTTTTTACTAGTGAAAATGCATATATCCATTCGGATTTTACTTATAGTTGCAGCTTGTTATACAAAAGGATGTATGTATGATACAACCAAGAGAATTTGTTGTTAGAGTTTATGCCCTAGAGGCTAATTATTTGATGTAATTGCTTAACATTTGTGATATTATATTTGATTGAATAAATGGATTATTTTATTATGATTTCATTTACTGCGTTATATAAATGTTAACATAATAAAAGCCCTTAGAATAATGATACAAATTATATAGCTTTAAGTATGTGATTTGAACATGAGATTATATAATTATAATTAGTATCATTGTTCTTAAATGTCCCTAGTCGAGTATCATTGTTAATGGGACAACAATGATGCATTGAGACTAGTATGTGGATTGACTGATGGCCAAATCTCATTGGTCATAAATATATGAGATATTTGAGTCAATGCATAGGTACATGTTAGAGAACAATGTACTGGACTGACCCACCATGAGAATTCTGCATGGAGCATTATGCAAAGTGTCATAAGAAATTCTTATAGTGACAATGATGTAATGATCCTCCGACCTGAAGTCACTATATTATTACACAAGAATTTGTGTACTTTGATATCATCAAATGTCACCTTTAATATGGTGGACAATAAAGGTGATTATTGGGTACATCATGAATCGTGTGAGGAATATGAGTGATCTTGATGGAATTTAACCCTCCTATATATTAGGGGTGATATCCATAGGCCTCTTGATTGAGTAGGACTATGAAATGCATGGCCATGCTCAAATATTGATTTGTTTCATATAGTCTACTCATTGATCAAGAAAACTCAGATTAAATTATGAAGAGTATGACACATTCCATGCCTCGAGTTTAATCTAGGATATAAGGTTAAAAGGATTAAATTACATTGAAACATTGGTCACAAAAAAGTTGTATCGAATCACCGATCTTATTATTATTTGGGTAGCAGTGATGCATTACTAGATGCCGCTCACTGTTTATAATTTTATAATATGATTTTAAAATTATTGCCAACATAATAATAAACTATAGGGTCACACACTTAGAACGTAATTAAAAGGGAATTAATTTAAATTGTAAGTATTTTAAATATGTCAATATGATTGATAGTATTTAAAAATTACGAATTTAAATTAATAGGATAATTTGTATATATGTATATTAATTAAGACTTAATTAAATATAATATATATAAATTCAGATTTTATTTTTCTATTTATTTTAGGTTTTAGTTAATTCCTATTAACTACTATATATATGATATATCAGTAGTCTAAAAGTCACGTAAGGAAAAACTAAAACCCTAGCCGCTTTCAGAAAGAGGCTAGAGAGAAAAATAGGTTAGAAATCCTGATCTTGGTGGCTAGTACCGCAGATTCCTTTTGCTGCAGATCGTGGGACGATTCACGGAGCGTTCGTGTGGATACCGTAGAGACGCAGTCGCTGGATTGCGTTGAAGATTCGAAGCTGTTCCAGAATTCAATCGTCTCCTGTCCATCTCAGATAATCGGTAAAATAATCTAAACCTCTGATTAATCTGTTTTCGCTTGGATCCTGTCTTAGGGTTTCGAAAAAAAATTTTAAATTCCGCTGCTTTCACTGTGTCGAAATCCTAACATTTGTCTCCATAGAGATGGAGTAAATCAAGTATGAAAGCTACAATGATCCAATTATGGATTGAAGCAAATTTCTCAACGATTGAATATCCATTTTGATAAGACAATCAAATGAGTTTAACTTTAACAAAGATGATGAACCAAGTGTATACAAAGGTTAGTGGGAGCACTGTGACATTTTCAGTATTATATGTTGATATACTACCGATAATGAATGACATATTGATGTTACAATCAGTAAAGATGTGGTTGTCTAAAAACTTCTCCATCAAGGACTTAAGAAAAGGATCTTAACATTTTATTCAAGGTAAAGGTCTATAGAGATAGATCGTAAAGGATGTTCGGCTTGACCCAAAGAACGTACATTAATTCGTTGATATATACTGGATATGATATTACTTATGTATAATAAGCAGATATCAGCTCAATTCTGGAGAAGAATATTAAAAAAAAGTTTTTAATAATGGGTATGATATAAAACTAGAGGACTTAATAGATTCAAGTTTTTTCAGACTAACCAAAACAACAGCATATTCGTTTCAGGTTATATAATTACCTTGAACGGTGGTGCAATGAATTGAAAAAGTTCCAAATAGCAAAGAGTTGTTGATTTAGTGACAAATACATAGTAAATAACTATAAGTGAAGCTACAAAGGTAATTGTTTGGTTCAACAAGTTCATTACAAAAACTTATAATGGTTCCTAACATTAAAAGAGTTTAATTCACCAAGGAACCTAGGTCTCATATGAAATTCAAACATGTGTTGTAGCACTTTCATATGATTAGATGAATCATTAAAAATGAGACGACACCTCAAAGATGATAGACTCTCATTATAGCATTACAGATCCATTAACTAAAGTATTTATTAAGCAATTCATACGTCACTTAGAGAATAATGGTATGGGGATACCAAAGGGCGATTGGCTTTATTATAAGTAGGAGATTTGATGTGATATGCATATACTTTGTAATCTTATTCGTTTATTAATAAAAGTATCAAGACATTTCATTATTCATGCTTAACTAACTGAATTAATTAAATGGATAAACCCATAGTTTTTTAGCAGTGCATTTAGAACCACGATGAAGATTATTCTAATCAGATCTAAATTCAAGATAGCTCAAAACTAAAATTGTTCCTAGTCATTAGATCACTAAAAAGGGAATTAGTAGATCCGGATAGATTAGTACATACTATGTTTGCTCTTACGAAGAGGATGATTGATCTCATAATCATTTGTATAGAGACACTAAAGCAAGTATGTAAGTGCTTATTAGAGAATAAGTTCACTGAATATGATTCGCTCTAGGAACACCTAATGGAGTTTTACTTGTTTGTCAATAGGAATTCCTTATGTGATAGTCGTATAAGTGATCCTTAAACTTGATATCATCATAGTATCTTATGTGTACTAAGTTATACTTTGACATATTCCTTAAGGCTTGTTGGTATATCAAAGGATATGCTTATGTATAATAAGGTACACATGAAGATAGGTGAATGATCAACAAATGATCTATCACTTCCAATAAAGGGAGAGAATATCCTATGCGATTCAATAAGTGACAACTTAGAAATCCTTGGCCAGGGTTGAATAGAATTATAAAGGAGTTTATAATTTACATTAACTATAGTTGTGTATTTGTGAATTGAAATGCATATAATCAACTAAATAAGACTTGACAAAAATTCCACATCTTATATTTGATTAGGACATTGTGTGGTACAATGATTGAATTGTACAGTAACTATTCGCTGAAAGGTTCTTTTACGATCAAATATTAAAATCCATATTATCTAGAATGTTGATTAATCACTAAAGGGACTTACCCTTATTATGGAATAAATATTTATTCTTAATTAAAAAGTTAATTCGTAATAAATGAATTATAATTGTTCTAATTTATTTATTATATAACCGGTTTAATATGGAGAACCTAAAGAGTCATACTGCAAAAGAGTAATATTTATTTTAGATGTGGATGGCATAATCGTAATAATAATTTAAGTATATTTAATTTATACTATGATGATAGAATAAATTAAATAGCTTAATATTTATAGTTTAGTATTTTAGTAATACTAATTATAAATTAATAAAAGGAGTCTTATTATTAGTATTAGTATTATTTAGTTCCTAGATGATTTAGGAATTAATTAATAAATAATAGTATTATTATAAATAATTAAGTTTATAAATGGTTTAGGAATTATAATTAGTATAATAATTAATTTACTTCCTAAATGGTTTAGGAATTAATTAATAAATGCTCTCAATATTAAATAATTAAGTTCTTAAATAGGTTAGGAATTGCAATTAACTAATTTAGTTCCCAATTAGATTGAAAATTAAATTAAAATTATAATCCTAAATAGTTTAAGAGGATTGACTATATCTATAAATAAGAGGAGTCTTATTATAAATTAAGGTTACACTCTCTTTTATAATAATTGAGAGAGTACTTCATAATTCTCTATATCTAAGAAGTTAGAGGGAGAGAATTAGGGTTAGTCACCCTTGATTTAGAGAAACCAAAATTCACTTCTTTAATTTATAGATCTATTGGTGGATCACCTCTAGAAACTTCACGCTTGGGGAGCTGACATTGATACGTGTAATCTAATATTAAGTTGAAGAATAATGCAAAGGATTAAAGGAAGTTGAACTTGTACCCGTGGAAGCTTGGTTCTATAAAGGTATAAATCTTTTATCCTTCCTCAATTAATAAGAGTCGCATAAGAAAGATCCTAGTTATTGGTTTGTAGAAAAATTTTAAAATATGATTTTGCTTGCTTCCATTGCACTTATATAATTTGATTATATTTATGCCATATTTTTGTAAACCTACAATAAGCCCTCTGCTAAACAGCACCGGGGCGTAGGATAAAGGAAGAAAAAGGGCTAGGACTAGCGCCCCAGCACTGGTTTACTGTTCTTGATTTTTGATTTTTTTTTATGTAATATATTCAAGAGATGTAATCTGACATGGATAGGATTCAAATGTATAAATTAACCTATATTGAGTATAATAAACCAAATTTGGTTAATGAGATAATGATTAGAGAAAAACTAATCTAGAAACGAAAATTTAGTTTTTCAAGTAATGTGTGTTTAAGATGTATTCACTAAACTATAAAAGCTATATAAGACATCGAGTGTGGCACGAATTGAGATTAGGAAACTAATCTAAATGAAGTTAATGTCTCGTATGAGATTATTGAATATGTTATAACCCGAATTATTATATATAGGGTATACGATAAAGAATAGTGTACGAAGAATGTTACTTGACGAATGAAGTTATACAATGAATGTTCGATGAGCGTATCATGATGAACAAAAATCGAGGCAATTTCTTTCAGTCTTATTTGACTTGAGTGCGAATTTGTTGATATACGTGAACTATTTGTTCAAACATGTGAAAGCTTTTCCGTGTTATGTGAATTTGCTTGAGAGCATGATTAAAGTGTGCATTTATTGCAACTGAGTGAGTATAATTGTTGGTGCAATTGATGAACTATGGTAATTGTTCGACATAAACTGCTTAAATTGTTATGATGTGAAGTATGAGAACATGAAACATGCATAGAACAGATGCATGAAAGTAGATAACATAACATGCATGAGTAAACTGCAAAGCATGAAATACATGATGCATGCATAACATACAACGCATATGTGAAACGTGAAACATGAAATGTGATATCTGTTAGACTTGATAAGTTGTCGTGCTCATTCTTACAAATGATTATATTTGCAGCTAACGGAAGAAGTTTTGAATGAATATGGTCGTAAAGAATTGAAGTTAGGAAGCAGTTATTGGTTGTATGTGTTAAGTCAAAACGACTTATTGTATTGAAAATGAAGCAAGTTGCAATAAACTTTGAAGTTATCAAATAAAAGTTATTCGTTTTGAATTTGAGTTGTAGACTTTACATTAATCATTATAAAGTACAAATATACGATTGATGTGTGATGAGTTGTGTATACTCATAATTAATAAATTGAGATAATTCATAATAGATATGACATTGAAAACTAAGATGGATTGTAAAGATTACGATTCAGGAAATAAAATAAAGTTATAAGGTATTAAATAACTGAACTTTAATATCTAAATTGATATTGATTGTTGTGAACATTAAGGTTTAAAATCAACGAGTTTTATCAATTATATTATTGATTGATGATGTGAAGATAGAATAAAGGTTGTGTCGTGAGCACTGAACCCGAGGTTCAAAGGACCTTAATGAAGATTTGATGAAACAGATCAAAAGAAAACCCTAAGATTGTTGAGATGAAGCAATATTAATTGGTAAGAAGAAGAACAGCAAATCAAAAACTGAAAAATGATTCAAAATGAAAACTTGAATTAAGAGTGGAAATATGAATTAATTTGATCAATAAAAGCTCTAATACCATAATAACAACTATGAGCTGAAGAACTATTTTACTGAAAATAAAACCATATGTTATTCATTACTATGAAATGATCTTAATACTTGTCTTTTATATCAGTAGAAGCTAATATCTAGATACAGTATATACATATAAGACTTGTAATAAATTCTCTAACTCCCTCCTAACTGGATAACAACTAACTGTTAACTGAAATTACAATCAAGGACCACTAACTAAGATAGTTGTGCTTTATCACAACATGCAACTTGTGCCAAAACACCTTTGAGTTGGTGCTTTATTTCTTCTCTGTGAAGGCATGATATTCTAAACACGTACAATTTTAGCTCCAACTTGTGTACTATTGTCTGGTGAATCATTTGGCTTGTATTCTCTATTAATACTTCATGATATGTTTGTTTGTAAATATGATAGATTACATACAGTGGCAGAACCAGGACCATAATGTAGGGGGGTCAAAATCTCTCAGTAAAAAAAATTATTTATTGACGCTTGAAACAGTAAGTTGTAAGCCTAATTTTGTTCAAATTATAATTTTTGTTCGAATTGAAGAAAGGTAATTTCTCATTCGATGACAAGAAATTCTAAGAAGTTGAAGCAATATTTTGAATCTTTTTGCATAATATCAAAGATAAGATTCAACACATTTTATATCATAATAATAAATTTAAGTTCTTAACGATTCCCAAAAAAAGGCTTCAGGTATAATGAGAGTAATTTGCTTTGCAAACACCAAGTGCCAAATCCATACAAATTAAGTAACTTGCTTTATGTTAATATTTGTTTTCAACTTAAACAAATATGGGCCACAGGGAATACCGAATACACCCAAGATTATATAACATACTCAGACAAAGTCAGGGAAATTACAACACATACATCAACTGAATAATCTATATTTGATTTACCTACTTGAATGTTGATACCAAACTTCACAGATGATATATAAGGAACAGATGTAACTACGTTTAGTAGATATGCAACCACTAATGCCAATAATAACCACAAATCCTTACTTTTTTAAAACCCTAAATCCCTAGTTTAATTAAATTGACAATTACAATCTACCGAACAAGTGAACAATTTACCCTTACCGGTAGAGGCGGAATAAAGGAGGGGAGAGCCAGAGGGCGGAGAGGATCGACGCCGGCGAGGACCGAGGAGTTGTTGGACTGGCGAGTGGTGAGGCCGAGGCCTTTTTTTGCTCGGAACTGTCTGCGATCTGCTGAAGAAGTGATGCTGCTTGACTACTTCTTTCATGTTTGGCCCTTTTTTTTTTAAACTTACTAAATAAAACGACGTCGTTTCATTTAGTAAGTTAAAAAAAAAATACAACCAAAACGCTGCAACTTGACAGAAGGACTGAAGGAGGGGCTGCGACTGTCGGCGATCATGGAGACCCTCAGTCGATCAGAGATTGGGGGGTCAAGAAAAGAGTCTTCTAGCCTGCTGGACGGAGTTACCAGGGCCAATTGACCCCCCCCCCCCCCCCCCCGTTCCGCCTCTGATTACATATAATTATTTATATTAATTTAATATCATTAGGTCTTATTTATTTGCAAATATTATAATCTCGAAACTATATTCTCACGCATTACAATTCCAAGATTATTAATCCTAATATTAAATGGACCTAATTAGTTCCATGTTTGTTTAGAATGAGATTATTCATAAGTTATTTCATGTTATGTTTCTTTTGTCCAATATTATTTAAAAGAGTGAATAACTTAGCGTTTGGAGTATTATATCATTACCAGTAATAACAAAGAGATCTTCTCAATAACGTGTGTATAGATTAATAAAATAAGATACACTAGTTATTTTTTAATAAAGGCCAAGGTTAATTTTGTCCATAAACTTTTACTCCCAAGTAATGGAGATTATAATACCTAATTATACAAGGTATAAAATAGTGTCACATTCCAAGTCATTTTGTTATCCTTGATAAAATAATCTCAAGTCCAATTTTTGAAACATACAAGGAATTAAAATTAAATAGTACAATCTTAAATGTTATTCTTGCAAGCAAACACGGCCTTAAGTACTATTTTGCCCATTATGTCAAGATCTAATCATGAGATAAATATCTCATGTTCATTTTTGCACAGTCGCAAACCACCAAATCCCATGAGTGCCCCTTAAGTATAAACTGACCACACCCTAAAGTGTATGATTCCAGATTTTCTTTCGCTGATTTTCCCATGATTTGCCATGGGCAATATCAAAATACACAGGAAAAGATCTACCATACGAATTTCCATGAAGCTGTTGGATTTTTTTACTATAAAAATCCTATTTATCTATTTATTTAATATTTATTAATATTAAATATTTATTTATTAATAAAAATACATCATTCGTCATTCATTAAATGGTCATTTATTTTATTTATATAAATCTCCAAATTTATATATATTATAATTTATGTGTATAAATAAATATTATACACAGAATATATAAATCATATGCAATATATATAAATAAAAATATAATAGTTTATAACCTATAATAATTTAGAGATATTATCATGTAGATTATAGTGCTTTAATAGAGATGATTTATCTTGATCATAGAAGTTGAACTTCTAATTAAAGTACTAGTGTATTAAACGTATCATGTGATAATATTTTATTTATAAAATATTTTCACATAAATACTAATTTGTGAATGTTTCTTAATTTTTAAATAATAATGAACTTAATATTTTTATATATATTAATTTAATATTTCAACGAGTGAAATTACATTGTGTTAATTAATATCTCGAAATGTTAATTAATATATTTAATTAATATTAGAAACATTGTTATTGTTAAAACATCTATTAAATTTTTCATAAGAAAATTTATTATTGATTATATTATCTTGGCCAAGTCTTTTAATATTTATTATTAAAATGATTGATTTAATTGTTAAATCAATTTATGATCAAATGAAGATAAATTAAAGACTTATAAAATTAGTTTAAATATATTGAGATTATATTTAATTCTGAAATATTTATGTACATATATATAAGAAATGTTTTACAGTTTATTACTAAATGGTTTATTGTATTTAATTTTTGAACTGAAGTACAATTATAATTATTTAGTAGAATTAATTGTAATTAATATTTATTTTATATATTATTATTAGATAATAATATATGAATAAGTATTGAAATCAGAATAAAAATCGCTTAGAATTTTCATCCTAACCTAATATGAATCAATTTCATTAGAGAGATAATGATCAATAAGGATATAAATTTATCATTGATTAGATACGTAAAAATAATTTATTATTCCAAATCAGATAAAAAACCAAATAGCATATACTCTCTCCTCGTGAGAAAAACACGTAACATATTTTTCAGAAGGGTGTTTTGAAAACCATTCCAAATTTAGCATAAAGCTATAGGAAGAAAAATCTTGAAAATACTCTAAGATTCAAACGTGTCAATCCAACCAAGCACTAAGTAACAATTCATACTATATATATATTCTTTTGTATAAAATCATAAAAATAATCCTATTTTATTAAATTTTTAAAACTACTTTTCGGAAAAAAAATCCAACAGAAGCAACATACAGAACACGTCAAAACAAAACATTCATTCAGTCTGGACAACCACTACTACTATTACATGGAAGTATATCAACTTCGACAAAATTCAAATTGAACTATAATATAAGTTGCATGAACCTGTATATTTCATTCTATGTGCCAATATATATAGGTAAATCCGGGAAAAGTTAATTAAAAAGGAAGGCTGCTTGGTGCACCCAAACAAAGAAATGTCTCTTGCACTTCAGTTGTGAAGATCATGAAAAACAGGACTGGCTTCAAGTTGCTGAGCAAATTTTTCAAGGATCTCCTTCAGTAGAACTATAAAATCATCCTTCTTGGACCCTGCATCACTCTTTCCCTTGGCTACATCAGCAAATATCGCATCATACAAAAGAATCACTGCATCATCGGCCATTGGTGGCAAACCCAACTCCAACCCATTTTTTTCGAGAAAACTCCTAATCAGTTCTATACTCCTTTCCCCGTCCTTCCCATCATGGCTTTCCTTCAATATCTTCTCTACAATGTTGTTCAGTTGCTTCTCATTGGCCAAAAGCTACAAAATTATAATCCCCATAAAAAGGAACTAGGTCAATTATTGCAGATTTTTATAGCATAAATAAGCTGGTATTTCAAAATATAATTTGCTCTCAATTAAAACATGACTAGTACATCATTTTCCTCGTCCAAGAATTTTATTTCAAAAGCCTCCATAATTTATAAGAGAACCCCAATAGTTTTGGATATCTAAATCACCCTAGTGGCAAAAGTATTCTTGAATTCAAGTAATGTAAACTACTCAAGATTGAGCGGGATGAATCAAGACAAAAAACCCAACGAAGTCAGTTCAACATATATATAGCCAGAAGAAACTAGAGAACATTTTACGAAAGGAACCCCAAGGGCTTTCCTGAAAACGGAAAACAGCAACCACTAATTACCTTTTTTAGCTTAGATCCATTTATTATCTTGATGTTTTGGATAACGATAACATTCTTTTCAGCCAAAGATTCTGCAAGTTCTTGCAGAATTAGCTGTAGCACTTGTGCAAACTGTGCCTGCCCCAGTTCCTCTTCCCCCTCGGCTCCATGTTTCTTTAAGATATCATCTAGCATAGGAAATTCTGCTCAATCACGAAATTGACAAGTGAGCATCAAATATTTATATTGCCAACTACAAAATCAAGTAACGAAATTTACCGCGAGGACCATGGATACCATGTGGATTGTCAGATTTGTGACCATGCAAACGGAAATCATTTCTATCTTTTGATGGGGTACAATGTCAAACTTGGTAAATAACCAGAATCAGAATTTAAAACTGCTGAGGTCAACAGTTCAATTCCTATAGGGAAATTGTCTATATACCAGTTGAATGGACAAAAGTTAAGCACAGATCTAACACATCAATACATCATCCTAAAACGAAAAAGGAGATGGCAGTAAAGGAAGCTGGACATTAACAAATTGAAAACCCAAGTTCTAACTCCAACTCTCAACTTCAAAGTTAAAAGTCTTAAATTTTAAGTTCTTTACACTTTTTAAGTGGCTTTGATTACATCTCAAGAAAAGGCTCATAGTTAGCAACAACGAAAACAACTTGAATTCCTTGAAAATGTAAGGAAAAAGAAGAGAAAGCAAAAGTTTGAATCTTAGCTTCTCATATTCTTCGACCGACAGAAACAAATCCATTAAACCCCATAAAAAAATATTCAGCATCTTCAAGCAAATATAAACTAACAACAACAGTAACACATAAATACAATATAATATAACAGAACAATTTTTCCACAAACTTCTTATGAATTACTGTAGCTCTGTATAAACAGAGTATGAATGTGACCATTCTCAAAGGATTTACCGGCCACTGAATGGAATCTCTTCATGCCATTAGTTGTTAGAAGATATCATAATACAGATTATGATACATTTACTTAATCAAGAGATGTGGCTGGCTACATGCAGGTTGCCTCATTGGAACCAACATTGCGTACATAATGTCCAAGTCCATCTTGAATGATAATTTCTTATATTTGTAATTTGATATTGTGACGCCCCCAAATCCGTGTATATATTACACTGGATCTGGTGCTCACGTATCAACTTTTTCTACTTAAAATCTTCCAAACCAACACTAAATCCTAGCAATCCAAAAGAGATGGATCAAATGCAAGAAAAAGAAGACATGGTTCAAACAATAGTAGAACAGTCGATGACTGTGGTGCAAAGCCACGAATTCCAAAGCAAATGTGTTGGAAGGAATGTGGCTAGATGAGGCACAGCAAAATCTGCATCTGACGACTTTGCTAGAAAGGAGGGAAGAAGAATTGAACAAGGAGATACACGACCGTTGTGTATCTTATATGAATTTAGACAGGCGAGTAGAGAATTTTCCAGTAGAGTAAGGACAGTCCGTTTATGATATCAATCGGTCCGTTATATCCAGCATGCTTTTCAACAAGTTCCAGAAGGCTAACAATCGTTAAGAGTAAATATTAGTAGTAACTACATAGTTGTATTTTAAGGTGGTAGTGTGTGGTAAAACCCAAATTTTGTTGTGAATATAGAGTTAGTAGTAACGGTATGGTTTGTATTGTAGTATAATAGTGTGTTGGAAAAAAATCCCAAATTTTGTTGTGAATATGGGATTTTTAGAAGGAAAAATGTGATATAAGATCATATACGATATAAAATAAAATTATGTAGCATAAAGTTATGTTTAAAAGTATGTTGTGAATTCTATATTTTTATATGTTGTTTTCTTTTATATAGAAATAAAATGCTGCCAAGAAGAAGACAACTGACAGAGAGTACTGATGAAGTGTCACAAAATGACGGGGGTCAAAATGGGGGAAATCCTATGCAACAGTTCATAGATTTATTAGTGGGAGCCCTCCAAAATAATCCTGTAAATACAACTGCAACACATATAACAACCTTTAAAGACTTTAGAAACGTAGGACCTTCCGAATTTAAGGGAACAACTGAGCCTATAGAGGCTCAAGGTTGGATAAAAGAAATGAAAAAGCCTTTACTATAGCAAGTGTAGGCGAGGATCAAAAAAAGGACTTGGCCACATATTTAATGAAAGGTGAAGCAAATTTCTGGTGGGAGGCAAACCAGGCTAGAGTAGGGGAGGGAGCAATTCCGTGGACAATGTTCAAAGAAATTTTCTTCGAAAACTATTTTCCAAAGGGCATGCAGAATCGGATGGAGATCCGATTTTTAGAATTGAAACAGACATGTCAGTGCCCCAATATGTGGCTAAATTCAATGAATTAGCCCATTTTTCTCTACATGAAGTTGATACGAAGGAGAGAAAAACACAAGCTTGAAGAGGGTTTAAAACCCTGTATTAGAAACAAGATAGTTGGGTTGGGAGTGAAGCCCTCACAAAATAAAGAAAACAAATGTGGGTAATTTTCCTTCATTTTATCTTCAAGCTCCCACGTAATATGGATTGATTTCTCCATATTACCTTCACTGAAGATATTATTTTATTTCTTAACACTTATTCTTTCCTATCAACAATTTGAATAGAAATTTCTTCATAACTAAGGTCCTTCATAGCTAATAACATGTTCATAATCAGGTTTATAAGATCGCAATATTGAAACATGAAACGCATTAGGAATATGTTCTAACTCCGGAGGTAAGGCTACTTCATAAGTCACCTCACCTATTTTCCTAAAAACTTCAAATGATCCTATAAACTTCAGACTCAATTTCCCTTTTTTCCCAAAATGATTCTTTTCTTTCCAAGGGGATACTTTAAAGAATACATGACTTCTAACTTTAAAGTCTCATTTTCGTCTATGTTGATCCGCATATTTCTTTTGTCGATCCTAGGCAACTCGTAATTTTTCTTGTATGATTCGAAATACCTCGGCCGTTTGCTAAACTATCTCAAGTCCAAGCATTTGTCATTCTCCGACTTCATCCCAGCACATAGGGGTTCTGCACTTTCTCCCATACAAAGTTTCATAAGATGGCATTCCAAGCGTGATAGCTATTGTATGCGAATTCCACCAAAGAAAAATAATCTTCCCGGCTTCCTTTGAAGTCCATCATGCTACAAGGTCGCAGCATAAATATCTTCTAATATCTGAATTGTTATTTCACTTTGTTTGTTGGTTTGTGAGTGATATACTGTGATTAATCGCAATTGTGTCCCCAAATGCTTTTTAAGACTCCTATAAAAATTAAATATGAATCGTGGATCTCGATCGGATAAAATTGAAATCGAAACCCCATGCCTAGAGATAACCTCCTTTATGTACAAGTTGGCTAAGATGTCTAGGTTGAATTTGACTTTAACAGGAAGGAAATGAGAATTGGTTAATCTATCTACTATTTATCCAAATCGCATCGTGACCTTTCTGTGTGGTTGGAAATCCCACTACAAAATCTATTGTAATATGCTCTCATTCCCACTACAAAATTAAGCCAGAACAATTGGCAGTAATTCCTTCCCAATAAAGCATTTCACAATTACCAATAATTTCATTATTCAAAGGAAGAATATATGAAATTTCTAACAAATAAGCACATTGTTGCACAAGGTGCAAAAAGAACTTACCTAACTGTCTTTTACAGTTTAAAGTTTAATCCTTGTATAGACTACATAATTTATGAGGTCAGCATAAAATTTTATTAGCCACAATATGACTTGGTATAATTTCATCTTGGACTTTAATTAATGTCCCCAAGTGTGTTTCTATAATTTTTACGTCTAACACTGTAAAAGATAGATTACACAAAATTGCATAAAAATTAATTTAAGCTACTTGGGAGCTTGAAGATAAAATGAAGGAAAATTACCCACATTTGTTTTCTTGATTTTGTACTGTAATTTCAGGGACGAAATTCTTATAATGAGAAGTGAATGTAATGTTCCGAATTCTTATAAGATTTGTGATTTTATATTATATGATTAATTAAAATTAAGTTGTGAGTTATTGTGTTGTGTTAATTTAAAATAAATGAATATAGGAATTATGTGCCAACAAAATTAGGGCAACACTATACGAAAGTTATATGAATATTATACGAAGTATAATACAAGGCATGATAAGGTATATATTTGTGAATTAATAAAAGTTGGAGTTAAATAATTCAATTATTAATGAACAAGGAAGAAATTAGCTAAGTTACTTGAAACTTGGTTAATTAAATAGCAAAGCAACTTATGATTATTATCATATTATGAACCTGATTGGGACAAACCAAGTGGGACAAAAGCAAGGAATGGGAGGGGGGGTGCCGGTTGGTCAAGGGGAAAAAGAGGCCCATTTGCTAAGCCACTTGCACCATGTGACAAATAAGTATGCATATATATATATATATATATATATATATATATATATATATATATATATATATTTGTCTTGTTATTAATTGAAAGCCATGACTCATCAATAACATTAAAACCATGTGTGCATATAAATATTGCATGTATATGTTCGTCTTAGCAATGACCAAATGAAACAAAGTAAGCAAAGACAAAGGAATGACAGGAGCCGGATATAAGGAAGAGGGGGACCACACTTGAGCCACTTGCACAACTCGACAAGCATTGATGCATATAATTCTTATAAGTATAGCCTTGCCTTGTCTTATGTAGTGAATCACTAATATATTTAATTAGATTTACAAGCAATCCAGGAAAAGAACATTGGCAGGCAATTCAAAGACTTATGAGGTACCTGAAAGCCACTCTTAATTATGCTTTATTCTTTTCTGGATATCCTGCAGTGGCCGAAGGCTTCTCAGATGTTAGTTGGTGTTCAGAGCCAAATGCGGATATTTTTTCACCCTAGGAGGTGCCGCTGTCACCTGGAAGTCTAAGAAACATACTACGATATCTCAGTCATCAATGGAAGTTGAGTTTTCGCTCTGGCAAGCGCAGGAGATGAAGCTGAATGGCTAAAAGATCTTCTATTGGATCTTCTGTTCAGAAAATTGCAGCAGTCTGTAATTGCTATTTATAATGATAATCAAGCAGCGAGATTACTATTGCAGAGAACTCGCTATTCAATAGAAGAAAGAGGAACGCTTGTCTAAAACACGGTTATCTCAATGAGTTGATAAACCGAGTCATTGTAGTGGTTGACGTCCGACGTCCGATCTTAAGAGAACATTGTGGATCTTATAACAAAATGTCTAAAGTTGGAATTGATCCAGAAGACATCCGCAAGAATGGGACTCAAGCCTAGGTGAAGATAGACTTTTGTATTTATATCTACCATTGAATTACATTATATGGTTCAAAGACTTGTCTACCTATTAACGTGATTCTCGATTCAAAGAATAAAACACAATTGTACCATCAGTGTTGCACTTAAAAATTAAAAGAATCTATTCTATATGCAATGCATATATATGTCATGAGTGGAAGATGGCTTTTAAGCCTTAATGAAACTGAAGTACTACGGGTGCGGTGTGCCTGACAAGCACACTAAAGGATGCACCTATGTTCGGGTGGAGGTCTGGCCGTCTCCTATGGAATCTAAATGGTGAATTCCTATAGTCGTTGCATAATCATCTTTGGTCGGTTTGTGTAAAATCGTCAATTAAGGTGTTATGCACTTTCACACTTGCTTTGACCGATTTAAGCAAAGATTCAAGTCTATGGACATCTTTATGATGCACAAATACTAAAAAGTTCTCTTACAAGAATAAGACTATTGCACTTAGTTAATTTGAAATTTGCGGGGGATTGTTGAATAATTTCAAATTTCTATTGGTTGATATTTTGGTCCTATAAAATAAATACTTAATAGTTAAGTTTCTTAATAATTAAGTTTTCTTAATTGCTAAGTTTTTACTGTATTGGTCCTAAAAGTTGGTAATTTGTGATTGGCCAATACAAACCAACAAGGTGGTTGCAACCACCTATATCACCTATATATAGCTTTAAGTACTCAGCTAAACAGGGACCAAGCAAGAGGAAAGGAAAAATAGGAATGAGGGAAAATAAATAAATAGTTTTGTCTCAATAGAAAATATAGTGAGAGCATATACTAAGTTTCAGTGTGAATCTCAAAATATCCCAAAGTCTTATTTTAAAAGAGAAATCTATTGTCTTGTTACATTGAGGGTTTTAGTAGGTGCACACTAACACTCAATTGTTGTTCCTAGGGGTTTTAGTAGGTGCACACTAACACTCAATTGTTGTTCCTGGAGAAAATTCAGTCATCAGATCCTTGCACCGGAGTTGTGCCAACTAACGTCTTACGCACCAAGTTCAGCAAACGCATAAAAATTTTGTACTTCGTTGTTCACAAATTTGGTGAGATCTTTCCTTATTAATTTAATTTGTAGTTATTTATTAGTTATTTTTCCCAATTGCTCTAACAATGCTAAACTTGGTGACGTTATTCGACCCAATTCCGATGCAAGGAAGTGACGACCAACAACAAACGAGTGTTAGTGTGCATCTACTAAGCACTCAATGTAACAAGACAATATCTTTTCTCTTTTAAAGTAAGACTTTGGATATTTTGAGAATCACAGAGAAACTCAATATATGCTCTCACAATATTTTTTCCTTATTTAAAAGAAAACTATTTATTTATTTTCCCTGCTTGTTCCTATTTTTCCTTTCCTCTTAGTCCCCGTTTAGCCAAGTACTTGAGGCTATATATAGGTGATATATACAGTTGTAGCCACCTTGTTGGCCTGTATTGGCCAATCACAAATTACCACCTTTTAGGACCAATAGAGTTAAAACTTAGCAATTAAGAAAACAATTCAGAAAACTAAACCATTAAGAAGCACCAAAATTTCAATTAAAGAACAGAAAAGAGTCCAATACAGTAACAACTTGCACATGCAAAATTGCAAATACTAACAAACAGATTGTACTTGTATCAGAATACAAGCTATTAACTTTAAAATAACCAAAAACAAAAGGGGGGAAATTACATACCTCATTCGGCTTATTTTTGTCGATTTAGCAGTGTAAATATTTGCTGACGGAAAAGTTTAATAATAATAAGGCTCTACAAACTTCACTGACATGACAGATCTCATAAATATGATAATTCCACAATGTCATTGTATCCAGTCCCGGGGATATAGTCATAGAACATGTCCTATGTTACAATCTCAAATGTAGGTACATAATTTACATAAAATGTGATGTCACAATATTCAAGCTGATGATATTAGCTGCAGCATGTATTTCAAGTACAATTGCAGCAATATCAAGCAATACTCAAGTACAACACCAATAGTAGATTCCACACATTAGTTAATACCCTATTCTACCATACAACTAATTAGAAATTCATTCTGCTTACTCGCTAAGAGCACAATCATATTAAATAATGTAATGCTGAGTGTTAGATAGCATTAAGTGAACAAAAAATGTAATAAAGCGTCAGTCACCTACTTTCATATCTAGTAGAACAAGTATATAAAATTTCAATTAGAAATTTAGTTGGAGTTAAATTGAAATGAAGGAAATTAAAAAAAAAATGGCAAAACTATGAAGTATTTTATCAAGCTTTATAAGTTGGAGAAATCATCATAGAGTTTCACCCGTGAATCAAGTATTTATTATCTTCCTCAGACAAAATGTCATAGTAGTGGCTTATTAGCATAGTTGGGTTGGAAAATAATGAAATATAGTAAATCCCAAGGGGTTGGGAGAAATGGCAGAGACCTTGAGGAATAACTTCAAGGTCTCTGGTTTAATCCCCATACTTGAGCCAAGTTGTCCTATTAAAAAAGAGAAGAATGATTTTATATTTTGGTACGGAGGGAGTAAAAGCATTCCTATAATGGACCCTTGTTCTAATAGGACAACATTACCATGAAATAGAAGCATTCTTAGAATCCATGGACCCTTGTGCAAATTTAAAGCGAGTAGTACCACGAAATTGAGCCAAATTACAAACATAACGAGACAATCTGGTAAAAAAGATATATGAGAAAGGGAGATGTGGTCCTGCTTTTGTTTGTCTTCATGGAGTGAAAATGACCATAATTCCTTAATGAATTCAAATAGAAATAGGACTGCGACCGCATATCCCTTTTTCTCATATAATTTGTTATCGTAATACAAAAGTTATAAGATATAAACTATAATAAGAAAATGAAATATTCAATTATTTCAAATCATCAATACCCAATACTAATTATATTTACTAAAATCTTGTAACTTTTATGTAAAATACATTATACATAAGTTATTTTAAAAATGGGGAATTTTTTTGAGAAGCTGACAAGTGATATCACTACAGCATGTGTGTGCGTGTGTGTAATAAAATTGGAACGATACAGAGAAGATACTATTAGGCTAGTGGTTTAAAGTCTTATTTGGATGGATTTGGTTCGATTCGGATTTGGGATTTAACCTAAGATTTGTTCCAGATTCAGGATTTGACTAGGGTTGTTACATATGGTATCAGAACTAACTCTCGAAAGCTCGGATCGGGTCATCTAATCGAGTTGTCAGAGTTTTAGGGTTGTGTGTGATTATGTGTTCAGGCCGAAAGGGATGTCAAGTATTTAAGCGGAGAAGTTTGTAACACCATAGTCACACATCGAACATGTGGGATAACGTGATAGGTATATAAGGACTCAAGCTACTATCATTAATACCTTTAGTAATAACCTTTTAGGTGAATTTGTAGTTAACTAAGATGATCTAAGAAGATATAATTGAGACAGCACATTGAACCTTATTATGTTATGATTTGATTAAGACTTTTGACCCAAATTATCACACACACACACATATATATTAATAGCAAAAAATTGTCTCTCAACCTTAAAGTTTAGGAATAGTCCTTCACCCTTAACATTTAGTTATATAAACCTAAAATTTAGTAAAATAAAAAATTCTTCCATTTTTTATTTGATTTCGAAACTTTTCATCTCCATTTTTACTATCATATAATTATCTACTTACCACTATCTTTTCTTCTCATACATTATCTTTTTAGTTAGTGTTCTTTAAAATTATTCTTGATAACAATAATATTTAATTATAGAATAATCTTTTACTATTAACCTATATAAGTATAGCTATTTGAGCTTAATAAGATTTTACTATTACATAAATAGATGAATATATATATATATATATATATACATACATATATATAAACAGATAAATCATTAATTTAAATATGAATGCTACCATTTATATTATTTAAATAGATAAACTATTATTTTAGATTTTTAAATTTATTTAATTTTTCATCAATAATTAGTTATACGTTATTAGTTAAATAATATATTTTAGAAAGAACTGTTTATATATATATATATATATATATATATATAAATCATTGTACGCAATATTAATATTACATTATAAAAACTAATTTATTATTATAGTATAAGACAAAAACATATAAACAATAAAATAATTTTATAATAAACCCCTTACTATACACGGGATCATGAGCTAGTTGTATATAAAAATATGCTAAAATTATGTTTCGATCATCTGTTGTTTCACATTTTTCACAATTTGCAAACTATGACGACAAATTTTTAAGCTTTATTAATGTTATTAAAGAAAATTTTCATAAGGTTTAATGAAGCATTGATCAAGTGCAATTATGTGATGTATCAAGCATAAATTGACTAAAACTTCGTATTAATTTGACTAGCCCTGCATGTTGATTTAACTAGCTTCCGGTATCAAATTTAAATTAGCATTTGGGAATGAGGTGACTAGCATTACATGTTAGCTAGACTAGCACTCTATGTCAAAGCTAACTGGCATTTCACTATTGACTAGCAGTTGCCATTTCTGTCTGCCTTGCAAATTCAATTGCTTTCCAAGGCATAGAAAGTTATCTGTGAGGTATTGGTGTAGTATGGAATGTACCACACAAATCAGTCTCCTTCACAAAATATACCCCCTCATCACGTCATGAAAAAAGCCAAAAGACACAAGTTTAGCCATTATTCAACATAAAGGGTAGCACTCTTGATCCTGTACACAGTCAAGACTTGAAATAGTCAATTTAGTTTTCAGATGAAGAACATGACAACTATGCTTTAGTGATATTTTGACTCTCCTAATCTTCAATGTTGACAAAACAGAACACAAATAAGCATGGGTTAGGTTCAGCGCATATAACCTCCAACTTTAATCTATTTTTGATGGGGATCACTAGTCAAGACCAAAATAAAGAATTTTTATATTTGTTATTTAGAGTTTTTATTATTAATATAATTATTTAGTATGATATTCTATGAGATTTAATTATAGTAGTAGATTTTAATTAGGAGAATTCTATTATAGTAGTAAATTTTAGTTAGGAGATTGTTTCCTTTTTAAATTATGATTTTTATTTAGTCCCCAAATATTGAGTTTTCTATTTAAGTTTTGTAATACCTCATTAGACTATAGATTATTTTTATTTGAGAATTGCTTTGGCATAATTTATTGCAGAGATAAAAAAATTTAGGGTTAACAGACGCATACTTGAAACCTTACACCCCTAGCGATTTACGCCTAGAGCTAAATCCTAGATTTTTGATCTATTAATTGCTACTGAAAACATTCTCAAAATTTGTCCTACATCAATTTTGGTATCAGAGCCGTACCTTAGGAAGCTTCCATAGTCACCGATCATCGCCGAAAAACTTCGCCAGAACCCTAGTCGCCGATCGTGCCACACCACTGACAAAGTGTCCTCACCACCATCGTCGAACCATCATCATAGTAACCACCGATCAGAAAAGGGAAACGACACAGAAGGAGAAGACGAAGCAGAAAAGGGGAAAGAGAATAGAAGAGGTAGGAGAAGAAACAGAGAAAGAGAAGACATACCTGCGACTATCGCCGCTATGTCGCGAAGCTACCGTTGCTTCTCTCGCTTGCCATCTCTGACCAATTGGCAATGCTATAGGTCATTCGTAAGGTTTGAGCTTAAGGTGGCTCCCCGTGAATGGGTTTGAGCTTTTGGTTCCCTTGTGGGTGGGAACCAAAAGTAATACAGTGAAAAGATAGAAAGCGCACATGCCGATGAGGATAATATAGTCAAATATTGCCAAAGAGTGATCTATCAGTAGTCAGGAAGTAATCTACCCATGTAAAATGGCTGCTACTAGTTTTTCCATAATTTCTAGAAGAATTAAAATATTTGAGCAATAGTCATCTTTATGCGACCCTTAAAAAATACTAGGTGCCAAATTCCCATAAAATGCATGCTTTTGTTAAATGAAAAGTAGGGGAGGGGGAATGAGCAAAACGGGGTTGTCAACAATCAATTAAGAAAATTGTGATGGTTAAATATGCAGATACATATATAAGTTGATGTTATATAGAGAGAGAAAGTGGTCACACACTCGAATCAGATTGGCTATTTGTGGTTTCTATGATTTATTCAATATATAAATGTTGATGATAATTGACCACAACACAGTATTGCAGAGTTTAAAAACTGAATATAAAAGCACACCTGTAAAAGGAGGAATGCCCATTTCAACACCCATATGTGCAAGAGCATTTCTTATCTCTTTCTTACTGATCTTTCCTTTATCTTCAGTATCTAAATCGGTAAAAAGATTCTCTGCTAACATTGCGAAATCATCTTCATCCTCCAAAAACATTCTAAGAGTTTGCCCATCCAAAACCGCAACAACAAGTGGATCATCTGAAATAAAAAATCAGACACAAGCAATTTAAATTTATTATTTCTCCTCGTCAAACTAGACATAGGCAACATGCATTGCTATGTGGAAAAAATACTTGCTTTTGGGTATCTGAATCACTTGTAAATTAATTAGAAAGAGTGTATTAAACTGTGATGGTGGAAATATCAAAACATAAGCAACATTCCACCATCACAGTTTAATACACTCTTTCTAATTAATTTACAAGTGATTCAGATACCCAAAAGCAAGTATTTTTTCCACATAGCAATGCATCCATTGCTAATTTGACCATATTATCCTTGCTTTCAGAACTGTGTAGACCAAATATCAACGCATTTCCTTAAAAGTACAAGCAGAAGGAAAACTTTAGTACATATCAGATTACTCCTTTCTTAAATCATGTGTCAAGTGAAAAAGGTCAACTAAAGTGGGACGGAGTAAGAAGAACACAAGCCACTTCCCCTTTGAAGCCTCCACTTAATAAATGACATGTACTTGAACTTTCAAAATGTTGATCATGTCCTCAAAGGATAACAGTTGATATACCATTGGGGAAAAAATGAGGAAACTTGCTTAAATTTGCTAGTTTTGTTAATAGCAAATGCCTATAAGGAAAACGACAATAATCATATATTTTTATATGCGAAAATTATGCAAATTATACAATACTCTCTTTCTTATGCATCTCTATTTGTCATTTTTGCTCATGTGGGTGGCTACACTCTTTTCGCTATCTTCCTCATTTATGTTTCTCCCCACAAGTTTTGAATGAAAATTTCTCTTTTCCCATATGTTTTTAGACAACCATCGACTCTCATTACAGTAAGTCTAACTACTATTGTTTGTGTAGGCCTAGGTAGGCATTAAATCTTATTTTCAATAAGCTCTCTCTCTCTCTCTCTCTCTCTTTCACACACACACACATATATGGACTCACGTGATCCATTAATTTTCATCACTTTAAAATTTATGGGAAAAGGACGTACCTCAAAAATTGCTACTATTATATATATAGTGAAAGCATAATAAATAATCAACTGAATGTTTATAGTAGCAATTTTGAGGTATGTCCTTTTCCCATAAATTTTAAAGTGAAGAAAATAAATGGATCACGTGATTCCATATTCTTGAAATTTCAAGTCATGTGATTTATGAAATTGGACATTCAATATCAAGCATCCTTGGAAGCTCCACTAAGAAAAGCAAAGTAAAGAAGAGCACCACAATAATTTAGTAAGAAAATTAATTGATTCTATAAAAAATTATTTAATCAACCAATGCCCAAAATTATTTTACTGACTTCATAGTTCAAATCCTCAAATTATTCATTCACAAACAGTGTTAACCATAGCTCGTACAGAATTAGCCTAACCAAGATATGTATTAGCAAAAATTTTAGAGTGGAATAGTTAAAACAATGAACACAAAATAAAACAAGTAGACGAAAATGAACTAATAAAGTACACTTGCTGCTTTAAGATTAAGAAGAGTATGTTGGTGACAATGGTATATGTTTCAAGATCATGGCTTTCTTTTGTTGCAACCAGTTTGATATAAAAAAATTCTAAAAAGTATAAGCAAAAGAAAGAGAACTAGATGATTTGATAGCAAAGAAAATGAAGGATAAACATGTCAAACAAGCAGCCAGGAGCTTTATAGTTTGTGAGATGTAAGCTTCTGGCTTTCTGCATTATGAGCTTCTCAACATTGTTTTAAATTATATAACGTCATTTCAATGGTTGTAGTCATTAAAAAGTTATTAGGCCTTAATCTAAAGAAATACTAAATTCCAGTGTATAAATTTTCCATCCTCGAATTCCTGCTTAAATTCACACGGCCCAAGAGATTCATATTAGATAATTCCAATTTTCCAACAAACTACTTCTCTTTGTTTGATTCAGTAATAGATTAATGTTTTATCTGAAGATAATTTACAATTCCTAGTAACTATGTAATGAAATTCTGACACTTCCTAGGAACATTATCTGTGTTACATGGACTCTTCAATTGAGGGAAAAGTACCCACATCAACACGAGTGGACATGGGTATGGGATCTGTGTCTGTTTCTTCGCTTGTCATCGGACACTTCGAGTCGCCAACAATTGTTATTAACTTATTATACCCTATAAACTTGATGATATTTTGAATCTAAATCCAAAAACTTAGTACTTTTTCAACATTTCTGTCATACTTAAAACATCACTTAAATACAACACACTAATTATCTTTTATATTTAAATTTATACTAACTGTTTCATGTTCTTACACTAAAGCTCATATAATATTAACTTTAAATAGCATAACTTGTCGTATTCATGCACATTTATCTAAATAATAGATCCTTTTATGCCGAGTACCCGAATTCTATTATTTAAAGAATAGACAAGTCTGACACCTAGATATGACCACCACTCGATCTTCGTACCCAAGTCCATGTAACATAGAACATTATAATGACTCGTGAGTCAAGATTTCTTGTATTAAATTGTATTAATTTCAAAAACTTATTTATTTTTATTTTAATAATAGAAAACTATTTCATGTAAAAAATAATATTATGACAATTTTAGTTCCCTTCCATTGCACACGCCATTGAAGTAAAATTCTCTCTTTCTTGTGTGGTGCTCAATTTTTAATTTTATTCCAGCTAGAAAGTCTATTTTTTCCTTCATGGAGCTTTCTACTTTTTCCTGTCCTATAAAATAATTTTCTTTAACACACCAATCATTGGCATGGTTGGACTACCATTTGACTTCGTATGAATAGAAACTGAGATACATTGGTGCAGGCCTTGGTAGTAAGGTAGCAATTAAGTTATTTGTCAAAGTTGTCTATGGTTATTGGTGATTCTAATTTTTTTTATACCTATAATTTTTGAAATTTTAGTGTCTTAAGAGTTAAATTATTCCGAATATAAAGTCATGTTTGACTTTTCAAAGTCCGTGTGAGATATTTTCAAATTCAAGATTGGTACGATTCATTTTATTTTTTTTAAGTAATAAATCTTGTAATTAGTAATATATTTTATACTTTATGATTTACATAAATGTATTATCTAAAGTTAAAAAAATTCATATCAATTTTTAATGTGAAAATATCTCAAATTGACTTCAAAAACTTAACATTTATCTTATATTTTGGAACAGGGGGAGTATTACTGTGAAACACCGATACGAATATGTGATACGGATACGATAGGAAGCGCGATACATTATAGTATTTTCAAAAAGGATACAATACAATGGGAATTCATTAAAAAATTTACATATTTTTATATTTTCATACATGTATATAATAAATAAATTATTACATAATCATAACCAAGTACTTAACTTAAAAGTTTTAGTTCTTTTGAAATACTATTCATTATTATGACAAACCAAAAAGGACGGATCTTAATATTTACATCAAATATAATGTCTTAATAATAAGACTTATTATTTACTGGCATCAATCTATCATTACGTAATACATATCCAAAAGTTAGGAGTCTAATTTATATCAAAAAGACTTTAATCATCACCATGTCTTAAGACACAAAGAAGCTTGTAAACCAAAAACAAGATGAAGCAAGCTAAACCTATCATTGGACAAGGCATATCATATCATTTGAATCCCTTGGATATCACGAAGTACCCCTAAAGTATCTGGAAGTGTCCAAAATTAAAGAGATTAAAAATACTAAAGTTGAAATCCAAGAGTACTGAATAAATACCCAGAAGTAACAGCAGAGTATCAGCAATCAACGTCCTCTTAAAAGTGTCCGTGATTCGTAGGAGTATTATTTAAGGATCCTTGTAGATATAGAAACTATGGTTTTAATTTTAAAGCAATACATAATCAACTTATCCTTCTGTATAACCTTTTCCATGGTTTCATTTTGAAAGTAATTAACCAGTCACATGAACTATGTAATGCTTATTACAATTCCATTTTTATTTTTATTTTTTTGGTAAAGGGCCTTAGAATTGATATGTCTATAGTTTATTTATTTTTCTTGCAATTAAAGCAAATTGTTCAATTCGAAGATTAATGTATGAAACGGATCAAATATCCAGTCTATGTATAAATACTGGACCAACAAAACACAATATTTATCATTCAAACAGATAGTAATCATGATTTAAATGGAAAGGTTGAAGTCAAACACCTTGAAGTTCATCGGCAATAGCGCTGATTAAATCTTTAATCTTTACAGAAGCTTGATCTGCTCCAAAATCCGTTCGCCGGAAACTGACGTCATCTACGTTGAGACGACTAAGAGCTGAGGACTTGAGACTTTCCGGTAATGTGAGGCGAAAAAGTGACGAAGAAGCTATAGATTCTGCCAGTTCGAGGACACGATCGCCGGTGATCGTGCCGTCGGTCTCCTGTAGAGAGAAGAAATCAACGGATCTCAGCTGGGTTCCGTCGAGAACAGTTAAACCTCCGTCGGCCATTTTTCGTGATTTTGGAATTGAAGAGCTGTATAAGAGAGGAACTGAGAGGCTGAATTTGAATTGAATTTTGGACAGTGGACCAAAGAAATGTCTGCCTGTCCGAAGGAGACTCCGTGTCAGGTATTTGTTATATATTTACCTTAGGCTTGGAAATAATTAAGAGACTTACCATTTTGGATTAGAAAGTGATATTAAGATACATGCACAATAGGCCACGCCGGGCCGGCCGGCCTTGGGTTTAATAGGTTTTAATCGTTGATTAGGAAGTTAGTTGATGTCTGCGGGTCAGATCAGACTAAGCCTAGATAAAAAGAGAGAGGAGAACAAAAGAAGAATGACGGAGCCGTGAAATCGCCGATCACGAATAGAAATTAGGTTATGTTTACTAGTGGCTATTAATTATTGTAATATAATATCGGGTAAAAATATTTGATTAGGATTTAGGACTTTTTTTGTATATTAATATATACAAAACTATAAATCAACGAGACCAAATATTAAAAGGTCAATCAAAATCACCATTTTCAACAATTTTTAATACTGCTGCATAGAAATTAGAAATAACCCATAATGATAATGACTATATAATTATATAATATGGAGTTGTCTACAATTACCAGCACCCCAATTTGAACTAAGTGCTCACTCATAGACTAATAATCATATTATAATATAATATGGTAGGGGAGAGAGAGAGAGAGAATTCAGTATTCGGTGTATTCTAGTTCAGTATTCATGTCATTTTACCAAAAATCGAGGCTGACTTTTGGCCAGGCTAGACTTTTGACTAGGCTGTGCCAAGCCAGGCTTATGGACAGGCCGGGCTAAGTTATTGACCAGACCGGGCTTTGATCAGGCCGGGCCAAGCTAGGCCAATGTCAGATCGCACACCCCAGGCTTTTTGTGCATGTATACCTCCGACTAATCTCTAATTAGGATGAATTTAATTTTAATTTTTAAATTTGATGGGTTAACTTCGTTGCTACATAAATTCACTCAACTGCTCCTTCAATTATTACTGTAACCACTTAATTATACTTTAGTCCATTTTTCTTTACAAATGCTATGTTTGTTTGTAAGTATTACATTTTAATAAAATTATTAATCTTAAGTGTGTTATTTGTTTTTAAATATAGACTTGAGACTATTAGTCTAGAAATTATAAAATGACTTAATATGGAGACTATTTAATATCATGATCAAATTAAGTATTATAATTCCCCAACCATTTGGAGCTAAAAAAAATTAGACAAAATTAATCGCAACCTTATTCTAAAATGACCATAATTTCTAGACACCCACGCGACTTTAACATCAAGTGGGAAACACACATTTTGGGTTTATGGGTTGTGTAGTCAAACTTCAAACTTTGAAACTAATTAACCGGAGCTAGACCTACATGCTTCTGTTCCAATTGCATGGTTTTTTTTTTTCTTTTTAAGGAAAATTAAGTTCATAATTCTAGACTTTAAATTTTGGTGGCCAAGTAAAATAGTTAATCCTAATCTTTCTTCCAATTTTAGTATTTCTAATGAAAATTTAATAGTTCACATATCATGTATTTTGAATTATTTATTTGTTAATTTATGTGCTAATTTATGATAATTTGATTTTCAAATATTTTCACATAGCTCCTTCAATTATCACTGTAACCACTTAATTATACTTTAGTCCATTTTTCTTTACAAATGCTATGTTTGTTTGTAAGTATTACACTTTAATAAAATTATTAATCTCAAGTGTGTTATTTGTTTTTAAAAATAGACTTGAGACTATTAGTCTAGAAATTATAAAATGACTTAATATGGAGACTATTTAATATCATGATCAAATTAAGTATTATAATTCCCCAACCATTTGGAGCTAAAAAAAATTAGACAAAATTAATCGCAACCTTATTCTAAAATGACCATAATTTCTAGACACCCACGCGACTTTAACATCAAGTGGGAAACACACATTTTGGGTTTGTGGGTTGGGTAGTCAAACTTCAAACTTTGAAACTAATTAACCGGAGCTAGACCTACATGCTTCTGTTCCAATTGCATGGTTTTTTTTTTTCTTTTTAAGGAAAATTAAGTTCATAATTCTAGACTTTAAATTTTGGTGGCCAAGTAAAATAGTTAATCCTAATTTTTCTTCCAATTTTAGTATTTCTAATGAAAATTTAATAGTTCACATATCATGTATTTTGAATTATTTATTTGTTAATTTATGTGCTAATTTATGATAATTTGATTTTCAAATATTTTCACATATGAAGAGTACGGTGAAGTATTGTAAACTCACTAACTTATTTCAACAGTATTTAAAAATTTATAATTAATTGTTCATCATTTTTTGATGTATAAACAAGTTTAAATTATAGTTTAAAATATATTATTATTGGTAAGGGAATAATAGTTCAAACGATATTTTCTTATCCAAGATAATACATGCATCCAACCATTTGATGATTTCCTTTTTGACCACTTCTTTCATGATAGGGTTAAGTCTCCGTTGTTGCTCAATGGTAGGTTTTACCTCCTCTTCAAGCAGAATTTTATGCATACAAATTGATGGGCTTATCCCTTTTATGTTTGTAAGAATCCATCCTAGAACTATCTTGTACTCCCGTAACACCCTTAACAACTTATCCTCTTGAACCTTATCGAGAGATGCAGAAATTATGACTGGAAGAATAGAAGAAGACCCAAGATAAGCATATCATAGATGACTGGGAAGTGGGTTGAGTTCCAAACTTCACTAGTCTCCAAAATTTAGGAACTAGAAAAGACAATTTCCATGTGGAACAAATCTAGTTTGTCTATGGACACCCTGATCTCAAGCCAAAGAGATGTGGCTAATAGATCAAGATTAGGTTTTGGGAATTCTTTCTCAGAGCCTAATATGGAGAAATCAACGAAAGTAAATGAAAGCAACTCCTTTAATATTAATAAAGGAATTGTGTTCATTAAATCCTCAAAGATAGAAGAATCAATCTTTCCCAGCTGCTCATACTCTGCTAATCCTACTTTCGTATCAGACAATAAAACTCGTACTGGTCTAGAATTCAGAAAATTAAAAAATAAGTCAACACCTATGGCTGAACCTCGAAGGATCATATAGTCAAGCAAAACTTACTCTACGAACTAGCCATGCAGAAATCGTAGAGTTAACTTTCACTCTACGAAACATGAGAATCGTAAAGTAGTATGGAAGCAGAATGTATATCAACCCAACATAAGGACTATAAGCAATTATAATTCATACAAGTCCTAGACAAATAGGAATTCACAAATATACACACATCATCGTCAACATCATATCAATCATAGGCATCATCATAGAAATGATAAATATTTATCAGGTTATCATTATCATATACTGCAAAGATCTAAAATCAAACAGATTTGGGTCCTAAAAGGTACTAACAAAAAATGACCCAAGCAAATGTGGGTACCAAAATGAAGATTGATTTGTAATTCAGGAAAAGAGATCCATCTAGTACCTTGACAGTGGATGCTCAAGACACATGATAAGAAACAAGGCTCTTCTGTCAGATTACAAGAAAAAGAATGGACCTGCAGTCATCTTTGGAGACAACAACTTGGGGAAAACCAGAAGATATGGCTCAACTGAAAATGGTGCAATATCATTCAGTAAAGTGGCTTGTGTTGAATGACTAAAGTATAACCTGTTAAGCATCAGTCAACTGTGTGACAAAAGACATCAAGTCACCTTCCTCAACAGCCAATGCCAAGTCAGAGATTTAAAGACTAACTCTCTAAGGCTAGTAGGAGTTTCAGAAGGAAATGTCTACGTGGTCAACCATACCTAATTAAGTTCAGATGAGACAGTATGTTTCCTTGCTAAAGCCTTTGAAGATATGTGCTAGCTCTGGCACATGAGATTATCTCATCTTAACTTCAAGAGTATGTCAAAGCTTGCCTCCAAAGACCTAGTAAGAGGATTGCCAAAGCTTAACTTCATCAATGAAAAACCCTATAAAGCATGTTAGCTTGAAAAGCAAACAAAGACCTCCTTCAAGAGCAAGACAGTCAACTCAAATGATAGAGCCCTTCAATTACTACACATGGATTTATTCGGGTCTATCCCAACTACAAGCCTTGGAGGAAAGAGATACTCTCTAGTGGTAGTAGATGACTACACTAGATACACAAAGGTATCCTTTCTAAGCTCTAAAGATAAAACTATTTCACATCTTATCAAGCTCTTCAAACTGATCATGAATGAAAAAGGGTGAGAAGATCAAGGCCATCAGAAGTGATCATGGAAGAGAGTTTGACTTTTTAGATATGGACCAGTTCTGTGAAGAAAATGGAATCAATCACAACTTCTCAGCTCCAAGGACTCCTCAACGGAATGGAGTAGCAGAAAGGAAGAATATGACTCTTATTGAAGCAGGAAGAACCCTTCTTGCAGCAGCCTATCTTCCTGAGTATTTTTGGGCTGAAGCCATCAACACTGCATGTTACACCTAGAACAGGTCACTCATACACTTAACATTGAAGAAGACTCCATACGAATTGTGGAAAGGAAGAAAGTCAAACATAAGCTACTTTCATGCGTTTGGCTATTTATGCTACGTACTCAACAATGGCAAGAAGCAGCTAACCAAATTCCAGCCAAAGTCAGATGAAGGAATCTTCCTTGGCTATGCTACGGATAGCAGAGCATGCAGAGTGTTCAACAAGGAATTCTTAACTGTTAAAATCTTCATCCATGTCACATTCGATAAATCAGATCCAGAAAAGAAAAGCTCAACACTCAACGATTCATCATAAATAAACTCAACAATCGAAGAACTCAAAATCGTAGAGTTGGACTCTACAATCATGGAACCTGTAATAGAAATCGTTAAGCGAGCAGATGATGAAATCATAGAGTTCACCACGCTAGACATTGGAACTCTACGATCAGAAAAAGAAGTTGATTTGGAAGAACTCAAACAAGAAGGCACCATAACAGACGTTCCTAGCAGAAGAAAGTGGACCAAGGATCACACTCAAGATCTAATAATTGAAAATCTAAATGCCAGAATCGAGACAGGAGTTGCAATTTCAAATAAATGTTTCTACCTAAGCTTTCTCTCTCAAGTGGAACCCAAGAATATCGAAGAAGCCTTAAGAGATTCAAGTTGGATAGAGGCTATGTAAGAGGAGCTCAATCAATTTGAAAGGAGCAAAATTTGGAGATTGGTTGTCAGACCTCAGCATAAATTAGTTATTGGCACCAAATGAGTCTTTAGGAACAAAATGGATGAAAATGATGTGATTACAAGGAACAAAGCAAGACTGGTGGTCAAAGGCTATTCTCAAGAGAAAGGAATTGACTACGATGATACATTTGCTCCAGTTGCCATATTGGAAGCCATAAGGATTTTCCTCGCCCATGCTGCACACATGAAGTTCAAAGTCTTCCAAATGGATGTCAAGAGTGCAATTATGAATGGAGAACTTCAAGAAGAAGTTTACATGGAATAACCTCCAGGTTTTATCAATCAAACCATTTCAGATTATGTTTATAAATTAGATAAAACCTTATATGGTCTAAAACAAGCACCCAGAGCATGGTATGAAACCTTAACTAACTTTCTTATTAAAAAGGGATTTACTAGAGAAAAAGTAGATACTACCTTATTTTAAAGAAAACATAAGGATAAAACACTACTAGTTCAAATTTATGTAGATGATATCATATTTGGTTATTCGGATGAAAAATTGTGCGAAAGGTTTGTCAAGCTTATACAGAGCAAGTTTGAGATGTGCATGATGGGTGAACTTAACTTATTCCTTGGACTTCAAGTAAAGCAGACTGATGAAGGCATCTTCATCAACTAAGTCAAGTACATCAAAGACTTACTAAAGAAGTATGGCATGGAATCTGCAACCATCATGAAAACTCTGATGCCACCTGCCACTAAGCTTGACAAAAATGAGAATGGTAAAAACATTGATATCACTGAGTACAGAGGTATGATAGGCTCACTCTTATACCTAACTACTAGCCGACCATATATAATATTTGCTACATGTCTATGTGCTAGATTTCAAGCTAATCCTAAAGAGTCTCATCTAATAGCTGTGAAAAGAATTTTTAAATATCTTAAAGGAACTCCAAATTTAGGATTATGGTACCCTAAGGAGTCTTCCTTTAATCTAATAGGATATTCAGATGCTGACTATGCATGATGCAAAATAGACAGAAAGAGTACAAGTGGAACATGCCAGATGCTTGGTAGTAGACTTGTCTCTTGGTTTAGTAAGAAGCAAAACTCAGTACCACATCAACTGCAGAAGATGAATATATAGCCGCAGGCAGTTGCTATGCACAAATCCTATGGATGAAGACTCAGCTTGTAGACTATGGGTTTGAGCTTAATTCTATCCTTATATATTGTGATAATAAAAGTGCAATTGCCATAACTCATAACCCTGTCATGCATTCAAGAACTAAGCACATAGATATAAGATATCATTTCATTAAGAATCATGTAGAAAATGGTACTATATCACTACACTATATCCCAACTGAAGATCAACTAGCAGATGTATTTACAAAACCTTTAGATGAATCAAGATTTAATAAACTTATAAATGAGTTAGGAATGCTAAATCTAGACTCTTAATATATATCATGCTTTGGAAGCTACTAACACTGCAGGGAGAAAAGTGTTCAAAGGATAAAGTAAAGAACAATTCGTAAAGCCTACTCAACGATCGTCGAGCTAAGGATCGTAGAGTACACTTCAAATCGTAAGGCTCACTCAACGATCGTTAAGTCAAGGATCGCAGAGTACATCCCAGTCGTAAAGCTCACTCAACGACTGTCAAAACAAAGGATGATTGAATTAAGAGGGATCGTAGAGCTTATGGGGAGACAAAGGGCAAAATAGTCATCAACCAACTGGAAGTCCTCCTATCAAAATTTGACACGCGTCACACTCTCAGCAAACATAGAGGGAAGTTTTAAATATTTTGAAAACTGCACGTTTTCATTATTATTAAAAAAAAAACTACATCTCTCTATCTCTCTCTCGCAATTCAGAACCCTAAATTTACAATACTCAGATAAATCATTTATCTTGTTTCAGAAAAATAATCAAATGGCGTCTGCTCAAGTTATATCGAGAAACGAACTAAACTTTAAAACCTTCACAACCGCCGATAAATAGTACCGGAGGATAATCCATCTGTTAGAAAGGGCTAACCTTCGAGAGGCATTAAGAACAAACACCAAGATCCTATCAAAGCTAATCCAATAATTCTATACAAATGGATCCTATGTAAATGGAACCCTAACCATCATAGTTAAAGGGTCCAGTTCAACCTCACATCTGAAGAAATAAACCTAGCCCTAGGTTTTAAGCATGGGGGCCTCACGACTCTTAATCTGGTGAGTACAGAAAAAGGGCTTGAGAAGGATGCACCACAAGAAGAATCCAGAGTTGAGAGGATTGAAGAAGAAAGAGTTTCCCCATAAATATGAATTTCTGGCTGACATCATAAGAAAATGCCTCCTCTGCAAAGACTCAACTCACGACTTCGTCAGCGAGATCCAACTGAAGATAATGACAGCCATAGTAAATAAGATAAACATCAACTATGGCTCCTTATTGTTAGAATGGATCAAAAATTGGATCCCAAATGTAGAAAAGACAAAATGGGTCAGGAAAATGCTCTATGGGAGATTCATAAGCATTCTCCTTCAATCCATATTGGGGGACAAGATCGAGCATGCAGAAGGAGAAGTCCTCAACGCAAATAAGATAATGACCCAGAGACTATTCAAAAATTGGAAAAGAAATCCAGTTGAGAATATAAAACTATCCCGATCTGGGGATAATGAAGGAACACAGAGTGGTGTTGTGCCCTCACTAATGAAGAACATATCTACAAAAGCAGAATCTCAAGAGGTCAGTAAGTAATCTCCTGGTCTAATCAGGAAAAAGAAAGGAAAGAAAACCCTTAAGATTGAAGAACCTCAAGGATCATCAAAAGAGGCCTCTAACATTACTCCTAAAGAGAAGGCTTCCTCAGAAGATGAAGAATCAGAACAGCGAAGGGAAACTCACATCAAGAATAAGGCTGAGGAGGTCACTTCAACAGAGCCAAAACCAAATAGAAGAAGGCTAGTGAAATTAGCCGATCAAATGACTGGAAAAGGCTCAATAGCTGAGGGAGAGCTACATGAAAAATTAGACAATGCTCCAGTTGAGGGGGGGGGGGGATTTGAAGCGACTGAACCTATTGATGAAGAGGATAACATCGAGATAGTGGCAGTGGGAAGAAATGAATAGAGGCACCTCGACTACAACTGCCTGTTGAATTTCTTGCCACTAATGTCATTCCACTGAGCCCTGGTGCACAATGCATGGGATCAACTCTTTTGGACCTACAAAGCATATCCTAACGTGCTGATTTTGGCTAAAGGCTACCCTCAAAACTTAAATTTTGCTCAAAAGCTGATCTCAAACATCTCATTTTCACCTACAGTAGGGAAAAGGTACATTTTATCCTTCTAGACTTCATATAATGTCATACACCTGCATGGACCTTCAATCAATTTGAAGAGCTATTGAAAGCAAACACTAAAACAAGCTCTAAGTCCAACCCTACCCCAGTCGTAGAGTCCCCACACTTTACGACTGGTGGTTCAGGAAGCCTAAATGGTCAAAACGTAGAGTGCCCTCAAGCCTCTCCTCAAATCCTGCCTTCTACACAAACAATGCCTCCTACTTAACCTTCCCGACCACCAAGACTCCTCTTAACACACGAAGACATCCCCTCAACCTCTGGTCATGAATACTTCCACATTCCAAGCTCCATGGCTAACCAGGGGCAAACAACTCAACTCATCAAAGAGATCCTGGAAAAGATATCTCTGCTTCTTATAGCTGAGGACTTAACTGACATTACAAGCTATATGCAAGCAGAGATACACAACGATCTGACATCTAAGTCCCACAACATTCAACAGAGATTAAAAAATGTCATTACTGCTGTAAACAACCTTTCTCAAAATATGTTAAGCAAATTCTCCTTAAGACTGAGGGAGTTAATTGCAACAGTGTTCGACAATCTCAAGGAAAGGGACGCAATGTTTATGAACGCAATGGCCAACCATCAGAAGTCAATCGACATTTTTCAAAGAACCAATGCTGAATCTATAGCCCTCCTCACTAATCAGATCTTCGATATGAAGAAATCTCTCAAAGAACAACCTCATCGATCAGATAAAACTCTGACAGTGGTAGAGAAGAAACAAATGCTAGTTGAAGAAAGACTTCAAGAACACCATAATGATGTTGCTGCCACCCAGACTCAACTTCAAGAACTTGTTCAGTCAAAGCAGAAGCTATGCAAAGGAAAGAAATGGATCTTAAAAGGGCAGAAGAGGAAAGGAGGGCACTCTTTAGGCAAAGACAGGAAAATGAAAGAAGAAGCCATCCTAGTAAAAGGAGATAAGTAATTCAAACTTTTATGTATTTTTTATTTTTTTAACCACTCATTGTAGAACTGACTATACCTCAATAAAATTCATATTTTTCATTAGAAATACAGTTGCTCACTGTATTTTAGGCATTCTCTCATTCAAATGCTTTTGCTTAATTAAGTTGTTCAAATAACCTTCTACTATTAGTGTTTTCATTATCAAATAAGGGGAGATTGTTGAACATTGCATATTTGATTTAATGATAAGAATTAAGTTGATAAATGCATTTTATAGTAGAGTTGTAAAGTCCTTTGATCGATTATGATGTACAAGGACTTAGTTAGATAAGATCACTGTTAGGTTGATCTTTTGGATATGAAGTATTGAGTTGTAAAGTCCTTTGTGCTGTACAAGGACTTAGATTATAAAAAGATCAAATCTGTTAGGTTGATCTTGTGTTGTATCTCTTCAGACAGTCTGATCGTAGAATGGACTCTACGACTCCGCGCCAAGAAGACTCAATGACTCAGTCTGATCGTAGAATGAACTTTAAATTTCGCGCAAGGAAGACTCGATGACTAAGTCTATTTATAGACCAGACTCTACGATTTGGTCAAATCGAAGGAATAGACTCTAAGACCAAGGAAGAAGCTCAATCGTAGAACGAACTCTATAACCAAAACAAGTAACTATAGAACGGACTCTACGACCAACAGAGTGGTCATAGAGTAAACTCTACAATATCAAGGAAAATTGTCTTATAGTAGAACATACACTACATTAAGAATAATCGTAGAGTTGGTCGTAGAGATTCGTTGAGCAAAAGCAAGAGTCATTTAAAGCAACACTACGACTCTCCTCAGCTACACGTCATACAAATCAAAACCTAAATATCTGATGGTTCTTCTCTTATACTAAAAGACAGAAGCAACTTCGTTGAGAAGAAAAGTCTACATCGATGTGACAGATGAACCTTTGCCAAGAGCTTAAAGTTAAAAATGTCAGAGGACTGACCAATGCATGCTAAGCGACAGAGTGAAGATTTCAAGGTAACGCTAAAGTCAAAAGACTGTGTCTTATCAGCCCTATTTTATGGAAGACCAGTCACCTTTATGAAAGTTGGCAGAAACCTAGGACTGACATGTCTTGTCCCAAGGAAAAAGGAAACACCTTTTATGGACATTGTCAGCAGGTCAATTAATACCTCGTCAGAGCATTAATGAGCTAAATGAATATAATATTCAGCAGCTCTACATCGTGAGGTAACAGGCAAAAACTGAAGCATAAGACATATTTCAAATGGGAAGAAATTTGAAGCTCCTATATGAGACGCCTAGATTTGAAAAGAAGAAGAAGAGGGAATAAATGACACACAAGAAAGAATAAAAAAAAGGATACGTAAGAGTTCAAAAAGATCAAACGGAAAAGTATCTTGCTTCACTACTAAGTTCTTCAGAAACTTATGCTAAACACAACTTAGTAGCACACCCAAACCAACATTATTCACGAGAAGAGTTCTTAGTGAACTAGAGTATCCATGTCTGCTGGACTTGTAGAATTCTTAGTGAACTAAAGTTTCAAGACTGCTGGTCTTGAAGGAATCTTAGTGATTCAGAAATTGTAAGAGTATCCTTAGTGGATTTACTGCTTGAGGAGCAGAACAGTGGAGTAAGAGTCTTGTGAACTCTGAACCACTTAAAACCTGGTGTCTTTCATCTTGTGTCTATTAACTGCTACAACTGCTATATAACTGCTTGTTGAATTATTATATTAACATATCAAGAAGGGGTAACTACATCATATTCCGTTATGCTAAACTAGTTGATTAATAATTCATTCTATCTTTAAATAAAGAAAAGAAAAAGTTTTAAAGAATCTATTCAACCCCCCTTCTAGATATCTTTCATGTCATTGGGAACTAACATACATTATAAGCATATCACAACCATAAAATTAAGTTAAAGAGTTGGAATCACTTTTCAACCTTATAGATCTAGATGCACACTTTCTTTTTCTTCCAAAGTATGACACCAAGTTAGAGGACATCCACTAGAAGCCTCTAAGTTCCTCTTGATCACCACCACCAAAGAGATCCAAGAACTTTCTAGTGTTTCTCTCACTTTCTTTCTTTAACCTCTCTCTTTCTCGTCCTTATTTGCTCTAGCTTCCTTCTATTCTCTTTCTAGAACTAACTTAGCGAAATTTTAAAATGAAAAGTGCTGAACTTGTTTTAGTGTAATATAGAATAATTTAGCTACTTACAAAAGCTATAGATACAAGAGTGTAAGTATACAATTTACCTAACCAAGGCACATGCTTCTCACACCTCTTACATATATAATGAGCTTTTTATCTTATCAAAAAGTGCCCCTCTCCTCCCCAAAAAAGGGCTGCCCATTTTCAGCATTTTTTTTCCCTCTTTTTATTTTTATTTTCTTTATATAATTCTATATATATGAGTATACATGCAAGTATACATAGTTACATTTAAAATTCAAGTTTTGGGTAGCACATTTGGGCTATTTAATTGAGCTTGGACATGATTTTAATTAAATAACATGTTAGGCTACATGTTACTCTAATTAAATAAGTAACATGTCACATTAGTCTTTGAGCTCATACTAAATAATTAGTATAGTTAAAATATTTGGGCTCTTTAATTATTTTATTCTCATATACTAAATTGGGCTAGTCACATAATTTAAATTACCCACATTATTGGGCTCATTTAATAATCACATTAATTAATTCACATAATTCAATTAAACTTGCTTGTCATAACTGTGATTGAATTATTAACTAGTTTACTAACTTATCAAATCATTGGTATTAAATTCCCTTAGGTTAGCCCATTAATTTAATTAATCAATTACTTGAACTCTCATTTAAAGATATCAACCTATAGTCATCAAATCAATCCATCACATAATAATTTAAATTACTTTACACAAAATTCACTTTATTGAAAAATAAATTCTTAATTTCTTTTATAACGTCACTTAATATTCGTAGTTATTACAGATATTAGTTGAATCCTAGAAAAGAACACTGGAAGGCAGTGAAAAATATTCTAAAGTACTTAAAAAGAACTAATGATGTATTTCTTGTCTATGGTGGGTCTGATTTGAAACTAGAGGGTTATATAGACTCAAGTTTTTAAACTGACCGAGATGATAACAAATCCATTTTGGGTTATGTGTTTACCTTAAATGGTGGTGCAGTGAGTTAGAAGAGTTCTAAGCAGCAAACAGTTATTGATTCAGTGACAGATAAAGAGTATATAACTGTAAGTTTAGCTACAAAGGAAACTGTTTTGATGAAGATGTTCACTATTGAATTTGGACTGGTTCATAACACTCAAGGACTAATGCCTTTATTTTGTAATTATTGGTTTGTAAAAATCTATGAACATACAATCAAATTGCATAATAACAGTAGAAGCATGATAAAATTAGATTTTAAAATTTTACAAACCATAATCCAAGATTGATCTTTATGCACAATTATTAATTAAACGAGAAAGAGTTAGAGAATTATACTCTTGTAGAACTAAAGCTTCCACATGTACGAGAAAGTGTAACCCCAATTTATAATAAGACTCCTCTTATTTATAGATATTGACAACCCTCTTAAACTCTTTACGGGTAGAGTTTTTAATTAAACTCCTAATTTAATTAGGAACTAATATGAAAGTTCTCTTATTAATTAATTCCTAAATTATTTAGGAACTAAATAATAATAATAATAATAATAATAATAATAATAATAATAATAATAATAATAAGACTCCTCTTATTAATTTATAATTAGTATTTCTAAAATACTAAATAATAAATATTAAGCTATTTAATTTCTTTTATCACCATAGTATAAATTAAATATACTTAATTTATTATTATGATTATGCCATTCACTTCCTAAATAAATATTTTTTTTTGCGGTGTGACCCTTTAGGTTTTCCATATTAAACCAGATGTAGAATAAATTAATTCGAATAATTCAAATTTTATTTAAATAAATAAATAAAACTATTTAATTTATTTAAATAAATAATATTTATTCCATAATAAAGGTAAGCCCCCTTAGCTATCAACAACTTTTCAGTTAATATAAATTTCAACAATTGATCATAAAAGAACCTTTCCATGGATAGTTACTGTACAATTCAATCATTCTACCATACAATATCTCAATCAAATAGAAGACATAAAATTACTGTCAAGTCTTATTTTATTTGATCATATGTATTTCGATTCTCAAATACACAGCTCTAAATAATGCAAATTAGAAATTCCTTTCTAATTTCATTCAGCCTTGACCAAGGACTACTAAGTTGTCATTTATCAAATCACATATGACATTCTCTCTTTTTACGAGAAGTGGTAGATTCTTTGTTAATAATTCACATATCTTAATGTACAACTTATTATACCGAAACATACCCTTTGATATACCCTAAAGGTTTTAAGGAATATGTCAAAGTATAACTCATCATACACAAGATACTATGATAATCTCAAGTCCAATGATCACTTTTACTACTATCGCATAAAGAACTCCTATTGATATGTAAGTAAAACTCCATTAGGTGTTCCATGAGCGAATCATGTTCAGTGAACTTATTCTCTAATAAGCACCTACATACTTGCTTTAGGGTCTCCACACAAATGATTATGAAATCAATCATGCGATACCCCCAAATCACTATATTTGTTATAGATGATTTGGTGTTCACTATCAATGCTAGATCGTTCTAAGTATAAACGTTCCCTTAACTTATAACCCTTATCTAGCTAAAATTCAGAATATTGGCATAACATGATCAGTCCATATTACCAATATCCTCATTTGACTAAATAGTTTTATAAATAAAGTTCTCATCTTAACTCCCAAAAGATCTATCATTATTTTAAACTAAATCATTGTAAAATACCACAAGAGAAGTATTACTAACTTTCATAATTTTAACCTTAAGATTTTAGATACCTTATCATTTATAACTTTTAAATATCTAAAGTTTACAGTATTAGCACAAGGAATTGTTCTAGTAACTATTGGGGCTTTCCAAGAAATGTGGCGCTCAATTAGGCAACCTCTTTCCCTAAAAATTCCGTGTGCAAAATACTTTAACTTGGATATATAGTTTCACAAATAATATATATATATATATTGATAGTTTCTATCTATCCAAAATTTAGAGTATTGACATAACATGATCAGTCCATATTACAAATACTCTCACGCAGATGTATAGTTCTTTAGCAATACTGTGTTAATGGTGTACTTTTTCATTCATATAATACTTCATATAATTCATTGTATTTGTACACCTCACTTCGTATTAATCTCGTATTAATATCGTATAATGTGTTGTATAATTCTTGTATTATATATTACTGTATACTTATATTATTTTTCGTGTTCTTTCTATATTTGTTCCGTATTTGTCCCGTATTCTTGAATAATAATCTCCGAAAATTATTTTGAGTAAAATTTTTATTGGTCAAAATGCATCTACTGTCAATAAAAATGCTATTCAGGAATGTGAATTTTTAAAATTCGGATAACTATATCTGAATGAATAGTGATTTTCATTTTATTCACTAAAAAAATATTATTGGTTCATTAGTCTTTATACCATGAATAATTACTATGTCGTGAAATGCAAAAAGTCTAAATGACGAATAAAACTGTTAAAAAGATGAAAAGTATTTTCTCGATAATCGTGTTTTTCGCATTTTTCTCGAAATTTTTTTATTGGCTCCCTAGGTTCTATGACTCATATAAATATTATTTCGTGAAATGCAAAATTTCTCAAAAGGATGTAAGACGGATTTCACGGACATATCTAATTTCTAGGTTTTAATTCTTAGGGTTTAGGTTTTAACCCTAGCTAGGTCACAAACCTAACAATTTTTCGATTCTTACAAGTGTTACAGTCATATATAGAACCAAAATATAGAATCATACACATAGATGAATCAGATAACACATCCTTGAAGTAAAACACAACCTTTATTATTCATATAAAGTTGGACTATAAGATTCTCAGAAGTTCGAAATATTACATTCACCCCTCCTTATAAGAATTTCATCCCCGAAATTATAGTACAAAATCAAGAAAATAAGTGGGGATATTCTATCTTCATCTTTATCTTCTAACTCCCACTTAGCCTCTTCTACAGTTTGATTCCTCCATATTACTTAAACTGAAGGTATCATTTTATTCCTCAACATTTGCTCTTTCCTATCGATTATTTGAACAGGAATTTCTTTGTAACTTAGATCCTTCTCAATCTAGATTGGCTCATAATTAATAACATGTTTGTAGTTGGGTTTATAGGGACGCAATACTGAAACATGTAACACATTATGAACATGTTCCAGTTCTAGAGGTAGGGTTGCTTCATAAGCATATTCACCTATTTTCCTTAAAATCTCAAATGGTTCTTAAAACTCACCTTTATGGTAAGTTCGTTACTCGTAATCGTATGGTATATTTTTGAACCCCTAAGCGTATCGACAATTCTTGATTTGTTATTGAACTACATATTAATAGGATAAGTTCTTAAACTCATATGATTGCAGTATGTTCCTGATCCCATAATGTGTGGCAGGTTTGATGAACAGTGGAGGGTTAGAAAAGAGAACCATAAGATGAGAGTATTAGTTCTCATAGATTGGCCAAGGTTAAGGAAATAAGAAATAGGAAAGAGATAGAACTATTAAAAAAGGTTTTAATGAGTAAAAGAAGGAAATGAAAGGTGATTAGGATTGGGTAGGCAATCCAAATCTTCTAGCTATGCTAGATCATTGATGTTTTAAAATGTATTTTTTATCGCACTTTAGTGCATAAAAAATGATTTGTTCAAGTATCGAACTGTAATTTTTAAAGTTTCGTGATTCATGAGTCTATGCGAATTGATTAGGTTAGACAAAAGTTATTTAAAAATTTCAAAATGTATTTATCAAATCATTGTCACACTATTGAATATGGTGTGGACTGATAAAATGACAGAATTCTCAGCATACGTCTATGACAGTACAGTATTATAAAGTCTTAAATGACTGAATTCTCAACGTACTGTTGAGATAGTGCGGTATTATGAAGTCTTTAAAAGATTTTTCTTTTTAATTTATGAAATGGGTTCAAATTTTGAGCCAAGGACGGAATTCTTAGCGCACAATAACAAAGGTGTGGATGTGGGAATATGAACCACTAATACATCATTACATAATGCAATGTGATGAAGTTATGGTAAAAGTAAATTTTGAAAGGGTTCAAGTTTGCAATGTATGAATAATTTAATGATATGAGTCTATGTCATTTATTTCGGCTAGACCATTTTACTAAATAAATGAGTAAATATTTTTAATCCAGAAATGGATAAAAAAAATATTTTTTAAAGTCTGAGATGAACAACCCTGAAAAGGGGGATATAAAGGTTGGTTAACATTGTTTAACTCAGAAAAAAAGAGAGGAAAATATTGTGCACAATAAAAATGAGTACAATAGGCTGATCACCTAGCGTACCAATAACGGCCAAAGGAAGAAGAGTGGCATGGTTGTGTCTTAACTAATGTTCCTGGTCTTTTTGACCCTTGGATATTCCTAGTCTTTGTGATTGTTAATATTCTTAACGTGTTCATGGTCTTTGTGACCCCTCAGCAAAAGATAAAAGTTTTGTTTTTAAAGGAAAAATTATTCCTATTTATTCATACTGCTTCACAATTATTGAACAATTGTTAAAGATTCCTGAAAGATATTCCAATATTTTGGAATGAATGATAGAAATGAGTAAGATGGGTAGATGAATGAAAGAATGTAAAGGTTAGTTAAAAACCTAGTTATGATGAATGGAATAAAAAGAGATATGTATGCATTAAATGAGTAAGGGATGAGTACGTAGCAATTTTCAAGACAAATTTTTTTTGAAGGAGGGATGAATGTGACATCCCATATTTTTAACAAGATTTCTAGATAAGGATCTTGGTTAATTAAGTAAAGGTTAGAAGTTAAAACCTAGTTTGGAGGGACATAAAGTATTGAAAAGTGATTAAATTTAAATTATTATTTAATCAATGTGCTAAGAATGACCTATGTGGTTAATTTGTAAAAGGAGACTCCTGAAGTAGCAAAGGCTCTATAAAGGTTATGAGGATCAGTCACTAATTTAATGTACATTAGTGGCTTGATATATATTAAAATTATATATAATATAATTTACTATGATTTAATGAAAATAGAATGGATTAAAGGCGAAAAATAGGTTGTAATACCTATGATTAGGTAGTTAGAAAAGAATTATTGTAAGACACTGTAGTATCTCAAAGTGTGATAGATTAGATGTATGTATGTGTATATATATATATATATATATATATATATTTAATCTAATGAATTAAAGGAAAATGAAGATTTAGAGAAAAGTAAAATGATGAAAGAATATGTAAAGTAAGACTTAGTTATAAACAAAAAATAACTAGCTTGATGAATAGGCCTTGAGAGACTAGGTTACGAGAATGGTAAGGTAATGTATGGTAGCATGTGAAGAAAGGAAGGATCAGTTTTACCTAATCGGTGTATTAGGAATTAATGGAATAATAAGAATTATGATTTTTGAATATTTAGAATTTATTAAGGAATTAATATTAATTGATGGAAATGAATTATGTATTTATATAACATATAAATACAGACGATAATACTCCTGAATATGAGTAGTAGGAATGTAGAATGCATGTATGATTCAAATTATCATATGTGTATTAAGTAAATAAACGAAATGATGTAAAAGTCATAAAATGATAATATAAGCGTAAAACTGATAAAAGAGAATGAATTTTTATAATCCAGTCATGGTTCGTTTTTTGAGAAAATGGTTTAAGGGAAAAGTGATATTTTGACTATTTGAGATGTTGGGAATTGAAATTGGTTAAATGTGGAGCCGAGAAGGTTCGTAGAAAATTAGAAACGTAATTGTAGTTATGTAAAAGTTATTTAATCTATTTATGAATAAATGACTAATTAAGCTATAAAATGAGACTACGTGAACGTAACACAATGGAAAATGAATGACCTAGTCGGTCGATTAAAAGAAAAATTAATTTAAAGGAGCATGAAATGAATTAATGGGAGAAATGTATAAAAGTTCCATTAAAAAGGAAATTGGCAAGAAATTAAAAATCTAGCAAAAATGGCTTTTATCCAAATTGCCCTCAACAATTTAGTTAATGACCTTTGTGTCATAAAGGGAAAAAAGACCAAAATACCCTTGATAAATTATGTAATGACCATTATGTCCCAAGTGGTGAAATATCAAAAACGCCCTTCATTAATTATGCGAATGACCAAAATGCCCTTGGTTAGAATTAACTATAGTTAAGTTGACTTAACCCAACTTGAGTTAAGCCTTATTAAACCAAGCAAGCATGAGCTCTTCTTCTCATTTCATTTTGCTAAAAAAATATGTCTTAGGAGAGAGAAGAGAGAAGCTATGGAAGCAATAAACTAAAGCTTGTGATTTTTGAAGCTAGAAAGCTTGGATGATCATGGAGCAAGAAGAAAAGATGAAGCCCTCATCATGGAAAAACTTTATATGTGAAGAAATGGATCATCTATGAAGGTTTAAAAGTTTTTCAAACTTAAAACTTTAGTTTATGTATGTCTATGCATGTATGTATGGTTAAAAGTGTTAGTTATGGAAGAATATGTGTATATAATTGGAAGTTCATGGCTAAACCTTAAGATATAAGGTTGAACATGAAAGATAAGTATGTATTTTTAGATTATATAGCATGTTAGAGACCTAAAAGTATAGAAAACATGATTTTGGAAGTTAAAATTTCCTATAATGGTAATATGTTAATATAAACATATTTGAAAGTAAAGAAATTTGGAATAATTCATGTATGTGTAGTTAATACTACAAAGGTTGATAATAAACTCTTTAGTGAGTATGTGAGAAATGAAGTCTAAGGAATTGAAAATAATTTTTTAAGAAAAGTTTTATAAAGTTGATGAAAATTCAACTTAAAGGTAATTTTTGACAATTTTGAGAAATTAGTGGTGAAATAAAGTTGAAAGACTGAGCTTTATGTTATTACATGTGTCTACGTTGATTTGGTAGTCAACGGACGAAAGTTAGAGAGAAAATGTGTTTCGAGCGATCGAAATCGATCATTTCGACCCAAAACGGATTTTTTGCAGACAAATCCCACTGTATGCAAAGTTAAGTTATTTAAAAGGTCTAGACAAATGTTATATAATGTATGTAAGCTATATTAAGAGTTGGGATGAAGTTTAGAAGTAAATAGCCAAAAATCAAAAAAGTTAGTGAAAAATGAGTTTCAAGTATAAAAACGTGTTTAAACGCCTTCCTATTGCTTCGATGATTTAAAGAAGCCAAATGAGTTATTTTATATTTTTGTAAAATACTATGTTGTAAGACCCAGCTATATTTCAAATTTGAGCTTAATTGGATGTAATACGAAGGAGTTAAAAATTAGCAAAGTGATTGCAAAAATTAACTTTTTGGATTCTGTAGGACTGCGCCGGGGCTCAGTGCAGCCGGGAGGAATTTGCTGGGGGCGAATTCAGTCGACGCCGAGGCGAGATGTACTGTTCATGAAATTTTTTTAAGTGTCCAAAAAAAGAGGCTATGTTTTGATGCATGATGATAAATATAAGTTATGTAAGCCCTAGATTGATAAAAGATGGTCAATCTAGAGAGTGTTAAGGTATAATGAAACAAGAAACAGTACAATATAACATACCTAAAGCTAAGTGAAAGTAACATAATACTTATGTAAAAGGTCTGTAATGAGTTAGAATGTACTATTAACCTATGTAAGGTATAATACATCAAATGTGAAATGAATAGAGATGAATGGTCTAGTGATTATGATTTAAGTTTGAAAAGTTATAAAACGTAATATGATCCTATAATGATATGTAGGTTCAATGTTGATAGATAGAGCTCGGATTAGCAAACTGACGAGACGGATATGAAAGATGTTCAAGGAAGCACAAATGGTTATAATAATTATAAGTGTCAGGCATGTTTTTCAAACTTGTTAAAATTTGATAATTATTCTATGTGAACTATTTGACAGACTATGTGATATCAAAAGTTTTGAAATGTGCACTTCATGAAACTATGTGTTTTAACTATTAAATTCAATATATGACATTTATATTTTGAAAATGCACAACATGGTAAAGTAAAAAATGGATGACGCGTGTTATGAACTGCAAGTGTGAAATGTGTTATCTGTTAGACTTGCTAAGCCTTTGTGCTCACTCTTTCTATAAACTAACATTTTCAGGTAAAGTATGAGAAGACCGAAGGTTACAGTAAAGCTAAATGGTAAGGAATGCTAAATGTTTAGGAAAACATACAGGATATATTTTATTTATTTATGTAATATGACAAGCAAGTCAGATAAACGTAAACCTATAAAGGTATAAGTTAATTAACGTCTTGGTTTTAAATATTAGACCGAGATCGCCATTAGCGAATGATGGGGTTTCAGAGCTATTACAATATATATATATATATATATATATATATATATATACATTATTGTTAATGTAATATAAATATACTGTTAATTATATATTGTTATATATATTTGATTAGGAATTATGGTTGATTATAAACAGATTTGGGTTAGATTATGTATATTATGTTGGTATAAATTGATTTGGGTTGGACTATGCATATTATGTATAATATTTTGTGTATATATATTGATATGGTATGTATATATAATCTTATTTGTGCTATTTGTGAATATATGAACTGAGAAATGCATGTATTGTTTGTTATGGAATTGAAAGAATTGAGCAATATTAATTGTTAGTTGTATGGGATTGAAGCACATTGAGTAGTTTTGTTAAATATACTATTTTTGACAGAATCTCCAGCGGAATTAAAATAATAAATTAAATAAAAATAAATAAAATAACTTATTAAAACAAGTTAATAAATTAAATTAACATAAGTATAATAATAAAATAAAGCAACCAATTAAATAAAAATAAATTAAATTAAATTAAAATTAGTTAATAAAATAAAATAATAAAGTAAGTTAAATTAAAATAAATTATAATAAATTTAATTTAATTAACTGTATTTATATAAAATAAATTAAGTATATTAAATTAAAATAAATAAATTAATTAAATTATTTAAATTAAGTAATAAAATATAATTTAATAAGATAATAACTTAAGTTAAATTAAATTAAATTACAAATATTTAATAAATATATTAATAATAAATAAATTAAATTAAATAAAAATAATAAAATAACTCTTTAAAATAAATTAAATTAACATAAATATAATAATAAAATAAAGTAATAAATAAATTAATATAAAAATTTATAAATGAAATAAAATTAAAATTAGTTAATAAAATAAAATAATAAAGTAACTTAAATTAAAATAAATTAAAATAAAGTATAATAAATGAAATTTAATTAACTATAATTATATAAAATAAAATTAATCAATAAATAAAATAAAATAAAATAAAAATCAAACCAATTCAGGTATACTTTGTAGCTTAGAAACCCGTTTGACACTCACTCCTAATGAGTGAATATCGAATAACCCCAGTGAAATCAAATCACCGTATTACATCTGTTTAATTCCAATAAACTAGTTTTACTAAATTTTTCTTTAATTTACCAAAATTTCCTTCAATTGTTTGTTTCAAATTAGTGTTTTCATTAACTTATTTACTTTTTTCCTTCATATCAATAAAGAAATAGGAAAGTAAAGATGTATGTGGGAACTATTTGACTTAGTGAGGTAAAATCTAATTTAAATGAGACATTTTTTTTTATTTCAATGAAAAAGGGGTTATATATAGTTTTAAGAGGTGATCGAAAAGAAATCGGTGTGATATAAATAGGTCTAGGATTAACGTTTGATTAAGTATTAGTTTAGAATGATGATAGACTTATGGGTTATGATTATAATGATAAACATATTGAAGATGATTATTGTTGGTTTTTGAAGTATTTGATTAATGGTAATGTACTGAAAATTGATGCTGCATGTGGAAAAAAGTATTAATTACGGAAGAGGAAGAAGGGGAAGAAGACCCTCATTTTAAGATGTTTATGGAAAACTTGAGGCAGATGGGAAATCATATATGCTTAAAGTTTGTTAAAATGATGTAGTTTTTTGGGTTTTTGAAGTATAAAGATTTGTTTGAAAACAGATCTGTTTGATAACAGACTGTTTGAAAACTTATCTTCATACTTCGAAAACCCAAAAATTGAATCACTTTGACAAACTTTAAGACTATATGATTTCCCATATACGCTCAAATTCTCCATAAAAATCTTAAAATGAGGATATTCTTCCTTTTCCTCCCCATCCCTAATACCCTTTTCCACCGCATCGGTTTTCAGTCAATCACCATTAATCAAATGCTTCAAAAACCAACAATAATCATTATCAATCATTTAAACTAGTACTAGGCCTATCATTAATCTTAGAGATATTTATATCACATCGATTTCTTTTTGATCGCCTCTTGAAACTATATATCATCTTTTTCATCAAAATCAGAAAACTGTCCCATTTAAATTTTAACTCACCAACTCAAGCAGTACATACCCACATGCAGCTTTTACTTTAAGTAGAATGTAAATCGTTTGACATTTACTCCTAGTGAGTGAATATCGAATAACCCAAATTAAATCAAATCATTTGTGCATGTAGTTTGGTTAGGAGCTTAGAAACTTGTTCAACATTTACTCAATAAGATTGAATGTCGAATAGTCCCCAGTATGGGACTGCTGCTAGATGTTATGTCTCTCATTTAGGCCTGTGCCAACATCTTGGGTATGCTTTTTATTTATTTTGAGGACTTTTTAGCTAATATCTTTTGCACGTTCTTCGAGTGCATACTTAGACTATGTTAAAATGGTCTATTTTGTGTACTTTGAAACCATGGGAAGGTGATGACAAAATTTTCTTAAAACAAAAGAAATGTGCTCAAGGTATTGGCACAATTGATGTGACGCATCTAGGAACGGGATAGAAATCTGACCCTATTTAGAACGAAGATGAAGATGTGTAGGATTCATACATGTATTGCATGCAATAACCCTAGTCTGATGGTGCCTTTTATTCAATTAAAGATGTCAGATGACCAAAGTTGGATGTACCATAAGATACCGCTTCATGAAAGGGGATTACTTCCTGAGTACCGTGATGGGGTGTGTAGATTTTTGAATTTTACAAACGAACATGTTGACAGTCTGAACAAAAAGATGAGATAACCGTGTGTCAAGTGTAAGAACCTGATTTGGAAGAAAGCAGACAATATTAAATTTGACTTATTTTCACGTGGGTTTGTGGATGGGTATTCCAAATGGATTCATCATGAGGAATCAATTAACGATAGTGTAGAGCAAGTAATGCATGGGGATTCAAATGGAGATAGCTATGATGTTATGGAGATGTTGGTCGATGCTTATGGTGCTAAAACTTTTGATTGGGTTACAAATTAACATCCGTTAAGTTGTGCACAGTAAACGGGGTTCCATTGTATGCTGGAAATGATAAGCACGCCAAACTTTCTGTAGTCACGAAGCTCTTAAACTTCAAAATTGAGCATGGTTATAGTAAGAGAGTGTTCAATAATTTGCTTGGCGCGGCTCTTATCAGTGACTTATTACCTAAGGATCATACACTGCCCTCAAATTACTATTAGGTGAAGAAGATGATAAGGGGGTTAAATATGGGTTATCAGAAGACCGATATTTGTGAGCAAGATTGCATGTTATATTATAGGGAGGACAACGAAAAGGCACAACATGGTATCTACAAGTTGCCTCGGTACAAGAGGAAGAAACGTAGGGGCAGGGGGGGGGGGGAGGAGAAATATGTGCCCACTAAGATATTATGTTACTTTCCTCTTGCTCTGAGGCTTCAGCGTTTATTCATTTCTGCACACACTGCTGAGCATATGAGTTGACACAAAATAAAGGACATCGTACCTGTTCAGCTGACTCACCCTGCAGGTGGTGATGAGTGGAATAGGTTTGATGAAAATTTTCCACAGTTTGTTATGGAGGTTCGGAATGTCAGGCTTGACATGACTGCTGTAATGACCAAAGAAAATATGTAATATTATTATTAATAAAAATGAAATTATATAAAGATGACTATGTGAAGGGATGTGCATATATGTGAATTAAGCTTGAGATAAAGAAGGAGTCAAGATGGAATACTAAAATCAATAGATAATTATGTTAAAGAATATGTTATAATTATTTAAGGTTAGATAATGTGACTTGTGTGGCAAAATAAAATTTCAAGAGCTAAGTCTCATGAGAAGTATAAGAAATGTATTTATGTGATTAATGGACTAGCCCAAGAGTTATGACTAGGTATAGTCCAACGTGATTATAAGATGTAATGTGATTAATATATATATTATGGTCCAATTTATTGTTAAGTAAAGTCCAAGGAGAATGTAGTGAGAGCCCAAATATTTAATTATGCTTGCATGTATGTTAATCTAGCCCAACACAGATATTTGTAAGTATTGTGGTCGAGTGTAATGTGGCCCAATGGAATTAATGAAGAGCCTAATAGGTTAAGCCCAAAGGATTAAATAAACTAAGCCTAACACATTAGTCCAAGATGGAGCCCAATTCTAGAAACATGGGATATATATATATATATTCATTCCCTCGTTTCATCTTATAATAAGAATTAACTAAATATTATTATTAAATTCTTAAAATTTATTAAAAATAATTCCCAATATATATGTGTGTGTGTGTGCGTGTGTGTGTGATTTTGTGGTGAATGAAATGTGTATATATATAAGTGTGAAATATATACATATATTAGAATAATGAGATTTAATAGTTATTTTAACTATTAAATTAATTAGTTTGATTTAATTAATTTAGTGTGTAAATATATTAAATAAATTTAAAGTTTAAATTAAGTTGTGATTTCATTTATTGGTTAATCGAATTAAGAAAGTTATTTTCTTTTATTTAGTTAATGAGGAGAATTATATTACAATAATTAAAATGTAACTTATAGTAGTATAATATTTAATATTATATCAAATGGATGTGAATTAAAAATATGAAATAAGGAACCAATATTTAATAAATAAATATTGGAATCAATGTAATAAATTAAATTCATATTTGAATTATGATGACATAAATTATATTAATATATTTAATGATTAATTAAATTGTTTAGAAACATTTTATGGAACGAAGGAAATGATTAATTATACAAAATTAGTTGTATAAATGAGTTAATTAAAATAATTAATGGAATGAATATTAATTATTTAAATAGTTAATAACCTTCAAGTATTAAGTGGGATTACACTCAGCCTAGTGTGGAAGTGGATTACTATAGCAGGCATGCATTTCAATTTTCATTTCTCTAAGTGCCTTGGTGCAGTCCGTAGTCATCTCTTAACCTAGCAAGTTATTCTTCTTCTAAGCCTCTAAAGCTACCGAAGCAACAGTTCATGAGTTCTATTAAATAATCTCCCAAAATCTCTACAAATTAGATGAATCTAGTAGCATATATTGATTCAAGAGGGAATTTCAACACAACTTAACTAAAAAGTTATTTATCAAGTTTCTTCCAAAGGATATGCAGCAAGTAAAAGCATATGGATTGTAATAATTGACGAGGAATACTATGTTGCGATCGATAATTAAACGAATAATGATAAGCATAAAACGAGGTAAGTACTTTAAGTTTTATTTGACCTAAGTGTGAATGTGTTATATGTGGACTATGTGTTTAAATATGTCAAAGGCTTTCTGTGTTATGTGAAATATTTGGAAGCATGAAATATGAGGTATGCTTAGAATATGATGTATGATTGTTGTTAGCCTATGATGCATGAGTAAATTGCACAACATGAGATACACGAAGCGTGAATATAATGCCTAACTTGTATAATACGTGAAGCATGAAAAGTGTTAACTATTAGACTTGTTGAGCCGTCACGTTCATTCTTACAATTAATTTTGTAGCTATAGATCGAGGAATTGTGATAAAGATTTGAAGCATATTTAAAAGCCAAAGTTTAGGGATTTCTTTAAATTAGATGTATCAAGTCAGAATGACTTATTGTATAAAAATAAATTACATTATAATAATTTATGTTGTGTTGAATGCCAAATATTTGAATTATAGTTGCGTTGTAAACCTTATATTGATTACTATACAGAAATTTTATATAAATGAAATACTATATGAGTTATTGTATATTCTATGAATATTGTTTGTTATATTAAGATGAATAATAAAGGTTACGATTTTGGAATCAAAGATTTATAGAATTTCAAATATATAAGTTTTAATATCTATACTAATATCAAATATTATTTATTAATGTTATAAAAGGTTTTTAAAATTCACAAAATTTATCATTTATATTACTGACTGATGACGTGGAGTTAGTGAAAGTAGTATGCCTTCAAGGCAATCACATTTGATGTGATAAGCATATACTTTGTAATCTTGTTCGTTTATTAATAAAAGAATCAAGACATTTCTTTATTCATAATTAATTACTTGAATTAATCAAATGGATAAACCCATAGTTTTCGAGCAATGCTTTTAGAACCATGATGAGGATCATGCTAATGAGATCTAAATTCAAGATAGCTCAAAACTAAAATTGTTCCTAATCGTTGGATCACTAAAAGGGGATTAGTAGATCCGGATAGATTGATACATACTATGCTTGCTCTTATGAAGAGGATGATTGATCTCATAATCATTTGTGTAGAGACACTAAAGCAAGTATGTAGGTGCTTATTAGAGAATAAGTTCACTGAACGTGACTCACTCAAGGAACACCTAATGGAGTCTTACTTGCCTGTCAATAGGAGTTCCTTTTGTGATAGTAGTACAAGTGATCCTTGGACTTGAGATCATCATAGTATCTTGTGTATGATAAATTATGTTTTGACATATTCCTTAAAACCTTTAGGGTGTATCAAAGGGTATGATTGGATATAATAAGTCATACATGGAGATATGTGAGTGATCAACAAAGAATCTACCACTTCTAGTAAAAGAAGGGAATGTCCTATGCGATTCGATAAATGACAACTCAGTAGTCCTTGGCCAAGGCAGAATGAAAATTAGAAAGTAGTTTCTAATTTACATTAATTAGAGTTATTCATTTAAGGATCGAAATGCATATAATCAAATAAAATAAGACTTGACAGTAATACCATGTCTTATATTTGATTGGGACATTGTGAGGTAGAAGGATTGAATTGTACGGTAACTATTCGCTGAATAGGTTCTTTTGTGATTAAATGTTGAAATCTATATTATCTGGAAAGTCGTTGATCGCTAAGGGGGCTTACCCTTATTATGGAATAAATATTATTTATTTAAATGAATTAAATAGTTTAATTTATTTATATAAATAAGATTAGAATAGTTCTAATTAATTTATTCTATAACCGGTTTAATATGGAGAACCTAAAGGGTCACACCGCAAAAGAAAAATAATTATTTAAGAAGTAAATGGCATAATTGTAATAATGAATGAAGTATATTTAATTTATACTATGTGAATATAATAAATTAAATAGCTTAATATTTATTATTTAGTATTTTGGAAATACTAATTATAAATTAATAAGAGGAGTCTTATTATTATTATTACTATTATCATTATTATTTAGTTCCTAAATGGTTTATGAATTAATTAATAAGAGTATTCTCATAATTAATAATTAAGTTCCTAAATAGTTTAGGAATTATAATTATTATATTAAATTAATTAAGATCCTAATTAGATTAGGAGTTTAATTAAAAACCCTATTCTTAAAGGTGTTAGGAGGGTTTACTAAATCTATAAATAAGAGAAGTCTTATTATGGATTAAGGTTACGCACATACACTTCCATAAGTTTATGAGAGAGTACTCACATATTCTCTAGAGAGAGAAAACTAGGGTTTGCAATCACCCACTTCTTGAATTATTATTATTCCTTGGTGGATCACCTCTAGAGGCCAAACACTTGGGTGGCTAACATTGATCATTGGAATCCAATCGGTGAAATTCAAGGAGAACGCGAAGGATTTGGAGGTGAACTTGTACCCGTTGAAGCTTTGAGTTCTACAAGGGTATATCTCTAACTTCTTCTTTATTAATTAATAATTGCGCATAAAGGTCGATCCTGGATTATGATTTGTAAATTTGTAAATTTGATTTTACCATGCTTCCGCTATTTTATGTAATTTGATTGCGTCTATAATTTTTACAAACCAACAGTGGTATCAGAGCCAAACTTTATGCGAATTATTAATTGTTTTGATTTCATATGTGTATGGGTATGTGTTTAGAATAATTTATTGGGCATAATTTTTGTTGTATAAAATTATATTTTTTATTAAAAGATTTCGAATTATATAATGTATATATATATATTATTACCGAAATTCATTGTTTCGGATATGATGTCAGTTGAATTCTCGATCATGAAATATATATATATATATATACGTTCACTGTTTCGGGAATTAATAAACCAAAAAGCAAAGCAGTTTTTGGTTTATACATATATGGCCTGCCTCGGATTTGATTTTGGGCGACTGTGAATTGAAGCTAATTTGTATATATATATATTGTAAAGGTTGCCGCATGGATTTGTTACAATTATGCATGGCTGTCCCGAATTGATTGTCACCCTACAAAATTAAAGCAACAGTTTCAGTTAGCAGCTTCTTTTTCGGTAACAATTGGCACGTAAAGCAGCCCAACCCGCCCAACCCCTTGTTTTTCGGTAATGACAATTGCGGCTGTGACTTAGCAATTACCGAAATTGCGGCTGTGACTTAGCAGCATGGACATGTTTGTTTTGCCAAATTGTATATATACTTCCGGTTGCTTTATATATATATATATATATATATATTATTAATATATATCATATATTTATAATATATATATTAATTAGCCAAATGGTTTGGTAATTTTGTGCAGATTTTAAAATTTTAAAATTTCAAAATAAAAGAGTTTATTTTGGGTAGTTTTAAAATAATAAAAATAAATAGTTTATTTTTAAATAATTTTATAATTAAAATAAAAGGTTTATTTTAATCATGAAATTGGATTTCATGCAACTCTAAATTGCCCATTAAATGATACCAATACATATATGAAATGATTTATTTACTTCATGCGATTAATATTATTTATTGATATATATGTTGATATATATGATAATAAATGTGATTGATTATGGACTATTTGACCAATGTGATTGGATTTAATTTTAAATGGATGCATGAATGAATGAGTTTTATAAATGGGGTCTGCGTACCTCGTCTTTCTAATTTTTCTTATGTATAATTCTATCTCCCTCCTATGTACTTCTCCTTTACTGTTGATCAAGGTTTTTATTTATTATAAATAATTTGTAATAGGATTAATTAGAATTATTTGAAGAATTGGAGCCAAGGAGCAAGGAGCGCATGAAGACTCATTTGTACTGGAGCCCGAATTTATATGTAATAGATACATATAATTTAATTTATTCTTGCACCCTAGGTTTGACCTTTTGGTTCACTTGGTGGCTCTAGTGAACCAAACTAGAATAAAAGACCATAATCAATCCAAGTAGAATATAGTATTCTATATGTGCATGCTAATTTTATATATATTATATATTATCCAAACATGCTTCGCATGTTAAATAATATGACGCGTATTTTATATATATATGTGCATGCGCGCTAAACAAGATGAGACAATTAATATTAATAAACCCCTCATGATGTAGAATAAATATTATTTAAAAATAAATTAAAATGTTTAATTCATGAATTAAAATGAGTTTAATTCAATTAAATAAAATTAGAATTGTTCTAATTTATTTATTCTACTACTAAAATATTAAGTTGTAACGTTCAAAGATATTTGGAATATCGAACGTCCCCTTCTAGCATGATAAAATGATAGAGTATCAAATAATCAATATACGTTTGTTGTGCACACACAAGGCTTATATCGATCATTTGAGATGTTGTTTTATCACATTTGATGCTTATAAGAAATTGAACATTACTGTTTTGTTGTGCACACACAAGGGCAGTATTTTTCTCTTCACTTATATGGAAGTGCTAGGTCTGACTTAACTTAGATAATTTTGATTCGGATGTGCACACACATGATTATAATAATCTAAGAGGCAAAATACAAGGAGTTACATGTTGATGTAATTGACAAAAGTTGTCTACCTATTTATTTATATATAGTTTGTTATGCACACACAAGGTTATATACATTTGAAATAGGATCCTTATTCTCACTAGCAAGTTTTTAATTAGATTTGCCGAACTATATAAGAAGAGGGTAATATAGTTTGATAAAAATAGTGGGAGACACCATTTTAAATAAAGACCTAATTAAGTTGGTGATTAATAAAATGAATGCATGTTAATATTGTTATTAATTCACTTAAAGAATATTGCTATGTTTAATTCACTAACACTGCATAGCATATTAGATGCTAACAATTAATCGAACCGAATTGTTCGGATTAATTAAACAAATTTGAGAAAAGTTCTCAATGCTGAAAAGCTAGCAAATATCCTTAATTTGCCTATTCCTGCAAACGTTGTAGACTAAGTCTATGAGGAAGATATTGTTATTTTAAGAAATAGCAACATGATGCAAAGATGGCTTAATGCATCATGCTCGCATCCATAAGTATTTAGTTACAGCGTCAACACGAGAAAATGGATGCACCTATTATATTGTTGCACATTCAATAGTTGTTTGGTGAGCAAAGTAGGTCAACTAGATATAAAATATCTAATGAGCTATTCCAATCTATAATAACCAATGACACTACAGTAAAGACACATGTCCTAAAGATGATCAATCCGATTGATCAATTAGGACACCTAGGTTTTGTCAAAGATGGAGAGTTGAGTCAAGATTCGATCTTGCAGTCACTCGCTGACTCCCTTTCACAAATTGTTGTGAACTTTAACATTAATAAGCTTGAAGTCAGTTTACCTGATTTGCTTAAATATGTTGAATAAGTTGAGAGTCACGTTCCTTCCAAGAAAGATCAAGTCTTACTAGTAGATGAATCTTCTAAGTTGAAGAAGATGACCAAAGGTGTTTATGAGGAGTCAGAAAAAATAGAAGGCAAAAGAAAGGCTAAACAAATGACATAAATAAAAGTGATCCCGAGGGCAAAGAAGTTTGCTTTCATTGCGATAAGCTGGGACACTGGAAGAGGAACTGCAAGGAGTATCTTGTAGTAGTTAAGCATAAGAAGCTTAGTGAAGCTTCAACTGCAGATATAGATTTGTTCACAATGAAGTAGAACTTTCTATAAGTCAAGTTTCTACTTAGGTATTAGATACTGACTGGTGGTCTTGAATATGCAAACCGTTGCAGAGACTAAGCAGAAGTAGAAGGTTGAACTAAAGATAAGTAATCCTGTGTGTGGGGAATGGAGCAAAAGGTTGCTGTATTAATCACAGGAACTTACAGTTTATCATTGCCTACGGGCAAATCCATTTAGTTAGTAAGATGTTACTATGTTGATTACTTGATGGATTTTGTAATCTTGACTTACATGAAAATATTTCAAAATTGAACAAACTAAAGGCAAAAATAAATATAAGGTTCAGAGAACTTGTCTGTTCCGTTGAGTACTACTAATCAACTTAAATTAATTTCATTTGGATGACCTAACATTTAACACGTTGATCTATCAATTAGTAAATCACATACATGTTCATTTTACCTTAATAACCTTCTTTTACATCACTCAAATCATTTAACCCTTAATCACGTCTGTAAATATTTAATCATATTTTAAACAAATCATAATATTATCAAATATTAATAATATTTCGATCACTTACAAATATTATAAACCATTTAATAATATTTTACCCCTTTACGAATATTATTAACCGGTTTTAATAATCACTAAACCACAAGCTATAAATCACTTAATAATATTATCAACATTTGATAATATTTTAATCACATAATTGTCACTTAATCACATCATAATATTATTGCCTTTGATAATATATTAACCATAAATAAATATTATTAGCTATTAATTAATAATATTTTAATTATTTACGAATATTATTAACCTGTTTTAATAATCACTTAACCACAACCTTTAAATCACTTAATAATATTATCAATCTTTGATAATATTTTAATCAAATAATTATCACTTAATCACATAATAATATTATCACCATTAATAATATAATAACCACAGATAAATATTATTAACTATTTAATAATATTTTATTCATTTATAAATATTATTAATTATTTTAATAATATTTAATTCAATCATCAATATTATTAATCATTTAATAACCTCTTAATCTCTTAATTATTTTAAACACTTATTAACATTATTAATTTTTATTAATCATTTAATAATGTCTTACACTCTTTCTAATAATATTATTTATTAAATAATATCTTAATCCTTTATAAATATTATTAATAATTTAATAATATTTTACTTTCTTAATAATATTATTAATCATTTACTAAAATTTTAATCATTTGTTAATATTATTAATTATTTAATAATATTTTGGTCACTTACTAATATTATTAACCATTTAATAATATTTTAATCCTTTATTAATATTATTAACCATTTAATAATATTTTAATCTTTTATTAATATTATTAATCATTTACTAGTATTTTATTCACTTACTAATATTTTTAATCATTTAATAATATTTTATTTATTTATTAATATTATTAATTATTTAATAATATTTTATTCACTTATTAGTATTACTAATTATTTAATAATATTTTAATTATTTATTAATATTATTAATCATTTAATAATATTTTAATCATTTATTATTATTATTAATTATTTAATAATATTTTATAAGTTTACTATTATTATTATTATTATTATTATTATTATTATTCATTTAATAATATTTTAATTATTTAAATTTTTTCTAATATTACTATATTAGCTTATATTTTCTGACCCATTTTATACTCAAAAGATCTGACCCGACCTGACCCGACTCATTTAGCATTGGAGATTAGAGATTAATATTTGGTGGGAAAATAAAATTCTGAGATAGGGAATTTCAATCTCTAATCCATCCCAAACATAAATATTTATCTTTGTATTATTATTAATTTGAGACAATTACTGTTGGTCTATAATCCGTCTAAAAAATAACTTTTAAAAAAATCATTTTGGAGACTGTTATATCTGTCTCTAATATCGTTTCTAAGATAAGGAGAAAATTGAAGACTAATATTTGGAGGAAAAATAAAAGCCTAAGACAGGAATTTCGGTCTCTAATTCGTCTCAAATATAAAGATTTTTTTTCTTATTTTATTATTGATTTTGGACGAGCACCATTGCTCTCAAATCTGTTTCAAAAACACGTTTAAAATCTTTTAAAAAAATAATTAATTTTTGAGATGGCTAAATCAGTCTATAATTTTGTGTCTAGAATTTGAGACGACGTTGACTGTTTCAGAATCCGTCTCAGTTTTTTACTTCCAAAACATTTCGTGACATAGCAAACTTTTGGTTTCTAAGTTTGTATCAAATTCTTAGAATCAGAAATGGAATTTAGTTCGTCTCTAAAAATCGGTTTAGATGCCTAGTAATCTGGTAGTGATGTATTATTCTGCTAGTTAAATGAAGATTAAATATTTAAATGTTATATAAGTGTTAGATTGTGAGCATCAAACTCGAGATTCAAGGGACCCAGATTTGGGGCTGCCACATGCACCCCCTATTGGGCCTATAAATACCCACTCCTCATTTGCAAGGAGGTTGTAAATGTTGGTTTGCAAAAATTGTACATACATACAATTAAATTGATGTAGTGCAACGGAAGCAGGTTCGCGAAACTGCTGTAGGTTATAAAATGTAAGGTTCGAAAAGCCTTAGGATATAACCTTAGAAAAGTCAACTCACATCGAGTTTTAGGTGATGGACTAGAATTTGAGCCAGAGATGGAGCCTATAGAGAATCCAGTATTTAAGGAGGAGGAGCAAGTTGAGGAAGAGAATGAGGGCACTGTTGAGGGTAACCTTATAGAGGAGTTGATGGATAAGAACACCAAGTTAGAAGACAATGTGACTAAGTTAGAGGCAAAGGTGGAGGAATATGAGGGATCTTTTGAGTAGATAGAGTCCCAGATACTTATGTTGGTGAATAGGACTAGGTGAGGAATCAGTTAAAGGAGTCTGAGCATAAGGTACAACAGCTGCAGGCAGAGAAGCAAGTTGTGGAAGCATCTTGGGAGGATGAGATATCTGTTAATGCGGTCCTTCCCAAATAAGGAAACACAATCTTATTTCAATATGGACTCTAACACTTCCGTAATAAGGCATCAAGAAAGATAATATAATGGACCAACATAGGGCTGGGCCCAACGTATATCTAAATGTAGACTGAATTAGATATGGGACTTCTAATAAAAATAATTAGGCTACACCTTAACCGACCCCAAATAATTATATCCCACCAGTCTGTATATCGCTAGATTATCTTTGATGGGTAAGGAACTAGAAACAATCTCCCCAATCACTTTTCAAGGAAATACGTTTATACTGCATTCATGTAGTATTAATAAGTCAAAGTACTAAAATCTTAGTTACTAAAAAATAGAAGCATGCATAGTAGAGAATTACGCCTTGGTATAAACACTTCAAAAATATATATGATACAATTTTGAAACATCAAATGTCATGATTCAATTTTTTTTCTCCTATCTACTTAAATTACTATTGCAAAAGCATGATTACTATTTTGTTTCATGATTGACAAATGAGAAACATCCACTTATATAGTCCTTAAGTCATACATACAACCAATGACTAAGATCAAATCTTATAGAATGCTAGGATCCACATACTATCTAAAATCATACTCTAAAATATCTTGAATATTTACAAAGTATAAAATTACGAGTAAATCTATAACACTAATAGTATTCTAATATTTTAAAAAAATCCTAGAGAATGTGACCTAATTGTAGCCATAAGCGTCTGTGCGTATCAAGTAAGCGATGAAATAACGTAATCTCATTGTATATGGACTTTTTGTGACACCACACTTAGGAATAACACAACTAGATTAAACTATATTTCAACTAATTTTAATTATATCTTTTTATAAAGTTATTACCAGTGTATCACATCTCGAATAAACGTATTTCGTACCAATTAAGCAATTCAAAAATGCTTACCCCTATGTACTCCATACCACAAAAGTGGCACGTTTCATTTTTGATTTCATTGTATGTACCATATGGAATCACGCTCTAATTAAGTAATATTGATTAATATGTTCTTTATCTTTATAGTTAACAAACATTATATATACTCCTTCACAGAAGCATATCTAGGATTTTTCCCCATTTGGGTTAAGAGTGATATCAAGTTAGAGAATGATAGTAGTATTTAATATATTGTTCCCATTAGATTTCCATCCTGGAACATTTTGGAGAAGTGGTCCCTACAAATCTTATAGAAACCTTAGGTCACATTCTTAAGCCCTAACTAGATCTAAGAAATACATATTAATAAGTTTAAATTTCAGTAAATTAAGCCTGTAATTGGAGGATTGCACAATTTAGCAATAACTATAGCAAGATTATTGTTTAAGAAAGCCTAACCCTTGTTCTTGAGAAATAGAGTAAAGCACACTTTTGTTATACCAAGTTTCCCCCTCCTCATAATTCGCCCCATAAAGTAATTGATCTGCAACATTCGTTACATTAATTACCTAATTTCATATAATGTCCTCCTCCCCCCCCCCTAAATTTAAATTTTGGTTAAAAGTGGTCGGAATACATAATTTTTCAACGAGGTATATAGTTTTATATGATTTGACAGTATTAAAATACGATTCGACTTTATTAAACAATTATTATTAATATTACAATACAAAATAAAAAAATAAACACACAACATTAAAATATAAACAAATACATACACTAACACACCAAGAATACACACAGACCCTCACATCTAGATCTGGATCATCAACACATCCTTATACTCCCCAAAATCTTTAAAACACCTCAGATCTTTCCCTATATCCATTAATTACATCCCCTAAACCCTATTATTCCTCTATTTCTACTAAGATACCTTACTTCTACGATCCGATTAACATCCTTGACATGTCCAAACTCACCCTATTTGATAATAACGAGGATACAAGATGTCAACGTGCAAGCGTGAGAATCTCAACTAGATTGCTCGGAAGTGGCGGCACCGTGGCTTTTGATTGGTGATCGGTTGGATTAGTGACTAGAACGGGACAAGGCATAGGTGTTGCTTTGTTGGGGCCTCGGCAGCTTACGTGACTTGTTCGAATTTTTCACTACCAGGCTGGGACGGACTAGAGCAGGGAGTTATTTGAAATGGTGGGGATGCAAATTGGGTGTCAGATGCGAGTGAGGTGGCGTGGAATATTGTGAGAAGGAGAGGGATGGTGGTGGGAGTGGGGAGAAAAAGATTTTGTGTGGTAAGTTTGGGCAAATTAAAAATTTTGATTGTTAGGGTAATGAATCTGGGTATGGAAGTGAACCCAGGTATGGTATAGAGGAGACATCAAGTTTGAATATGGTGATTGTTAGGGTGCGAATTATTGGACCTTACATTTTATCTTTGGACCCAGGGTTATTTTATATAAGAATTGGGCTGGGTCATTTTTATTTATCTTGATGGGCTTAGTCAGAGGATAGTCCATTCTAGTATTGTTTCTATTGGACTGTGTAGGGTGAGTGGATAGAGACATCATAATTTCCTTATGAGGGGATGATGGGACTTCTGGTGGTGCATGGATGAATATATACAAATAATCTCCTAAATTAACAAGGTAATGCTTTTCTACATGCAAATAGAGAGAGAGAGAGAGAGAGAGAGTTATCAAATATCTTACATTTCCAGCATACATTTTTGGTTCTCTATTGTGAGGTTAATGGCCTGTACTTATCCTCACACCGGAGCATCCCCGGACGGCCCAAGCTACGACTGTTATGTGGGGTGTTAACAGTTTGTTGAGTATGCAAGTATCTTATTGATGGGTGATTTCGATAAGAGAAAGAATTTGGCATCAACATTGGCATTATAAGGAGGGCCCGAAGACATTTGGTACATTAATCACCAGGTTTTTTTTTTTTTTAGGAAGGCTACTCCTATGGCAGAAAGAGGTAGCTCCAGCAGGGGGCATCAAGGATCCTCCATTGAACCGCACATGTAGAGCAGCAGGGGCCCGGGAAAGGGAAAGTGGGGAGCTGAGTAGTCAGGGCGAAGACAGGGGCATGCTCATTTGGAGCCTGTAAGGAGACGTTTGTTTACACCTTCCCTAACAGTGGGACATGATTCTCGTAGGGGGGGGGGGTCTGGAAGAGGATATGGCACCATAGCAAAGAGTTTTGCAGTATGAGCATGCAGAGAGATACAGACAGTACAGAATTAGAGAAGCGGATATTGAGTTGGAGACTTTACAACGTGAGCGCCAAGATTGGCAGGCACACCTACTAGATTTGCATGAAGAGGGTCCATCCACTACTATCAACAACAAGGAGCGGACGGATACTCCACAAAGTTGACCTAGGTCGAAGCAAGGATGGATAAGACGATCTGAATTCAATTATCAACACCAGTCTCAGGGTTATATGAGGTAACCTGACCGGGTCGGTCGAGGCGATACAAGGGGCCAACACCAGTCTCAGGGTTATATGAAACAACATGATCAGGATGGTCAAGGGGATATAAGGGGCCAACACCAGTCTCAGGGTTATATGAGACAAAATGACCAAGTCGGTCAAGGGGATACAAGGGGTCAACACCAGTCTCAGGGTTATATGAGATAACCTGACTGGGTCGGTCAAGGGGATACAAGGGGTCAATACTAGTCTTAGGGTTATATGAGGCAACCTGATTGTGTTAGTTAGGGTAGATCAGAAGAAAGGAGACAACCCGATTCTCCAGGATGATATTCCCACGAAAAGGCTCGGATCCTAGAGTATAGAAAGGGATATGGAGGTACAAGGATAGAACTGGGTCAAGAAGAGCAACCGATAGTTCCTTATATGCATATTGCCGACCCGGTTCTAGAAAGGATTTCTGAGTTGGAAATAAGATTGGCTGCAACAGAGGCAAGACCAACGACTGGATCCGAGCCGGAGGCATTAAGGCCCATGCCCTTGGACCTAAAATCTCCATTCTTAGCAGCTATGGACTAGGAAAAAGTTGACCTAAAAAAGAAACTGCTGCCTTTGTAGATGTACGATAGTTCGGGCGACCCATATGACCACACCAGCTCGTATAAGAGAGTAATGAGATACTATAGCCACTCCGAGGCTGGGATGTGTCAGATCTTCATATCGACGCTAAAGAAGGGGGGCTAAATAATGGATGATGTCATTACCTCCCAATTGTTTATGTTTGTGGACCGAGTTGTGTGTTCGATTCCATGAACGGTTTGGTAGCAACAAGATGAGGGGCAAAGTGATGCCTCTTTGATGCAGGCCAAGCAGAAGCCCGGTGAGTCGCTGAGTCAGTATGTAAAGAGGTTCTGAGATGCGGTGGGAACCATTACCGACCTCAACATGATACATGCGTTGGGGTTTTTCACCTCAAGATGATGAAAGATGTAATGTTCAATCCTCCAAAAGACCTCTTAGACGCATATGACTGAGAAAAAAAGTTCATAGCAATCGAAGAGGCCATGGAGAGTTTGATACCAAGGAGAAAAGGTATGTAAAGTAAAGCGTATGACATAAATAAAAGTGGAGATAACCGATCTAATGTCTTCGACGGAATGGGGCCAAGAGGAGGACAACCAAATGTGAATAAACCTCCTTATCAGCCTCGGATAGAGAACATATCTTATAAACCTTTATGCCCTGATCGGGTCAAGGTCTTGGAGGCCATAAGGAATGAAGATAGGTCGGGGCCTGGATCTTCGAGATACAAACTGGATAGGTCAAGTCCCTATTGTCAGTATCACTGACGGGCAGGGCACGCCACGTCACAAAGACATGTGCCGGGTTAATGGTCATGATTGAGACCAAAGTTGGTTGGGAGACACGAGCAAGTAATCCTGAGCTTGTGAATGAGAAGAGAGCAGAATAGGGGAATCGCCCTCGAATGGTCGTATATGTTATAATGGGGGGTTTGTAATAACCGAGAATATTACGTCGCATTATAAATATATTTAGAAAATATTTATCAATGAAGTGAATTAAATTTTTATTTAACTATGTTGTGTTAATGTTGCATTTAGGTAAGCATCATGTGATTTAATTGATAAACCAATCAAGTAAATTGCCTAGCCCATTAATTTAATTATTGGAGGCCCAAGTAGATTTAATGGGTAGCCCAACCAATTTAGTACTAACCCAAGTGTTGGTAGTAGTAATCAATGTTACAATTAGTAGCCCAAATTGGAATTTAATATAAAGCCCAACCTAAATCAATGTTGGAAATAATCTTAGGCCCAATCATTAATTAATTGAGGCCCGAGGTGATTGTTAGTAAAAATCCAATGAATGAATTAAATTCTAGCCCTAGACTTAGCCCAACATGTATGTATTGGTAATTATATATATATATATATATATATATATATATATATATATATATATATATATATATATATATATATATATATATATTTAAGCACTTGAATTGGGCATTAAAAGAAAAGAAAAAAATGAAGCAATTATTAGATTTTTGCTCAGATTTTTGCCAGCTTTAGTGGCTGATTTGGGGCTAATTTATTAAGTCATTTAGGAGCTCAATGTCTTGGGAAGAACCAAGGCTAGTAGGCCTATTAGTTGATGGATGGGTGATGGGTGTATACTTACACAAAATGTAAGTATTTCTATCATCTAATAACAACTAATACACTCTCACTCTCTCACATTTTCTATCATCTTATTCTATCATCCATTCATTTCTTCTAAGTTGCTTGAGAGAAAACTAGAGAGCAAATGAGAGAAAAGAGAGAAAGTAAGAAAAAAAAGGAAGAGAAACCCTAGAAAAATCAAGATCAAGCAAGAAGCAAGATCATCAACCATACCAAGATAGATCATCCAAGTCTCATCCCATTCCTAGCAAGAAGAAAAAGAGCTACCAAGAGGTTTAAAAGTTTCCAAACTTAGCTTTCCATTTTAATATATGTTCTATGTATGTTTTAAGTGATTTTATTGGTCAAAAATATGTTTTGGAAAACCATTTTCAAAACTCTTGATGCTTAAAATCATGCTAGACTAGTATATCTAGAGTTTAATGGGTTTAACATGAGTTTTGATATTCATTTATGTGGAAAAGTTTAACAAAACATGAAAGCGATTTTCGCCGGAAAAACCCTAAACTGAGCAGCGGGTTGCTGAATTTACTGTTCACGTTCCGTAAGTCGTATTCATGATCCGTCAACTTTGGGTGATAGTACTATAAGATAGGAAGATTTTCCAAGTGGAACAACTGAAAAATATTAAACGAGCTATTTATGGTGATTTTCCTAGCAAAACAGTTCCTGTCGGAAAAATCTGGAAAAACCTACTGCCAGGATCTAAAAATTCCGTCCATTTTACAGATGATATTATATGGTATATAGAAGCCACTAGCTCCATCCGATGTCGTATGAGGGAGTTATGACCCAACGATTTTTCAAGTTTTAAAAGCATAACACAGAAATATCTTGAAAAGTATAACTCCTAAAATTATGAAATTTTTACTAGAAGTGGTCTCTGATATCAGGAAGCTACTGTAGAAATGTCAGAATTTTCTGATGAAAATTAAAGTTTTAATAAATGATGCCATTTTCGACAGAAACGGACCATTTAAAAAATAGCAAATAAGGTTGAAAAATTAAAAGAAAATTATTTTGTGTATAAAATAAAATATACTATAGATATCCAAGAGATATAAAAATAATAAGTCAAGTAGGTATTTTTGTTAAATACACTTGATTTAAGAGAAATAAAGATAATAGCATAATTAAGGATGTATGAGTTAATTTTATTAAATAATACATAAAGGTAATTATTTGTTATTTAAATTGTATTAAATAATAAATAAATTAAATAAAAAGGAATTAAATTAGTTATTTATTATTTAAATGACTAAATAATAAATAAAGGAAAGGAGTAAAGAAATTAATAAAATAATTAAACAATTTACCTTTAAATTGTTTAAGTTGTTAATATTACTAAGTAATTTAAAATATTATTAAATAATAATATTAGTTAAAATAATTGTAAATGATTAAGTTATTATTAAATGATTAATAATAATAATAAAAGATTAAATTATTATTAAAGATTAATAATAATATTAAATGATTAAATTATTATTAAATGATTAATAATAATAGTAAATGATTAAATTATTATTTAAATGAGTAATAATAATAGTATGTAATTAAATTGTTATTAAATGATTAATAATAATAGTACCTCATTAAATTATTAATAAATGATTAATAATAATAGTAACTCATTAAATTATTATTAAACGATTAATAAAAATGTTAATTAATTAAATTATTATTAAATAATTAATAATAATAGTAACTCGCTAAATTATTATTAAATGATTAATAATAATAGTAGATATTCAATTAAGATGTTATTGAGTTATTAATAACATTTGTAAATGAACTTGATATTAATAATATTATATTAATAATATTATTAGGTAACTAAAATGTATCCAAGTGTGATAATATTGTCGTGAAAGCTACGTGTTGTTAAATAGAGGATTATGTGCTTTAGTAGCAATATGTATGATAGTAATATATGAATCTCTATGTGCTATACTAATTGAAAGATAAACCTATTTAATATTGGGTATATCAAAGGTTGTAATTTAAGTTGTGTGAGCTGTAGTCAACAACTGAGGCAAGTTTCCTAACTCAAACTCGAACTATTATTTTTGAGCATGTCAAATGGTTTAATTTATCGTTAATTATTCCATGTAAATGCCAGTATTGATATTCGCACATTGATGCATTTGAAAAATATGTTCTATCATTGAGCAAATAAATTATTTAAAGTTCTTTATTTCATGAACTGTTCAACAAATGGGTCTACGCCATTTGTTTCGGCTGGACATATAAAGTAAATATTTTTAAAAGTTATTCCAAACCAGTTGAGTAGTGTGGAAGTCTTGTACTGAGAGAACAAACCCTAAATGGGGAATTATAAGTGTCATAGTTCGACATGGTCAGAGTTTAATGTCATGCATATACATGTTGTACAAGAGGCTGATCCCCTCGAGTACAGTCTGATTTATAAAAGGATAATCGGAAGGTTGTTTCCTTGGAAACGTTCAAGGTCGGTTGGACCACTCAACAGTAAATAATCATCTTTCATTCATTCGTTTGGATTTTGATCATCTTATCAGTCATTTCATTAACTTCTATAAATTGTTGAGCTTTCACTTTATTCGCAGTTATTCATGATATGTCTGTATTATTTTAAATTTGTTGAGCATATTAGTTGCTCACTCTTGCTATATATATCATGAACTAATTGCATTTAGGCTTGAGCGCTCCAAGAAGGACAAATGCAAGGGCAAGCTTTAAAAATAGTTTAAATATTTCTCTTCCTGTTTTGTAAATCATGGAACCCTATTTATATTAATCGGATCGTCATGATGATGAAATTTTATTAAGGTTGAGACATTGGGACCGTAGTAAGCCTTTTGTAATGAACAACTTATGTTTATTTATTCCGCATTTAGTAATATATGTTGTTTAAGAGGTGATGTATGTATTTGATCGTGAGCACCAAATCCGAGGTATTGGTACCTGAATTTAGGGGTGTCACAGGGTTCGATGCTGAGACACATTGGTAAAATGCGTCGGTCCTCCTCCAAAATAGTCTGACGTTAACAGACTAGCCTCCTAAGGTAGATCGACCTTTTTCCAAAGCGGTGATCTCATTTTCAGAAGAAGACTACCCAACCGAAGCCGTTGAACCACATGAGGGAGCTCTGGTTATCATTGCCCAGGTCGGTCCGATAAATACGAAAAGAATAATGATTGACAATGGGTCATCATTAGATGTATTATACAGCCATGTTTATCAGAGAATGAATCTTCAAGGTGTGTGGTTGGATGTAATAACTGAGAAATTCAAAATATATTATGATATAATTAATGAATATTTAAACGACTGTGTAAATGAAAACTTTTGCCTCATTGTGCGTGTTCATATATGTGTATGAGATTGTTAAATTAAAGGGGAGATCACTTAGTGGAATGACGCAAACCAAGTAAACTAACCTAGAAACATTAATACCATCAACGAGAATCAAGGAAACCCTAATCGAGGATTTAATGGAAGGTGGTAGGATTTATAATTAAACCAATTATTTGGTAGAGTAAATAAATTATTTAACGGAAAGCTTAATTGGATTTAGCAAAACTAATACAAGTGTGAAATTCATTAAATAGTTGATCATGAATGTAAAGTGGCAGGATTAATTCGTGTTACTAATCTAGCATTTTGTGTGCTTAGTTAGGTAACAATTAATTGACTAGCTTATATAATTAATTGTCAAGTCCATGGGGTTAGTTGTTTTTAACCGAATTAATGTTGTAAGTAAGTCTAACTAAAGTGAATCAAGAGGCCCAAGAGAATTAATTCACTAGCCCAAAAACCTAGCCCAACACCAAGTCAAATGTTTGGTCAAAGTGCTTACAAGTTGGTATATATATATATATATATATATATATATATATATATATATATATATATATATATATATATATAGCATTATAGCAATTAAAAATAAATCAAAATCATGAGATTTTGGGGAGTGCAAGTGGGGGGGGGGGGGGGGGTCCTTAAATTACTCCCATGCAAAGCCTTCCCAATGCAAATATCAAATCTCGCTAAAAAGTGGATCTTGTTCTTAACTTGATTAGTGACTTAATCAACTATGTGTGGGTTGATTAAGGGAGCTAAGCTCACTTACCATTTTTCCTATAAATAAGACCATTCACAAAGAGAGCTAGAGTTGGTCATTTTGAGAGTTCATATGTTTAAAGAATTGAGAGCTTCTTGAGAGCTACCAACCAAAGTAAACCAAGAACCCCCATACTAGGGGCTCACAACAGCATAAAGGGAAGGTGTGGATGCCATCTGGCTTCATAAATTACTTCAGAAAGCAAAGGAAACGAGCATCTAAGAGCAAGAGGTATAAAACGTCTCTAGTTTTGGAACCCCTTTTGTGCTTTATGTACTTTTTATGGAGGAAACCAAAATTTTGAGATCTTAATATATAGATATATGCTAGACATATGTATATAGGGTTTCATGTGGTTAGATCAAGTAGTTACATGCATCTATGACAAAAAGATTGGCTAAAATCTCCAAAATAATTTTTACCGACGAACAAAATTTGAATGTTTGCTATAAAGTTACATTTTGAAACCCACAAACCATTTATATGATTCTCCTTTTTGTAATACTATATGTGTAAGTTATGAACCAAACCCCTTTGAAATCACTTAAAAATGTTTTAAAATTAGTAAGATATGTATTTTTGAGCAAGAATACCTCACTGTTTAGAGGCTGTGCATGAATAGTCCACTTTAAGCCAAATTTTAGAAATCAAAACTTATCCAAAAATGGTGTTTGAGATCATAAAATTGTAGTTTGGGAAATCACGATTCCATCGATACCTAGTAGAGCTCCATCGGAGTTATAGAACTCAAGTTTTCATGGAAGATCCCAAATCCGAATCCGGAATTAGCCAAAAAACAATTTGCCTATTTTTTGAAAAAAACCGACCGGTTCGTTTTCGTTTTCTTTTCTTTAGCTTTCCATTTTCTTGGGTGGGGCCGATTCTTAGGTTGACTCCAAAAGAGAAAATGTTTGTAATTTAATAAAGAATATTATAAAATTTTAAAATTTGAATTTTAATGACAGTTGACATTTATTAGAATTAATGGCTGATCAAACCTTACTAATAAAATGAAAAATGTTAAATTAATATTTTTAATTTCTAAAAAATCATAAAACCATTAATTACTTATTATTTAAGTAACATTAAATAATAAGTAAGATATATTAAGAAATTAATTATTTTTAATAGTATTTAAAGTGTAAAAAGTATACTAATTAATTATTCATTAGTTAATAATTATATAAAAATTCTAATAACTTATTACTAAATACTAAACATGTGATTTAAGTATTTAATAATAATATCAAGAAGATAAAGTAAATAAATAAATTATTTATTATTTAATTTAGAATTAAATAATAAATAAAAATAAGTAACTAACTAATTATTATTTAGTTAATAGTAAATAATAATTAAAGAGAGATAAAATTTATAAATTAATTATTTATTATTTAATAGTATTAAATAATAAATAAAGATAATTGAGAAATTAATTATTATTTAATTAGCATTAAATAATGATTAAATGGAATTTAAGTTAATAAATTAATTATTTATTATTTGATTGAAATTAAATAATAAATAAGGATAAATAAATTAATTATTATTTAACCTTAAATAATAATTAAAGTAAAATAAATAAATAATTAATTATTATTTAATTGTCATTAAATAATAATTAAAGAGGATTAAAATTAGTAAACTATTTAATTATTATTTAATTTCTTTAAATTAAATAATAAGTAAGGATAATTATTTAATTAATTAATATTAAATAATTAAAGGAGATTAAACGTAAAATAATAATTATTTATTATTTAATTATTATTAAATAATAAGTAAGTACAATTAGTTATTATTTAAATAATTACTAAGAAAAATTAATTAATTTCTATTTAATTAATGCTAAATAGTAATTAAATAGAGTTAGAGTTAATAAAATAATTTGATTATGCATTAATTAAACAATTATTATAAATTATTTAAGGGTTTAGTATATCGAATGATGTGAATTATGTGTTAGATTTAATTGATAGATAATTTCTTAATGAACGTATAAGCGTACAAGTATACACTGTACTAATTGATAGATCGACTTTATTAATGTTATATCTTTCAAAGGTAGTTAATTAAAGCTAGTTACTTGTAGCTGAGTAGAGAGACAAGTTTCTTAACGTTACTCAAATTTCTAATGAGCAAGTCCTTTGAAGTTAATTATTATTATTCAAGTATGAGCTGAGTGGTTTAATAATTGCTGAATTATTCCACATTCATATGATCATTAACATCCGCACTTTGTGCATTTGAAATCCTATTTCATCTTTGAACTATGAAAGATTTAAAGTTCTCAATTTATGAATCAAATTGAAAGGAGACGTCTATGCCTTTTGTTCGGCTAGACAATTATCTATGAAATTTTTATAAGCTATCCAAACCATTGTGGTATGGATTCTTATAGTGAGATTGAACAACTCTGAATGGGGAGTAACATAGGTATCTAAAATACGATACACGTGGGATCTAAATGTTATGCATACACATATAGTGTAGAAGAGGTTGATCCCCTCAAGTATAGTTCTGAACATATAACCTAAGGGGGATAATTATAGGATTGATTCCTCAAGAGAAGTAGCTCATGGTCTATTTGACCGCTCAGATTTTAATAATCAATGGTCTATTATTATTCAAGGCTTTTATTATACTGTTCAAAAATTATTTTAAATCCTTTGAGTTATTCATTTCGTATTCATTTATGACATATCTCATATCTATTTAATTAAACTTGTTGAGAAAGTCAGTTGCCCATTCTTGCTATGTCATAAACCTTATTGCAGTGAAACCCGCAAGTTCAAAGGTTGATAAAGGCAAAAGAAAGCTGAAATCCTAGATGTTTGAGATGTTGATTGCCTGCTTATACATTTTCACTTAGTTGTTATATTGTAACACGAACTTATGTAAATATTTATTAGTGATGTATTTTTGGATTAAGGTTACGAATCTTGGGGCTAGTAGTAAACCTTTCGTATAAACAACATATGTTTATTTTATTCCGCATTAGTATATTATATTGTTTGGAGGTAAATGATTGAACGATGACGTGAGCACCAAGTTCGAGGTACTAGTATCTGAATTTTGGGGTGTCACATTGGAACTGGGCACGGAGTCACCTTTGTACGAATTTGGGAATGAGGAAGTACCTGTGATTGGGACCTTGGAACTTCCAGTGGTGTTTGGCACGACTCCTAGGCACGTGACGGTGCATGTGAAGTTCTTTGTCGTTCAAGTTGATTCGGCCTACAATGTTATCTTAGGGCTAACCACTTTGTTAGCTTTAAATGTTGTCACCTCCATTCCACACTTCAAGATCAAATTCCCTATATTAAAGGGCGTTGGTGAGTTGAAAGGAGACATTGATATTGCTTGAAGATGCTACCGTCATGATGCGACGTCATCGATCGTTGGGGTTAGTGTTGGTTTGCAAAAATATGGCATATATATAATCAAATTATATAAGCGCAACGGAAGCAATAAAAATCAGATTTTAAAATTTTTGTACAAACCAATAACCCGGATCTTTCTTATGCGACTATTATTAATTGAGGAATGATAAAAGAATTTATACCTTTGTAGAACCAAGCTTCCACGGGTACAAGTTCATCTCCCTTTAATCCTTCACGTTCTTCTTCAAATTCACCGATTAGATTCCACGGATCAATGTTAGCTCCCCAAGTGTTGAGCCTCTAGAGGTGATCCACCAAGAGATCTATGAATTAAAGAAGTGGATCTTGGTTTCTCCAAACCATGGGTGGCTAGCCCTAATTTTCTCTCTCTCTCTCTAACTCTTAGATCTAGAGAATTATGGAGTACTCTCTCTCTCTCTTGAAAGAGTGTGTAACCTTGATCTATGATAAGACTCCTCTTATTTATAGATCTAGTCAACCATCCTAAACTATTTAGGATTAGGGTTTTAATTTAATTCCCAATTTAATTAGGAACTAAATTAATTAATTACAATTCCTAAACCATTTAGGAACTTAATTATTTAATAATGAGAGTACTTCTTATTAATTAATTACTAAACCATTTAGTAACTTAATTAATTATTATTATAATTATAATTCCAAAACTATTTAGGAACTTAATTATTTAATAATAATATTACTACTTATTAATTAATTCCTAAACCATTTAGGAACTAAATAATAATACTAGTAGTAATAATAATAATAGTAATAATAATAATAATAAGACTCCTCTTATTAATTTATAATTAGTATTTCTAAAATACTAAATTATAAATATTAAGCTATTTAATTTATTCTATCACCATAGTATAAATTAAATATACTTAATTTATTATTACGATTATGCCATCCACTTCTAAAATAAATATTACTCTTTTGCGGTGTGACCCTTTAGGTTCTCCATATTAAACTGATTGTATAATAAATAAATTAGAACAATTCTAATTCATTTATTACGAATTAACTCTTTAATTCAGAATAAATAATTATTCCACAATAAGGGTAAGCCCCCTTAGCGATTAGTCGACTTTCCAGATAATATAGATTTCAACATTTAATCGTAAAAGAACCTTTCAGCAAATAGTTACCGTACAATTCAATCCTTCTACCACACAATGTCCCAATCAAATATAAGACACGGAATTTCTGTCAAGTCTTATTTATTTGATTATATGCATTTCAATTCACAAATACACAACTCTAGTTAATGTAAATTAGAAACTCCTTTCTAATTCCATTCAACCCTGGCCAGGGATTTCTGAGTTGTCACTTATTGAATCGCATAGGACATTCTCTCCCTTTACTGGAAGTGGTAGATCCTTTGTCGATCATTCATTTATCTCCATGTGTACCTTATTATACCCAAGCACATCCTTTGATATACCAATAGGTCTTAAGGAATATGTCAAAGTATAACTTAGTACACACAGGATACTAAGATGATCTCAAGTCTAAGGATCACTTGTACGACTATCACATAAGGAACTCCTATTGACAGACGAGTAAAACTCCATTAGGTGTTCCTTGAGCGAGTCACGTTCAGTGAACTTATTCTCTAATAAGCACCTACATACTTGCTTTAGTGTCTCTACACAAATGATTATGAGATCAATCATCCTCTTCATAAGAGCAAGCATAGTATGTACCAATCTATCCGGATCTACTAATCCCCTTTTTAGTGATCCAACGATTAGGAACAATTTTAGTTTTGAGCTATCTTGAATTTAGATCTCATTAGCATGATCCTCATCATGGTTCTAAAAGCATTGCTCGAAAACTATGAGTTTATCCATTTGATTAATTCAAGTAATTAATCATGAATAAAGAAATGCCTTGATACTTTTATTAATAAATGAACAAGATTACAAAGTATATGCTTATCACATCAAATGTGATTGGCTTGAGGGCATACTACTTTCAATCTCCCACTTGCACTAAAGTCAATCGCCCTTTGGTATCCACATACCATTCTTCTCTAAGTGGCGTACAAATTACTTAGTAAATGCTTTAGTTAATGGATCTGTAATGCTGTTCTAAGAGTCTACCATCTTTATGGTGTCGTCTCCTTTTCAATGATTCATCTAATCATATAAAAGTGCCGCAACACATGTTTGTATTTCAGTTGAGACCTGATGAGCGGGTTTTATACCTGCGAATTAGTACGTCTAACTTAATATTTTGTGAGTTTTTGAGAGTTGTTATTGCTTATATTTATGAATTTTTTGATCCCTAATGTCTCGTCGGTGTTTTGTAGGATTTTTGAGCTGAAAGGGCAAAATGGTAAATTTCACAAAAGACCACCGCCGCAGCGGTGGATTCTACCGCCGCGGCGGTCAGCCATGCTGATTTCTGACGAGTTTTTCCTACTTAAGTGAAACGTTGGCTAACCCTAGGGGGATCAGTTCTCACGCCTTAGAGCTTATTTTCTTCATTTCTTCCAGCCTTCAAAGCCACTTGGATTGGTGTTAAGCTCAAGAACAAGAAGAATCATCAAGCTTGGATTGCTATATTGTGAAGGGAGTTTTAGTGTTTGAAACTTGTGTTCTAGGAAGTTTCATCCATTCTAGTTATCTTCATTCTATGTATTTAAGCTTAATGAGTAACTTGTTAATGATTGTTGGTCATTTAGCTATGAACTAACTTCATTTCTAGGATCACAATGGATCTCACTACTAGATTTTAATGAAATATCTCTCTTTTTGATGTGAATGGATTGCTAATGAATGTTTATCATGCTTTGCTCTTCATGTATGGATTATATACTTTGTATGTAATGTGTGGTTGTTTATGATGTTGAAAAATGGAGTAAATAACTAGATCTAAAGCATGATAGCACTTGTAGGTTGTTTTATCTTCGGATGAGAGCCTAATTTGTATCTCGGATAGGAATATACCGGTGTACCTTGTGTACCCTTGTTGAGGAGTGTTTTTATTGCCATCTTGCTAAGTTAGGTCACATAGGAATATAGTGAACTATTTAGTTTGGTGTGAATCATTTTATTATCGAAAGAGGTTTATGGTTGCTTGTTTTCTCTGGTTATCATTCGAGCGGTCTTAGCATTGAAAAGAGAGGTGTGAGGGTTAAAGGAGGTAGTGAGTGAAGTTGTGATCTTAGCTTGTTTTAATCGAATCTTTGTTGCTACGTTTTTATTATTTTAGGTTATTGTGTTAACATAAACTCACCATCTTAATCTTAGTTTAAATCGGATTAGATTGCTTTAAGCTTGCCATGCAGATGTCGTTAGTATAACTCCTCGTGGGATCGACAATTTACTTACATTATATTACTTGTTGACCGCGTATACTTGCGCGTACATTCATTCAAACGAATCCGGAATCGCGCGCTTTTTATAGGTGCCGATTCCGCTCAACAAGTTTTTGGCGCCGTTGCCGGGGAGTTATTTATCTAATTTCTCTGCATTATTAAGCTTTATCAGTATAATCTTCGTTTAAACTTTTACATTTGTCTAATTCGTTTTAGTTGTATTTTTATTTTTTGTTTTCTTCCAGGTACTCTTGACTGTGCATGCTTCCTTTTCAAGATCCTAATCTTGTACTCTTCGATCCTGAGATTGAAAGAACTCTGCGTGTATTGAGAAAAGAAAAGAGAAGTCAAGTTATTCACCATCAAGATACAATGGCGGAAGAAGATTATAAAACTTTGCGGGAATATGCTATGCCGCAAGTTACCGATCTTCATACAAGCATCAATAGGCCAGCCATTGTTGCTGCTAACTTTGAGATCAGGCCGGGCACTTTCCAGATGATTCAGAATCATGTGCAGTTCGGTGGGTTGCCGAATGAGGACCCGAATGGTCATCTGGTAAAATTTCTGGAGATCTGTGACACATTCAGATATCAAGGGGTTTCTGAAGACGCTCTCAGACTCCGTCTGTTCCCTTTCACGTTGCATGATAAGGCAAAGAGTTGGTTGCATTCTCTACCAGCAGGCTCTATTAGCACCTGGGCTGATCTAGCTCAGAAATTCTTGGCTAAATTCTTCCCTCCTGCCAGAACAGCTAGAATGCGTAATGACATCACAGCCTTTAGCCAACAGGATGCGGAGCCTCTCTATGAAACGTGGGAGCGTTTTAAGGATCTTCTCAGAAGATGCCCCCACCATGGTATTCCTAAATGGTTACAAGTCCAGACGTTCTATAACGGTCTATCTAATTCTACCAGACAAAGTGTGGATGCTGCAGCTGGCGGAGCTTTAATGGGAAAAAGTTATGATGAAGCGCTTGAGCTGTTAGAAATCATGGCAGCTAATAACTATCAGTGGCCTGCTGAAAGGTTCACTCCAAGGAAGGTAGTGGGAATGCATGAAGTGGATGCAGTTACTTCCTTATCTGCACAAGTGGCAGCGCTTGCTCGAAAAATTGACAATATGGGAACAAAACCTGTGCAGAGTGTAGCTGTGATATGTGACATATGTGCTGGAGAACATCCCAGTGAGCAATGTGCCATCAAGGCAGAATCAGTGCAGTATGTCAGTAATTACAATCGGCAGCAAAACACTAATGTGCCGTCACATTATTATCCTGGAGTGAGGAATCATCCTAATTTCTCGTGGAGTAATAACAATAATCAAGGACAATCTTCATCCTCGAGGCAGCCATATCCTCCAGGATATCAAAATTACAACCCACAGCAGCAACAACCACAACAGCTACAACCAACTCAACAACAACCACCTCCACAACATCAACAAGCTCCTCCTCCTCCTCCTACGGAAAAGAAAGTTAACTTGGAGGAACTTCTGACTAGATACATTTCACAGAGTGAGACAAGGAGCAACAACCAAGACATTGCTATAAGGAACCTTGCAACCCAAGTGGGGCAACTTGCTAATGCTATGAACAATCGTCCGCAAGGAGCTTTGCCAAGTGACACTGAGGTCAATCCAAAAAGGGATGGCAAGGAGCAATGCAAAGCAGTCACACTGCGTAGTGGTAAGCCCTTAGTGAATACCACTGGAGAAACCACTCCTGTGCCACCTATTCTAACGGAAGAGGAAGTGGTTGTTGAGACAGAAAACACTACAGCTGGGACTCCTGAAATTATGGAAGAAGTCCAAGAGCCAAGTTCCAGAGTCAACAAAACCCTTCCAAGAGTTCAACCCATGCCATTTCCTCAAAGGCAGCAAAAGCAGAAACTGGATAAACAGTTTTCGAAATTCTTGGAGGTATTGAAAAAGCTTCACATCAACATTCCATTTGCTGAAGCTTTGGAGCAAATGCCGAGTTATATGAAATTCATGAAGGATATACTGTCCAAGAAAAGGAAACTTGGTGATTATGAGACAGTTGCTCTGACGGAGGAATGTAGTGCAATTCTACAGAATAAGCTTCCTCCCAAGCTAAAGGATCCAGGGAGTTTCAATATTCCGTGCTCTATTGGAAGTGAATTCACTGGAAAAGCTTTATGTGATCTTGGAGCAAGCATCAATCTGATGCCCTTGTCTATCTATAGGAAGTTGGGGTTGAACGAAGCAAAGCCTACCAGTGTGACTCTACAACTTGCTGATAGATCTCTGACTTACCCGAAGGGAATCGTGGAAGATGTGCTGGTAAAGGTTGACAAGTTTATCTTTCCGGCCGACTTTATAGTTCTGGACTTTGAGGAGGACAGGGAAGTCCCTATCATATTGGGGCGTCCATTTCTAGCCATGGGGAGAACTATTATCGATGTTCAGAAGGGAGAGCTTACTATGAGGGTACAAGATCAAGAAATAAAGTTCAATGTCTTCAAATCAATGAAGTTTCCTAGTGATTCCGAAGAGTGCTTTAGAGTCGATGTGGTCAACAGGTTTGTCCAGGAAGTTCTCATGAAAACTTGTGTTTCTGATCCATTGGAGGCGTCGATCATTGGAACCACGAGGGCAGAAGATCCTACTCATACAGAATGCATGAAATATTTGGATTCAGCTCCTCGGTTTGCCAAATTCAAACCACACTATGAAGCTTTGGAACATCCAGGAACGTCTGTTCCAAGTTTATCTAAAGAGGAAGCACCAATATTGGAGCTCAAGCCATTGCCAAATCATTTGAGGTATGCATTTCTGGAAAAAGAATCTACTTATCCTGTTGTAATATCTGCAGCTTTAAATGAAGAACAGGAGAGTAAACTTTTAAGTGTGCTGAGGAAGTATAAAACGGCTTTAGGGTGGACTATATCAGACATCAAAGGCATTAGTCCATCCTTCTGTATGCACAAGATTCTAATGGAGGAGGATAGCAAACCGACTGTGGAACATCAGAGAAGGCTCAACCCTATCATGAAAGAGGTTGTTAAGAAGGAGATTCTGAAATTGCTAGATGCTGGGATTATATATCCTATCTCCGACAGCGCATGGGTGAGTCCTGTCCAGTGTGTGCCCAAGAAAGGAGGGATGACAGTCGTCAGAAATGAGCAGAATGAGTTGATACCAACAAGGACAGTGACTGGTTGGAGGGTGTGCATGGACTACAGAAAGCTAAACAAAGCTACAAGAAAAGATCACTTTCCATTGCCATTCATTGACCAAATGTTGGACAGGCTGGCGGGTCATGAGTACTACTGTCTGCTGGATGGCTACTCGGGGTATAATCAGATCGCTATTGCACCTGAGGACCAGGAAAAGACAACCTTCACCTGCCCCTACGGGACGTTTGCATTCAGACGAATGTCCTTTGGGCTTTGCAATGCACCGGCAACATTTCAAAGGTGCATGATGGCCATCTTCTCTGGCATGGTGGAGCATAATGTGGAAGTCTTCATGGATGATTTCTCTGTGTTTGGGGACTCTTTTGAACTGTGCCTTGAGAATTTGATTCTTGTGCTGAAACGCTGTGTGGAGACGAATCTAATTCTAAACTGGGAGAAATGCCATTTCATGGTACAGGAAGGAATTATCCTTGGCCACAAAGTCTCAGAAAAAGGGTTGGAGGTTGACAAGGCAAAGCTGGAGACAATTGAGAAATTGCCACCGCCTACAACTGTTAAGGGGGTGCGTAGTTTTTTGGGTCATGCGGGCTTTTACAGACGCTTTATCAAGGACTTCTCCAAGATCTCCAAGCCTTTGTGTAGCCTATTAGAAAAGGAGGTCCAATTCAAATTCGATGAAGACTGTTTACAGGCCTTTGAGCTATTGAAAACAAAGTTAACATCTGCTCCCGTAATAGTAGCACCGGATTGGTCTGTACCCTTCGAATTGATGTGTGATGCGAGTGATTTTGCAGTTGGGGCAGTGTTAGGTCAGCGCAAGGAAAAGATTTTTCATGCCATTTATTATGCCAGCAAGACCTTAACAGATGCTCAGCTTAACTACACCACCACCGAGAAAGAGCTATTAGCGGTTGTATACGCTTTTGACAAATTCAGGTCATATCTCGTTGGAACAAAAGTCGTGGTGTATACTGATCACGCGGCTATAAGATATCTGATTTCCAAGAAAGATGCAAAGCCTCGACTTATAAGATGGATTCTTCTTCTCCAAGAGTTTGATTTGGAAATCCGTGACAAGAAGGGTTCAGAGAACCAAGTGGCGGATCATCTTTCTAGATTGGAGAATCCGGAGCAAGAAAGGAAGGATAACAGGGTGATTAATGAAAATTTTCCGGATGAGCAGCTGTTTGCTGTGCACAGCGAATTACCCTGGTATGCGGATTTCGCGAACTTCATTGTGAGTAATGTGACTCCCCCGGATTTAAGCTATCAGCAACGGAAAAAGTTCTTAAGTGACGTCCGATTCTATGTATGGGATGATCCGTTCCTGTTTAAGCAATGCGCAGATCAATTACTGAGGAGGTGTGTGCCTCAAGAAGAAATGAGTGATATTCTTCATCACTGTCATTCATCTGAGTATGGAGGACATTTCGGTGGGGTGAGAACAGCGGCAAAGGTCCTACAATCGGGGTTCTATTGGCCATCTTTGTTTAAGGACGCTCATTCCTTTGTATTAAGATGCGACAAGTGCCAAAGGACGGGTAACATTTCTAAGAGACATGAAATGCCCCTGAATAGCATTCAAGAAATTGAAATTTTTGACGTCTGGGGCATAGATTTCATGGGACCATTCCCGTCATCTTATAACAACCAGTACATACTAGTCACTGTGGACTATGTATCAAAATGGGTTGAAGCTGTTGCTCTGCCGACCAATGATTCCAAAGTCGTTCTGAACTTCTTGCGTAAAAACATCTTTTCGCGCTTTGGCACTCCACGGGCGATTATCAGTGATGGCGGTTCACACTTTTGCAACAAGTATTTCGCTGCCCTCCTTGCTAAATATGGGGTCACCCATAAAATTGCTACGGCCTATCATCCGCAAACCAGTGGGCAAGCAGAAGTCTCTAACAGAGAAATAAAGCGGATTCTGGAGAAGACGGTAAATCCTAACAGGAAAGATTGGTCTAGGAAATTGGACGAAGCGTTATGGGCATACCGAACAGCTTTTAAATCGCCAATTGGAATGTCACCATATCGCTTGGTTTTCGGAAAAGCTTGCCACTTACCGGTTGAACTTGAGCATAATGCATATTGGGCTATCAAAAAGCTCAATTTTGAATTACATGCGGCCGGTGAGAAAAGGATGCTTCAATTGAACGAAATGGATGAATTCCGTCTCCAAGCATATGAGAACGCGAAAATTTACAAGGAAAAGACCAAACGATGGCATGATCGGAAAATTGTGGAGAGGAAGTTCGACATTGGCCAGAAAGTGCTTCTATATAATTCCCGGTTGAGACTCTTCCCGGGAAAGCTGAAATCAAGATGGTCGGGTCCCTTCACTGTCAAAAATGTATTCCCGCACGGTGCGGTTGAGTTGGAAGATGCCACAACGTCGAACACATTCAAGGTTAATGGTCAACGTCTTAAGCAATACATGGGGGGTGAGGTGGATCGGCAAAAAGTCTCTATCGTTCTCGCCGACCCGCAATGATTCAGGAAGTAGTCAAGCCCATGACTTTAAATGAAGCGCTAAATGGGAGGCAACCCATTTTTATTGTCAATATCGTTTTATTTGCATTGCATGCTATATTTAGTCATTTTTGCGGTAATTTTGATTGGCTAAATTCTTTTGATATAGTATATTAGTATAATATTTATTATAATTAAAAATTTAGCTTTATAACTAATTGCAATTTCGATGTTCTTGAGTTAAAATTGTGATTAGTTATTAAGTTTTTGTTGCATCTATGTTAAATTTCAGGTACTATCAAGGCAAAGCTTCAATGCGGATCAGTTGAGGAAGAAATTTTTTTTTTCTGGCAGCAGCATTCACCGCCGCAGCGGTGCCCTGCTACCGCCGCAGCGGTGGATTTATTTTTTTTTTTTAGCAGAAACTTTCACCGCCGCAGCGGTGCCCTGCTACCGCCGCAGCGGTAGTCTTCAGCTCGGTTAACAGATTGTTTCACCGCCGCAGCGGTGAATCCTACCGCCGCAGCGGTAGGCCGGGTTTTCAGAAAAAAAAAAAATATAACCCTGACGAGGGTTATTTCAAACTAGCAGCTTGCTTGGCTTTCCCTCTCTCAAATTCGTGACTCCTAAACTCTCCCTACCATCAACTCCCATCCGATTCTAGCACACAATTGCAATACCTTTCAATTCCAAACCACACGGAGGGTTCAAATCAAACCGGATTGCACTCTCTCTCTCCGAGCCAACCTTGAAGTTTGGGGGATCTCTCGGTCGAAATTGGTACCAATTCCTTCCCTCTTTGTTGCTCGTTTCGTTTGCATTCTCTGAATAAGGATTGCTAGTGTGGTGTGTTGGTGATATACCCTCAATTTGGGTGGCTAAATTTGATTGAGGGAGGACTTGTTCATTGTTCAAAGCAAGGGTGCACTCCAACTGCTCGATAAATTGCCTCAACCAACTTTCTCTTCAAAATCAGTGGTTTGGGTTGTCGTTTGCCATATTTTCCGCTTCTTAGCACTTCATTGATCAACTATGGCTCCTAAACGACAACGTGGGCAAACATCTCGCGCCACATATGACGTGCATCGTTTTGTTAGCGAAGAGGCGGAGAAGAAGTACTATGAGGTGATAGAAGGGAAAACAATTATCCCAGAGCGAGGCCTTCTTCCGAATAACAATGATGGACGCTTGTGCCAAATGATTACTGAGAAGCATTGGAACAATTTCACTGAACAACCTGAGCCGGCATGCATTTCAATTGTCAAGGAATTCTACGCCAATGCAAGGGAGAATGTTAATGTGGTGCGCATTCGTGGAGTGGACGTGCATTTTGGGGCTGAGCAGATTAACGACTTCTATCACATTCCCCACATAGAGGAGATGGACCAATATACCTCCTACAAGACCGAGCACCTCAATCTAACCGACGTGCTTCGGGGCTTGTGTCAGCCGGATGCCGAATGGACTCTAAAGGATGGGGCGCCCCGGTTATTTTCGCATCGATTCTTGAGCAGGATTGGCAAGGCTTGGTATTATTTCATATGTGCCAAATTGCTCCCTACCACACACGTCAGCGATGTGATCATATCCCGGGCGGTGCTTTTATATTGCTTGGTCAACCGGATGAGCATCAACGTGGGCCGTGTTATTCTTGGCTCTATCAAACACACTATCCACGGAGGTACTCCGGGTGGTTTGCCACATCCTTCTTTGATTTGTGGCCTGTGCCAATTTGCTGGAGTTGAATGGTCTGCGGATGAGCCTCTGCAGCGGCCCAAAATCCCGATCGAATCTCGGTTGATTCGTAGCTACAATCAGTGGGATGGGGCTCCAGCTAATCCGACTGGTGCCGGTTTTATATTTGAGGCTCAGTCTCCCGATACGGAGGAACTCTTTGCAGATGATCAGCAAGAGGAGGATGACGCCGCCAATCCGCCATCTCTAGCATCCATTGCGACGGAGGTACAACGCTTGCGAAGGGATTCACGCCGCCAATCTCGCCAAATTTCTTATGTCGCTCAGCAGGTTAACACTATGATGCAGTTCAATGCCAATTTCACTGCAACCCTTGCTGAGATGTTCGAGAGGACGGGATTGAATTCTGGGCCAAACCCTCTGCAGTTCCTGAGCCCACCAGTGATTCCTGACTACCCTCAGGATTCTCCTGACGAAGATGCAAATGCCTAATTCAAATTCAGGGGAGTCCTCAGTTTTAAATTCTCTATCTTTCCAATGAGGGCATTGTCATGTTTAAGTTTGGGGGTTGTTTTTCTATTTCTATTTGTTCTTGTCCTTATTTAGTGCCTGGGTAGTTTCATAGATGTTATGCTTATTAGTAGTTATTAAGTAGTTATCCAGACTTTTGTGTTGTGAATTTGAAGCCAATGATATGAAGTGTTTGACATACTGCCAGTTTAAATTTAAAAATTTAGCATGCGTAGTCTTTATTTCAACGTTTGATTCAAGTTAACAATGCCATTGATCTTGCTTTATTTCATCTTGCACAATTATGATCCCTTTTGTTGATTAGTTTTTTATTAGATAACTGGTTTAGTTAGCTGCTTGTGGGGTAAGCTTGAAATGTTCTAACTGCCCTTCTTAAACGCTAATTCTAGGCTTGTATATAAGTTTGGGGGGACCTCGGATGTTTGTATATTTAAAAAAAAAAAAAAAAAAAAAAAAAGAAAAGAAAAGAAAAAAATAATATTAAATAATTTTAATAATAAATTGCTTGACTGGTCGAGTTTTGTGGCCTTTGCTGCTCGAGTGATTAAATCCTTGGGGTGTTTTTCCACCTAGTGCCCTAAAGCCGACTGGTTTGGGAGTCACTGATCTAAAGCTCGATATGCGGGTAGCTCTGAATAGCCTAATAGAATTAGACATTGCACAGTCAAGCTTGTCAGTCAAGGTGAGACGGAGCGTAAAACGCACTCGCCTGTGCTTCTAAAAATATGTTTATCTTTTCTTGTTTAAATCCGAGGTTCCTTGTCCTTATATAATAGTCTTGTTGGTTGTGCTTGTTGGGTTTGTCGGTATTTGAAAAATCGCCCATGGCAGTTGCTTGTTAAGTTCATCTAATCTCTGACTAATTTATCATGGGGATTTGCACACACGCACGCAAAACGGATCATAGGCAGTCGTGAACTTGAATATTTTGTTGAAATTTTAGACTTTGTTTTGCTTTATGATTTATCGTAGCTGTTGCAGTTATCCCTGAGGCTATGATTCCATTTCTTGTCTGGTTTAGTATATTTATTAGTTATTTAATTTTTGTTTTATTGTTTTGCTCGAGGACGAGCAAATGTTTAAGTTTGGGGGTATTTGATGAGCGGGTTTTATACCTGCGAATTAGTACGTCTAACTTAATATTTTGTGAGTTTTTGAGAGTTGTTATTGCTTATATTTATGAATTTTTTGATCCCTAATGTCTCGTCGGTGTTTTGTAGGATTTTTGAGCTGAAAGGGCAAAATGGTAAATTTCACAAAAGACCACCGCCGCAGCGGTGGATTCTACCGCCGCGGCGGTCAGCCATGCTGATTTCTGACGAGTTTTTCCTACTTAAGTGAAACGTTGGCTAACCCTAGGGGGATCAGTTCTCACGCCTTAGAGCTTATTTTCTTCATTTCTTCCAGCCTTCAAAGCCACTTGGATTGGTGTTAAGCTCAAGAACAAGAAGAATCATCAAGCTTGGATTGCTATATTGTGAAGGGAGTTTTAGTGTTTGAAACTTGTGTTCTAGGAAGTTTCATCCATTCTAGTTATCTTCATTCTATGTATTTAAGCTTAATGAGTAACTTGTTAATGATTGTTGGTCATTTAGCTATGAACTAACTTCATTTCTAGGATCACAATGGATCTCACTACTAGATTTTAATGAAATATCTCTCTTTTTGATGTGAATGGATTGCTAATGAATGTTTATCATGCTTTGCTCTTCATGTATGGATTATGTACTTTGTATGTAATGTGTGGTTGTTTATGATGTTGAAAAATGGAGTAAATAACTAGATCTAAAGCATGATAGCACTTGTAGGTTATTTTATCTTCGGATGAGAGCCTAATTTGTATCTCGGATAGGAATATACCGGTGTACCTTGTGTACCCTTGTTGAGGAGTGTTTTTATTGCCATCTTGCTAAGTTAGGTCACATAGGAATATAGTGAACTATTTAGTTTGGTGTGAATCATTTTATTATCGAAAGAGGTTTATGGTTGCTTGTTTTCTCTGGTTATCATTCGAGCGGTCTTAGCATTGAAAAGAGAGGTGTGAGGGTTAAAGGAGGTAGTGAGTGAAGTTGTGATCTTAGCTTGTTTTAATCGAATCTTTGTTGCTACGTTTTTATTATTTTAGGTTATTGTGTTAACATAAACTCACCATCTTAATCTTAGTTTAAATCGGATTAGATTGCTTTAAGCTTGCCATGCAGATGTCGTTAGTATAACTCCTCGTGGGATCGACAATTTACTTACATTATATTACTTGTTGACCGCGTATACTTGCGCGTACATTCATTCAAACGAATCCGGAATCGCGCGCTTTTTATAGGTGCCGATTCCGCTCAACAATTAAACCTAGGTGCCGAATCAGTTGAGACCTAGGTTCCTTGGCGAATTAAACTCCTTTAATGTTAGGAACCATTATAAGTTCTGTAATGAACTTGTTTAACCAAACAATCACTTTTGCAGCTTCACTTATAGTTATTTACTATGTCTTTGTCACTAAATCAGCAACTCCTTGCTGTTTGGAACTTTTCCAACTCACTGCATCACCGTTCATGGTAATCATATTACCTGAAACGGATATGTTGTTATCTTGGTTAGTCTGAACAAACTTGAGTTTGTTAAACCCTCTAGTTTTATATTAGACCCATCATTAGAAACTCTTTTCTAATATTCTTCTCCAAAATTGAACTAATATCTGCTTATTATACATAAGCAATATCAAGTCTAGTACCTTTCAACGAATCAATGTACGTCCCTTGGGTTAAGCCGAGCATCCTTTATGATCTATCTCTATAGACCTTTATCCTAAATAGAATGTTAGGACGCTTCTCCCAAGTCCTTAATGGAGAAGTTTTAGACAACCACATCTTTACTGATTGTAGCATCGGTATGTCATTCCTTATTGATAGTATATCAACATATAATACTAGGAATGTCACAGTGCTCCCACTAACCTTTGTACATACTTGGTTCATCCTTGTCTTTGATAAAATCAAGCTCTTTTGATTGTCTTATCAAAAGGGATGTTCCATCTTCGAGAAACTTGCTTAAATTCAATATTGGATTGTTGTAACTTACATACTTGATTTGCTCCATCTATATGTAGACAAATCCTCTTGGTTGTATCATACATACATCCTTTTGTATAGTAAGCAGTAACTGCAAGTAAAATCCGAATGGATATATGCATTTTCACTAGTGAAAAATTTCATCTTAGTCAACTCATTGACCTTATTTGAAATCTTTTTACCACTAATTAGGTCTTATAGGTCTCCACCTAGCCATCTGCTTTAGTCTTTCTCCAAAGACCCATTTCGGATTTTATGGTCATCAGCCATTTCTCTTGAGTATTTAATACTCATACCTCATCATATATATCTGGATCATCATCCACTATGATGCATACCTTATCATCATCATCTATGATGAATCCATACCATTCAGGTATCTTCGGTACTAAACCAGATTTACGACTTGGTTGTGGTACAATAGGTTTATCTACTTGTACAGATTCCTTCATTTTATCTATAGTGTTTTGTGGTTCTTGAACTTCTTCAAGATCTATTTTACTCCCACTAACCCTTTAAGGAAAAACTCATTTTCCTATAAGGCAACGTGTTTCAAACAAACACCTTTTAGTTAGTCGGATTATAGAAGTGATACCCTAAACTTTCTTTAGGATATCCCACAAGTTTACACTTATCAGATCATGTCCCTAGCTTATCTTTGTCAAACCTTTTAACATAAGCTGAACAATTCAAATCTTAACATGCTTAAGACTTGGTTTCCTCCCTATCCATGACTCATATGAAGTCTTAGGGACGGAATTTGAAAGTATCTTATTTAGTAGATATGCGATCGTTTCTAGAGCATAACCCTAGAAGGATACTGGAAGATCAGTAATACTCATTATAGATCATCACCATGTCCATTCTATGAGAATACCATTTCGCTTGAGATGATCTAGAAACTTACTACTTAAGTATTCCCTTCTCGATCTAATCGAAGAACTTTAATACTTTTGGCATTTAGTTTCTATACTTCACTTTTGAATTCTTTGAACGTTTCAAATGATTTGGATTTGTATTTCATCAAATACATATATCAAAATCTAGAATCATTAGTGAAAACAATGAATGAATACCCTTCTCTTGCATTTGTTGTCATAGGTCCCACACACCACTGTGTGTACCATCTCTAACAACTCTGTTACTCGCTCTCCATGTCCACTAAATGGAGATTTAGTCATATTGTTGATGATACAAGATTCACAAGTTGTATTTGATTCATAATCAAAAGCTCTAAAAGCCTATCTTTATACAACTTGTTTAGTCTTGTTTCATTAGCATGACCGAGTTAACAGTATTGCATGAAGGTATGATTCATATCATCTCTTTGCCTTTAATTTGTTCAAATTGAAATATTTTCCATGTAAGTCAAGTATACAAAGTCCATTAAGTAATCAACCAGTTCTAAATAAAACATTATCATTATAAATAGAACAACGATTGTTCATTATTATAATGTCAAAAAATATTCCATGTCATCACATGGAACTGAAATAATGTTTCTAAGAACTGGAACATAGTAACAACTTACTAACTTAATAGGCTTGCCCGTAGGCAGTGCTAAATTATAAGTTCACATGGCTAATGTAGCAACCTTTACTTCATTCCCCAGCACATGATTACTTATCATTTATTTAGCTTTCTACTTCTGCTTAGTCTCTGCAATGACTTGCATATGTGAGACCACCATTCGGTATCTAATACCTAAGTAGAACTTGACTTATAGAAAGTTCTATTTCATTATGAACAAATCTATATCTGTAGTTGAAGCTTCACTAAACTTCTTCTACTTAACTACTACAACTCTCTTGTAGTTGTTCTTCCAGTGTCCTAGCTTATCGCAATGAAAGCAAACTCCTTTGCCCTCGGGATCACTTTTATTTATGTCATTTGTTTAGCCTTTCTTTTGCCTTCTACTATATTAGGTGCATCCATTTTCTCGTGTTGACGCTGTAACTCGATATTATGGATGTAAAGATTATACAGATCTGAACAAATCATGTCTGTAACGCACCGAGATCCCAACATTCCTTATTTAATCCAATTATGTCGGGATTACGTAATCATTAATCTTAAAATCATATTTTATAATCATAAAATATATTAACGACGATCTTGTGCATTAAAACTTAACCTTTAACCTTTAAAACCATTTAGTTGACTATAATGCAGTCTAATTTTTATTTTTAAAAAAAAACTTATTTCCATTATCTGTCTCAGGATCATAACCTTCAGTTACCTTGCACTAGACTTAGATCAAATATAAACGAATTATGACCTAGTCTATTACATTATAAAAATCATATATGTTATGATTTTGTCTTAACTTAACCTGTAAATGTCAATTACCATGCATAAATTGTACATACGTAACCCTGTATACAAACATCTGCATTATACCTGTACCCGTGTACACACATTTTTGCCATTCTTGCGAGTTTCATTACATATAGAACTCGACTAACAATAATGCAATACACTATCTCTTTACATCATTTCTCTGGATAATACATATATACAAAACAATCACTACGAATTTACAAAATATTCATTTCTTTATTAATGACCAAGTTCATAATTAAAATTTTAGATGTTAATTAACTTATACATTCATAAATTTATATTTATCGGCTTTACTTGAACCTTGCACAAATACATATAACAAATTCCTTCACGCTTATATATGCATTGACCATTCTTTACCTTTAGCCTAACCGGAACCTCCGGCCTTCTCATACATTGCCTGAAAATGTTAGTTCAAAGAAAGAGTGAACACAAAGGCTCAACAAGTAAATCAGATAACACCTTTCATGCTTGCAGTTTATAATATGCATCATGCCTCTTTGCTTTATCATACTATGCTTAATGTCACACATTTCACTTAATAGTTAGCACACGTAGTTGCACGGAGTGCATATCTGAACATTTAATGTCATATAGTTCACGTAGAACAATTATCTCGTTTAAGTTTGAAAAAATTGCATGTACGCTTTATATACATAACCTTTCATATCCGCCTTGTCGGTTTGCTACTTCGAGCGCTATCTATCAGCACTGAACCTATATGTCATCATAGGATCATAACATATTTATAATCTTTTTCAAACTTATCTCATATACATGACCATTCGTCTCTAATCATTTCATATTTGATGTATTATACCTTATATAGGTTAATAATACATCCTAACTCGTCCCTGACCTTGTACACAAGCATAACATGCCTTTACTTGGCTTTTGGGTATGTTAAATTATACCGTTTCTTATTTCATTATACTTTAACACCCTTTACATTAACCATTTTTATCAATTCTAGAGTTTATATTGTGACGACCCCAAATCCGGGTTCTTTAACCTCGGGTTTGGTTCTCACTGTACAATACTTAACCATAATGAAATACATAAATTGTATTCAACTTCGCGGAATAATACAAAAGGTTCCTTAATCAAAAGGCTACAACTTCCCAAAACAGTGGACTGCGCCCCGGCGCTGACTCACAGAAACATTTTTCAACTTTTGATTTTTTTCCAATTTTGATACCTTTTGATCAAATCTTGATAAAATGAAATCTACACATCCAAATAACACCAAATCAGTGTTGATGTGTTCCTAACTTAATGTTTTACAATATTCCATGGTTCGATCGTCTTTTTGAAAGCGTTTTCCACGAAATTTACGGATCGAACCACATAGGGTTGAAAAACGACATCCTTTTTGGTAAAAGCTATAACTTCCTTGTTATTCATTATTTTTGAAAACTTCCAAAAGGTTTTATCTTTAAAACTCATAGATCTAGCTTTCTAGCCATAAAAATCCATTTTTGGATTTGTACATTTCAAAATACAACATCAAACATAGCATACATGGTTAGGGTCTACCGGTAAATCATGTTACACATATTCCTTTAACTTCTATGCATTTCTAACCTACCAAATCATGTTATAAACACATAGATCTATGAATATACATATATTACATAGTTAAATACATCTAGATCGTCCAAACGAGTTTTGATCGGTTAAAAATAGATTTTAACCGATCAAAAGCTTTCTAGACTACAAAAATGAAATGAGAAGGTTTTTAGAGAACTTTTAAACCTTAGTGATTTGCTTGCTCTCCTTCTCCTCCTACCAAAGTAAGTTATGAAGCTTGAGGACATCCACCAAGATCTTCCTTAGCTTTTTCACTCAACACTTGTGTGTATTCTCTCTTTAGCTCACAAAGGTTCTCTCTCTTTTCTCTAGAAAAGTCTAGCAAATGAACTAACAACCTTAGACCCAATGTTGAGTCTCTTATTTATAGCCCACCACTAAACTAGCATTAACTCACTAATTCTCCCATGTTGGTCAAATTAAGTGCTAAACTAGCTTACTATTTCATGGATTGACTAGTTGATTGACTAGGTGATTGACTAGAGTGGTTGAGCAACTTATGACATGGCTTGATTTTGAAGCAACATGAAGCTCACAAGCCACCCCCAAGGGGCCCCACATTGGCCGGCCAAATGGCCCTTTATTGGCCATTTTTCCTTTTGTTTTTATTGCTTAAATGTTCAATTATACACACACACACACACACACACACACACACACACACACACATATATATATATATATATATATATATATATATATATATATATCTATACATGGTTTCAATTGTTGACCAATTTTGACTTCCTATTGGGCTCCATGTTTGACTTAGGAAATTAATGTATTGGGCTCATCCATTGAATTGGTTTGGGCTCAATTTAATTAACACATTGGGCTAGCATTTAAATAACTATGCTACATTTAATTAAATCAAGCATTGAGCTTGTTTAATTAATTACACGGGCTAGTAATTAAATTAATTACATGGGCTACTAGGTTAACATCTTTAACCTAGTTTATCAACTTATTTGGATATAAAATATAATCCAATTAGATTTGCTTTAATTAATTGTACACTTTGCTTTAATTCTTTAAATAAATATACAGGCACATAAGTACATTTATTTAATTATCTAATGCACAATTAATTAATGAGAAAAATTTAAATTCATTGCTAAATATTTATTAAGTATATTTACAATGACTAATGAAATTCGTGGTCATTACATATATAACTTATTTCTTTCATCCCATATCAAAATATAGCTTTTTGGAAGCTTAAATTTTTTTCAAATGCACAGAAATCTCGCCCCGGTGCCATCAGAGCTCACTGGCCGCGAAATGTTCTTGGCCATGAACAGTACATTTGGCCCTGGCACAATGTTTAGTAGAAAACATTGCGCCTAGGCGCAATGTTCAGAATTAGCATTTTTGATTTTTACACTACCTTTGTCGATTTTTAACTCATTCGTCTTACATCCAATTAAGCTCAAATTTGGACCACAGCTAGACCTCACTACCTAGTAGTTTAAAAAAATACTACTCGGCTCATTTGGCTTCTTGAAATCATCAAACCAATAGTCCTTAGGAGGGTATTTCAAAACATTTCAACACTTAAAAAAAAATTCAACTTTAAAACTCAATTTTACCAACTTTGTGATTTTTGGCCATTTGCTTCCAAACTTCATTCCAACACTTGACATAGCTCACGTACATCATATAAGATGTGTCTAGGCCTTTCAAACTATTAAATTATACCCGAGGCGGGTTTTGTCCGTAAGAGTCCGTTTAGGATCGAAACGATCGGTTTCGATCGTTCGAAACTCATTTTCATTCTAATTCTCATCCATTGAATACCAAATCAACGTAGACACATGTAATAACATAAAACTAGGCCATTTAACTTTATTTGACCTTTAATTCTTCAAAATTGCCAAAAATCACCCTCAAGGGTGAATTTTCATCAAATTTCCAAACTTTTCATTTTCAATACTTATATTATTCTTGGCCCCTTCTTGTAAGACTTGATTCCAACATGTCATTTAATAAACATAACACAAATTTGACTTGCATGAGCCTTCAAAACGTTTAAAACTTTTTAAATGAATTCATTTCTCCAAAGTTTTTATTTTGGTCGTCGGCTAACATTTTTAAAACGTTTAAAATTGACATTTATCACCATATGAACCCAATAACTTCCAAATCGACTCTAACACGTGTATTAATATCAAACTTTATTATTTGACCTCCAATTACACATAATGGCCAAAATCACACATTGGTGGCATTTTGCTAACTTAACAAATTTGAAACTTAAACTCATCTTAAGTCCTTATACTCCATACACCACCTAGACTACCACAAACACGTTTAACAGTTTTGTGTGATCACATAACTTCTACACACACCTTCTAATGCACTTTATAGATTATGATTTGGTTTACATGAAAAATATAGCCTAATATTGTGTATTTCCTTCACAAATCATACTCTTCAACCATTAATCAATCTTGAATGTTATCTAACATGAAAATAAGCATGCTTCTTACATGATCAACATTTCCAACTAGGTTTTCATTACTTCTAATAACATATAACACATGATCATCCCTTAAATCATGGTTTCTAGCTTTGAAATATGCATAAATAGTATATCTCATTTGTTATACTATTTCAACACTTTAGGTTTTACATGAAACATACTCCTTGACATATAATCTCCCATAATCAATACATATACACAAGGATACTTGCATGGTTTCTTATAATCTTGCATCAAAACACAAAAATATGAAGTTTTAGTGCAAGAACGTCTTTATACCTTTTTTGAGCCTTTTTCCTTCTTGCAATATACCTTGCTAAAGCTATATGCTCCACTTTGATGGCAACTGTAATGACCACGAATTTCATTAGACATTGTAATTATAATTAATATATAATTAGCAATGAATTTAAAATTTTTGTACTAATTGATTGTGCATTAAATAATTAAATGAATGTACTTGTGTATGTGTATATTTATTTAAGAAATAAAGCAAGGTGTTATAATTAAATGAATGTACTTGTGTATGTGTATATTTATTCAGACATGTAAGCAGATTCTCCATGAATGCTTGAAAAGAGACGTGAAGAGAGAAATCATGATTGCTACTAAGTGTAGATTTCTTTTCCAAGAATAGAGCATGAACTAATGTCCGAGGAATTTATTTAAATCGCAGGCACGTATGACCAAATTTAATAACTAAACAGTTGAATTGAAGTTCCAAGTCAGTAAGCAAAGCAAAACGTATGTATCAGTATGAGGTATAAGTCAAATTATGGAACACAAAAACCAGTCGCTGACAACATAGTTCAACACCCAACAAAATTTATTGCAGCTACCAAAGTCATAAACTTAAGTAAAAAAATAGAAAGAGATGGTTCACCTGAGCACAATATGTTAAATGAAGTAAATGTGTCATACAATAGAGAGAGAAGGGTCTGCAAAAATGGGTGTGATATGATGTATATATAATATATGCAAAGTAAAGGTTAATATAATATATTAAATATATGTAATGTATTATATAAAAGTAGTATATATATATATATATATATATATATATATATATATGGGGAATGATCCATAGCAAGCGTTTGCTATGGATACTATTCCAGCAAACGCATCTTCAACCGTTGAAATAATAATGTTAAAGGATGAGATGATTTCCACCCGCTATCTAAGATAACGGGTAGGAAAAAAAAAAAAAATTCATAGTTCACCCGGCATCTTAGTTAGCGGGTGGAGTGAATTTTTTTTTTCAAAAAAATCATCCACCCGCTAACTTAGATGCCGGGTGGAGTGAATTTTTTTTTTGTTTAAACTAAGTTTTAAAAAAAAAATTCTCCACCCGTCAACTAAGATGACGGGTGGAAAAAAATTTTGATTTTTGAATTTTTTTTTTTTTAAACTTAGTTTGTAAAAAAAAAAAAAAAAAAAAAAAAAAACTCCACCCGTCAACTAAAATGACGGGTGGAAAAAAAATTTGATTTTTGATTTTTTTTTTTTGTTTGTAAACTTAGTTTGTAAAATGTAACCAAAAAAAAAAAAAAAAAAAAAAAACAAACTCCACCCGCCAACTAAGATGACGGATGGAAAAAAATTTTGATTTTTGAATTTTTTTTTTTTTAAACTTAGTTTGTAAAATAAAATAAAAAAAAAAAAAACTCCACCCGTCAACTAAGATGACGGGTGGAAAAAAAATTTGATTTTTGATTTTTTTTTTTTTTAAACTTAGTTTGTAAAATATAAAAAAAAAAAAAAAAAAAAAAAACTCCACCCGTCAACTAAGATGACGGGTGGAAAAAAAAATTGATTTTTGATTTTTTTTTTATATATATTAGTTAATGTTAAAAAAAAAAAAAAAAAAAAAATCTTAAAAACTCCACCCGCCACCAAAGCTAACGGGTGGAGGAGTTTTTGAAATTTTTTTTTATTTTATACCTTACTTAATGTTAAAAAAAAAGAAAAAAAAAAAAAATTTTAAAAACTCCACCCGCCACCAAAGCTAACGGGTGGAGGAAGGAATTTTTTTTTTTTTTTATACCTTAGTTAATGTAAAATAAAAAATAATAATAAATAAATATTTTCACTCCACCCGGCAACAAAGCTAACGGGTGGAGGAAGAAATTTTTTATTTATTTATTTATTTTTTTACTTAGTTAATGTGAAAAAAAAAAAAAAAATTCTCCACCCGTCAATATAGGTAGCGGGTTGATTTAAACAACAAAAGAATTTTAATAAATACATTTCTCCACCCGTCAACGTAGGTAGCGGGTGGAGGGAAATTTTAAATTTTTTTTTTTTAAACTTAGTTTGTTAAAAAAAAAAAAAATTCAAAAATCAAATTTTTTTTCCACCCGTCATCTTAGTTGACGGGTGGAGTTTGCTTATTTTTTTTTATTTTACAAACTAAGTTTAAAAAAAAACAAATTCAAAAATCAATTTTTTTTCCACCTGTCATCTTAGTTGACGGGTGGAGTTTTTTTTATTTTTTATTTTGCAAACTAAGTTTAAAAAAAAAAAAAAAAATCATAAATCAAATTTTTTTTCCACTCGTCATCTTAGTTGACGGGTGGAGTTTTTTTATTTTTTTTTTATTTTACAAACTAAGTTTAAAAAAAAAAAAAAATTCAAAAATCAAAATTTTTTCCACCCGTCATCTTAGTTGACGGGTGGAGTTTTTTTTTTTTTTTACAAACTAAGTTTAAAAAAAAAAAAAAAAAATTCAAAAATCAATTTTTTTCCACCCGTCATCTTAGTTGACGGGTGGAGTTTTTTTTTTTTTTTTTTTTTTTTTTTTTATATTTTACAAACTAAGTTTAAAAAAAAAAAAATTTCAAAAATCAATTTTTTTTTTCCACCCGTCATCTTAGTTGACGGGTGGAGTTTTTTTTTTTTTTTAATTTTATTTTACAAACTAAGTTTAAAAAAAAAAAATAAAAAGTCAAAATTTTTTTCCATCCGTCATCTTAGTTGACGGGTGGAGTTTGCTTTTTTTTTTTGTTACATTTTACAAACTAAGTTTTAAAAAAAAATCAAAAATAAAAAATCAAATTTTTTTTCCACCCGTCATTTTAGTTGACGGGTGGAGTTTTTTTTTTTTTTATTTTTTTTTACAAACTAAGTTTAAAAAAAAAAATATTTCAAAAATCAATTTTTTTTTCCACCCGTCATCTTAGTTGACGGGTGGAGAATTTTTTTTTTAAAAATTATTTTAAACAAAAAAAAAAAAAAAAAAAAAAAAATTCACTCCACCCGGCATCTAAGTTAGCAGGTGGATGATTTTTTTGAAAAAAAAAATTCACTCCACCCGCTTACTAAGATGCCGGGTGAACTATGAATTTTTTTTTTTTTTTTCCTACCCGTTATCTTAGATAGCGGGTGGAAATCATCTCATCCTTTAACATTATTATTTCAACGGTTGAAAATGCGTTTGCTGGAATAATATCCATAGCAAACGCTTGCTATGGATCATTCCCCTATATATATATATATATATATATATATATATAGACTACAGTTACAATAAGTAATAAATATAGGATATATATTATATATAGGCCATGGATTAAAGTCAAGCAAGCAATCATAGCGCAAAAGATATTCTGAGTCTGCAATTTATTTATTTATTTTTATTTTTGTACATAAAAGATCTTGTAAGCAAAAGAAATATAAAAATACTTCTTTGAAAAAAAAATTAGATCTGAGATAAAAAAAAAACAAATATATATATTGTCGACGCCGGGAAAATCGTCTCCTTTTTTAATAATTACCCTTTCTAATTTTAGCCTTTTAATTACGATGTGATTTTGAAAAAGGTCGGCTTGAGTGTCGACGGGATTTGAAAGATCGATTTTATGATGAGCCAATTGACTAGAGTCGCCAGTTGGTATATTTTGAAATGGATGTACCAACTCATCCGAATTTTGTTTTCTTAATTGCAGTGGCTCATATGTGACTACGAATTAATTGGTCCGCAAACTGAGATTCATAGAATTCGGGGGCTTGCTTAAGCGAGGGGAAGGTGTTAAGCACCCCCCGACTTCCGTGAAACACGGTTATCGCAATCTTGATGTTTTCCTATCCCTTTAAATCCTAAAATGTGTGTTTGTGTGCATGTGTATGTGTGTGTACCTATGAAAATCTTTGGAATGCTTTATTTCCGAAAGTACTTCTGAAATCTCGTTGACCCTATGGACGAAGAATTCGATTCGTTTTGAAAAGTTCATTTTTTAAGCTTTCATTTTTTGCTAACAAAATCTTTAATGATGACATTTGTGAAATAAGGTTTTCGAATCCTTCGTCTAACAGGAATGGAGTTCATCCGATACTTCCAGTTTTATTTTAGCCTATGGATGATCTAATATCCTAATTTGCTTGATTTTATGAAAAGCTTCATCGTTTCATTCCAAAATCCTTTTTTCGTGTCGAAAAGGGAAAACCAAGTATTAAAATGACGTTTGAGCTATTTGTGGGCATGTAAGCCGTCTAAATAGCCCCGAACGCCAGCAATCACATATTTCACTATTACGAGGCCTTAAACCCGATTTTTGCTATCGATATCGCTTTAAGGCCCAAAATTTACATTTTACAATAAAGGCGCATCGCGATTGCTTCATACGTAATCGCAATGAAATAAACGAAAAGGATAGCATCAGGAGGTTAGGAGGAGATTCCATCCCCAATAAATCATCTCAACCGTCCCTAATCCATAGATCTAAAACATATATCGACTACATCGGATCTAACTTCAAAATACACAAAAGCAAAATATTTAAATCGCAATGCACCAAAACTTCGGATCCACAATAGATCCACCCAACAAATGCACAAATATTCGATCTATAACAACTTTAATAATAAAATGAAATAAGAACTAGATCTAACTACATTAAACCCACAAATGCTATAAACTCGGATTTTCTCATTTCAAATGATGAAATAAATATTTTAACACTTGGAGATCACATAGGATACACTATATGGTGTAACGATTGAACAACAAATGGAAGAACTCTCACTCTTTTTCTCTCAACCCGTAGCTTTCTCTCTCTTTTTTCTTCTTCCCTTTTCCTCTTTTTCTGTCTCAGATGAGAAACTGGACGCTGTATAGTGTTCTGAAGGCTGGCCGCAGGTGCATCTGCGGCTGGCCGCAGATCCATCTGCGGCTGCCTGCTCTCCCGACTGAGCCGTCGCCTCAGCTGCCGTGTGTTTCCTCGAGCCACGAAAATGCCACTTGTCGTTGGCCGCAGATGCATCTGCGGCTGCCCGGCTTCCTTTTCTCAATTTTCGTGTCACGCAGTTTTAAATCATCATTTTTTGCTATATTATTTCGGAAGGCTGTTACTTGATATAGAAATTGCTCTTTGGGCTTGACCCCCGACTACCGTAAGCGTAATGACCATTTGTCGTCTTTGGTGATCCAATCAGGTTTTTTTGGATCAGCTGTTTGCCTTGTCTCAAGTAACCTGATGTTCGTTGTTCGTTGTGGCGGCTTTGACCGTAAGTTGTTGTGGTGGCTTTGTGTTGGGGTCCACCTTCCTTTTCGCATGTCGGGTAAAGTGACGATTTTGCTCTCCTGTCAGGGTTAGTATAAAAATACAAAATTTGGGTGTCTACATATATATTTTAAAGAAAAATGGATAGATGATGAATATATTTATATTATAATGGAGTATGAGTTGCATGAATGAGAAACATGTTATCAGATCTGAATATGAGCCAAAAAGAATTTATGAAGACAAAAAGTCGTAAAAAAAAATATCATTGTACAGAGAAATAATATTTCATTAAATATAAGTATACAAGTAATTAAGTAATATGATAAAATATAAGTAGAAGTAAACAGATATAAATTTTATAATTAATTAATATATTTTTTAACTATATAAGAATAAGAAAATAATAAAATATTATTTAAATAATAAACAATTTGAAAGCGTAAAATTTTATGAAACAATATCAAACATTCCTAAATCGATGCGTAATTTGTAAAATCTATCAGAGCTTAATGGTTTAGTAAATATATCAGCAATGTTTAAATTTGTGTCAATATGATCTAATTTAATGTTACCATTGTTTACATGATCACGTAAAAAATGATGCCTGACATCTATATGTTTTGATCTAGCATGTAACACAGCATTTTTGCTTAAATTTATTGCACTTGTATTATCACATAATATAGACACACAATCAAATTTTAAATTATAATCAACAAGAGTTTGTTTCATCCATAATATCTGCACACAGCATCGTGCAACAGCTATATACTCTGCATCGGTGATTGAAATAGATACTGAGTTTTGTTTCTTAGAGAACCAAGAAACTAAACAACCACCCAGAAACTGACAAGTGCCACTTGTACTTTTACGATCAACATGATGACCGGCATAGTCAGAATCTGAAAAGCAAACAAGATCAAATGGTTGACCTTTAGGATACCATAGTCCTAAGTCTGTGGTTCCTGTAAGATATCTGAAAATTCTTTTTACAGCAACCAAATGTGATTATTTAGGATTTGATTGAAATCTAGCACATTTACAGACACTGAACATAATGTCAGGTCTGCTGGCAGTGATATACAACAGACTTCCAATCATTCATCTATATTTTTTTTGTGTCAACACTTTTTCCATTTTCATCAGCAATTAATTTATCAGTAGTTGACATAAGAGTGTTAAGAGGTTTTACAGACTCTAAACCAAATTTCTTAATCATGTCTTTGCAATATTTAGATTGAGAGATATGAATACCTCTTTCACCTTGTTTGATTTGCAAGCCTAGGAAGAAGTTTAATTCTCCCATCATGCTCATTTCAAATTCTTTACTCATGATTTCAGAAAAATCATTGCACATAGTAATGTCAGTAGAACCAAAAATGATGTCATCAACATAAATTTGAATAATAAGAATATCATCATTTTTGTATTTAGTAAACAGATTAGTATCGACATTTCCCCTTTTAAAACCATTTTCAAGTAAAAATTTACTTAATTGTTCATACCATGCTCTGGGGCCCTATTTCAAACCATATAAAGCTTTATACAATTTATAGAAATGTTCAGGATGATCAAAATTTTCAAAACCAGGAGGTTGTTTAACATAAACTTCTTTTCAATAAACTCATTTAAAAATTCAGATTTGACATCCATTTGAAACAGTTTAAAATCTTTATGGCATGCAAAAGCTAACAACATATGTATAGACTCAATTCTAGCAACAGGAGCAAAAGTTTCATCATAATCAACACCTTCAAGTTGATTATATCCTTGTGCAACTAACCTTGCCTTAGTGCGTATGATTGTTCCATTTTCATCAATTTTGTTTTGAAACACCCACCGGGTTTCAATAATAGAAGTATCATCGGGTTCTGGAACTAGTTCTCAGACTTTGTTTCTGGTGAACTGTTCAAGCTCTTCTTGCATAGAAATTATCCAATCTTCATCAAGTAATGCATCTTTTATATTTTTAGGCTCAATTTGAGACAAGAGAGATAAATGACTAGCCAAGTTGTGTGCTTATGATCTAATAAGAATTCCTTTATCCAAACCACCAATCACATTTTCTAAATGATGATTTTTAACAATATGTGAGACTTTGGGTAAGTCATTTAATTGAGGATTGGGAATTTCAAGAGGATTTTCATTGACAGATGAAGATGTATTATCTAATTTTGGTTCCTCCATATTTCTGAGAATGTTTTCAATGACAAGGTCATTGTCTACTAATTCTTTGTATTTGGGAGGTGGTTGAGACTCATCAAAAGTTACATTCATTGATTCCTCAATAACTAGATTTTTTTTGTTAAAGACTCTGTATGCTTTACTATTAAGCGAATATCCCAGAAATATTCCTTCATCATATTTGGGATCAAATTTTGACATTTGACCTTTTGTATTTAAAATAAAACATTTACTCCCAAAAACAGCTCATAGGGAGTTCTGAGCAAAATTAGTCTTAATAAGACTCGGTTTAAAATATAAAAGGACGTTGCCACTGCTTCAGCCCAAAAAATATTTAGGAAGATGATATTCATTTAACATAGTATTAGCCATTTCTTGTAAGGTTCGATTCTTCCTTTCAACCACGCCATTTGACTGTGGTGTGTAAGGAGCAGAAAAATTATGACTTATACCATGTTCATCACAAAACATAATGAAATTAGAATTGTTAAATTCCCTTCCGTGATCAAAACGAATATAAACAATAGAGCTTCCCTGTTGATTCTGAATTTTCTTGCATAAAGTAGAGAAAGAATTTATAGCTTCATTTTTTAATTTCAAAAAATCAACCCATGTAAATCGAGAGTAGTCATCAACCAAAACTAGAATGTATACAGCACCACCCATGCTATGTTTAGGAATAGGTCCAACTAGGTCCATATGCAAGAGTTCTAGAGGTCGTGAGGTTAACACTGTGAGTTTAAGTTTGTGAGAGACATGTATTTGTTTTCCCAATTCACAAGCTTCACAAATATGATCTTTTAAAAACTTTATTTTTGGAAGACCACGAACATATTCTTTAGATGCAATATTGTTAATTAGTTTCATGTTGATATGACCTAATCTGCGATGCCAAAGCCACGGATCATCATTTGCAGAAACTAGGCAAATATTATCTAGGTGAGAATATGCATTTAGGTCACATGTATACACATTTTGATTTCTGGGACATAATAAAACCAATTTACCAGATTGGTCATATATTGAACAGTTATGGAGATTAAAAGTTATTTTAAAACCGCTATCACATAATTGGCTAATGGATAGAAGATTATACCTGAGTCCCGTGACTAATTGAATGTTTGAAATTGTTATGTGTTTATTACCAACACTTCCAATTCCAATTACTTTACCTTTATTGTTATCACCAAAGGTTACCTCGCCATAGTCTGTAGCATGTATGTTGTTCAATTTAGATTTGTCTCTAGTCATGTGTCTTGAACAACCGCTATCGAGATACCATTTACTTTTGCTATAGTCAGCCGCAAGACATACTTATAACAAATACTAAATTCACAAACTGGTACCCTTTAATAAGCAGGGTCCTTTGGGTAAGTTTTCCATTTTGTATAAGGAGCACTAATGGTTCCTTTTACAAATCTGGGTACAGGATAAATAGTCTCAATTGATACAAGCATTTTATTAGTAGCAACAGGTCTATAAAAAGCGTGATTTAGTCTATTTTTATATCCTGAATATTTTTGATGAATATGAAATTCTTTTCTTGCATTTTTAATAATAATTGGTGAAGTGTAAGTTCCTTTTGGTACCCAAATTATTTTTTCTTTATAGTTTCCATTTCGAGCTTTACACATGTGAATAGAATGACCATTTCTATTACAGTAAGAACATTTAGTAAAAGGAGATGTATGACTTTTTTTTTTTTACTCTTAACATGATAAAGTCCTTTATCTTTTATTTTACTAGTTTCTTCAATATATCCTAATCCTTCGTTGTTAAATCCACATCTTTGTTGACTAAGCATGACATCAAGATTTTCTTTCCCTTTTGTGAATTTAATAACTGTGGTGTGTAAATCGTCACGTTCTTTAGTTAATAAATCAGTTTGATCTCTTAAAACATAATCTTCATTTTGTTTTTCTAGTTCTAATTTTAAAGATAAATTTTCAAGTTTAATATTTTTAATACCTTCACTTAACACTTGATTTTGTAATTGAGTGAAGTTATTAATTAGATCAAGTGTTGAATTTTCAACTTCAAGATTTTCATTAGAAATAATAATCGTTGAATTTTCTATCTGAAGATCTTTGTTTATTTTTCTAACTCTTCCTTTAGTAATAAAATTTCTAAAAAATCTTTATCTTTTTCTTCTTTTAAATTTTCATTAATAGTAATTAAATTCAAATTTTCTATTTCAAGATTTTTATTACTTCTAATTACTTTTTCTAATGAAATTTTTTGTTTAATAAAATCTTCTTTAATAATTTCATTATCTTCAAATAAATGGTTATAAACTTCTTGTAATTCATGAAGTTTTTCAGTTAGATTATCTAAGGTATGTGTGAGAAATGAAGTACATGGTAATTCAGAATTTACCTCAGATCTTGATGATGATGGATCATTGTCTGCCATTAAACATAAATTTGCAATTTCTTCGGTTTGTTTAGCAGCTTCTTCATCGTCACTTAGATCCCAACCTTCTACAACTACTAGCACTTTATTGTTGGCTAGTTGTGGATAGACCTTTTTAAAGTGACCAAGTTGTTTACATTCAAAACATATGTTTAAATTTTCATTTGAGCTGATGTTTCGAAATTGTTGTTGTTGTTTGTTCTAAAATTTCCTCCTTGTGCCTTTGGCTTGAAGGTCTGTTTGCCTTTGTAGTTATTGAAGTTGTTGTTTGACTTTAGAAAGCCTTTGCCATATTTTTTGGCTTTGCTTTGGATCACTCTTCTGAGTTGTCTGGATAGAAGAACAACTTCATTATTATCCAAGCTCAAGAGTTCTTCATTTAACTCCTTATCATCGTTTTCTTAATCTACAAGTAGAGTTTTGAAAACAATTCCTTTCTTCTTGAGATCGGTATTGGATCCAGCTTTTTCAACGAACATATCAACCTCGTGGGCACGAAGATTTCCAATAAGGCTATCAAGAGGATAGATGGTTAGATCTTGTATTTCCTTGATAGCTGTGACCTTTATTTTCCAGACGGATGGAAGGGATTTGAGAATTCGTCTGTTTTTCTCATTTGTTATATAAGCCTTCCCAAGTTGTTCTAGCTCGTTAATGATTTTGGAAAAGCAAGTTTCCATATCAATGATTTTTTCACCTTCTTCCAGCTTGAAACTTTCATACTCTTGGATTAGAGCATCTTTGTTGGTTTCTTTAATATGATTGGTTCCTTCATATGTTACAATCAATTTTCCCAAATTTCTTTAGCATTTTTGCAATTGCTAACTCTTTCGTACTCTTTTTCAATAAGAGCACTGGTTAGCACTATTTCAGCTCTAGAGACTAAGTTCATAGTTTCTTCATCCTCAGTAGTGAACTCATCAGTATCTTTTTCAATGATCTTTTCTTCTACGATTTTTGAAGGAATTTTCACACCTCTTGCTATAGCAAGCCAAACTTTGATTCCTTGTGATTTGGCGTAGATCTTAAATCTATTTTTCCAAGTGGCAAAATTTGTGTCATCAAATAGTGGGCCTGGACATGGATAGTCCTTCTCCGCAACCAGTAGCATATGTGTAGGCCATCGATGGATCTACTCTTTGTTATGCCTATAATTACTCAACAAACAAGTTAAAGAGCACTGCTCTGATACGAATTGAAAGTCCAATAATAATCTAGAAGGGGGTTGAATATATTATTACAAATTAAAAAATATATTAGGCCTTTTTGAATTTTTGATTAATTAATTTTTAGCGTAATAAATTAATATGTAAGACAGTAAAAATTTAATCACACAATGCACAGAGATTTAGCTGGTTCACAACATACAACACGGGTATGTTGCTACGTTCAGTCTCAAGCTCCTCTCCAGGACTTGAGATCCTATTACTATCAGTAATTAATTCTCCTTCAATAGGTGGAGAAGCCTTTACAAAGTTTTAAAGATTAACTTCCAACTATACATACAACTACATATCTTGGACAGTAGCTCCCCGCTCCTTCCTCAAACGCACTTGTGCCTATTTTTGAGTCTAGCTATGCTTTAACATCTAGTCTTGAAACAAGAAGTCGGTTCCTTACCTCACAGGTACACTAGAGACCCAACTACCCGTTGACCTCTCTAAGACTCTGGTCTTGGTCAAAGAATCATTTTTTTTCCTCACATAAATATAAAACCAATAAACCATCCTTTTTAAATAAATAATTATTTTTGAAATATGCTTCTTAAATAAGTAGATATAAATTTAAGTTCAAATATAAAAGTTTAAATAACTTTTTTATTGAGTGATATGCTTCTGTGTAAGCAGATATAATAATTATATTTGAGATATAAAAGTTTAAGTAATTTTTTTATTATACAACAAGTATTTTATGAATAAATGAATTTATGTTCAAATATAGGTAATGACAGATATCAAGTATAATGAATGAAACAATTAAATAATATTTGATTTAACAAATAGATTTGTTTTAATGAAATCTATATATATTGGTATATTTGATCTATGATGTGATCACTTTAAATAAGGTCATTTAGGTTTTCAAAAACCCGGCGAATGATTTTCTCGTTTAGGAGAAATATCTTCACCTATAGGTAACTAAGTACTAATTCACAGTTTCGCAATGATGATTTATATAAAACTTAATTTATATAGATCACTATATCAATAAAAGACTTTCTAGAATCTCGGTTAACAATTCCCTCGTTTAGGAGGAATATCATCACTTGTCAGAATCTAAGCTCAGACTTTTTATCTGATATAATAAAAGAAATATAGATATATATAAATGTGCATAACAATTTATATTTGTATATCTATAAATATAAATGAGTATGAGATAATGTAAATAACATCAATCAATACTTATCTCAAATACTTTGACCAATTTTTTTCTCTTCAAATGAAATAATAACTTTTAATAGAAGAGAACTTTGAAAGTTGTTTAGAGAGAGTATATACACAAGAAGTAAGCTTTTCTTTATTTTGAATTGGTAAATAAATAATGAAAGAGAAGTCTCATATTTATAGAAATTTAAAGCTTGAGATAAAAATGTAATTTTTGACTATTGATATAATGATCAACGGATGGACGAGGCGACCAAAGAATTAGATGACTCGAATTTAATTTAGAAACAAGTCACACGGATTTTCCTAAAGGAGCCGCCCAAACTGATTTAAACATTTCACGCGTGTATTGGCCAAAAGAAGACTTCTCAGCAAATGTAATTAATTCGGAGGAGAGGGAAATTAAGTTTAGGCCGACTGACTACTCATAACAGGAGAGAGAAGATTGATTTTCGGTGATTCATATCCCAAGAAGAGAACTCAGCATTTTGGCCATTGAATGAGATTAATTAAGAGAGAGAGAAAGCAATGTAATTCGGTAGCACATGTCCCAATAAGCAAAACATGGAAATTCAATACTTCATTTAAATTTGAACTAATGGAATTTGGAGAGAGAGTTATTTTGGCAACTTCCTTTTTTTTCCTAGCATTTAATGAAAATTTGATTTTTCATTCTCGGGTGGGACAAACTTCCAGCCTTTAACATATTAAAAGCCCATTTATTTTATTTAAAAGCACATGATAACATTTCTTTCAAGTTATATTATACTTGAGCAATGGCAACTAGCAGAAAATGTTATTTTCCGATGATGCAGGTTTATTTTTCCAAGCTTCTTGTGGATTAAAAATAAAATAATATAATAGGAGATTCCTTGTCTTTAGAAAAATATTAATTTATTAAGTTTAATAAAATATTAATTCAAAAAATTTTAAAAAAAATATTTTTGATCAAAGTAAATAAAACAAATATAATGTTAACCTATGGAGAGGATTCTATATTTTAATTGAACCTATTTACTAAAATTGTTACCATCAAAATTAAACTAAAATGTTGGAGACCCATCATCTTGTGATTAATGCTTTTATTATATTAAATTTAGAGAGCTTGTTCTAGGTTGTATAATTATTAGAATCTAATAAAGAGCTTGTTTTGTTAGATTAAAATTAATGAAAATTTTAGGTAGCAGAGCTTATTGTTGCATAGGATTATTAGTTTAATGCGACGATATAAATATATATTGATTGATTGATCTAATTAATTGTAAGGGTGAGAATGAATTGAAGAACTAGTTATTTTAATTTATTGATTGATTTTATTAATTTATTTTTGTTTATTTAGTTAATTACAATTAATTTAAAAATCCCTTTATTTATCTATAGTTATTTAGAAATAGAAAATATTAGAATTTATTGAAGCAATATCACTCTATGTGGGTTCAACCCTTACTTGCTATTATACTGATTTTGTGATTAAAAGTAAGGATTAATTTTGGAGTGTTAACGACAGCTTCCAAATGTTGACGTCGTTGTTGGGGGAGTGTTTAATTGTTTTTATCTATTCTTTGTTTTCTTTGTAGTATATGACTCGATCCTCTTCATCTAGTGAATTGAATTTTGATCCAGAAATAAAGAAGACTGCGAAAAAGGATAAAGAGAGAGACTCGTCAATTTAGAAGAATAACCGCAAACTTAGTAGAAGTTTTTGGACCATCACCAGGCCTCAACGTAGAACTTGAACTACTGTAAAATAGTTCATCAAGTGATTTTGAAAAAGAAAAAATGGCTCGAAACTACGATCGTATACAACTAAGAGGTTAAAATCTTTAACCTAAACTATGTGTTATGTGATTAGTAAAACTTAAATTGAGCTTTTAAATGTGCTATGTGAATTATTTATGTGTAGGATTTTGTGTTTTGGTTTGAGTAGTTAACCTAAACATTTATTAAAAATCAGAAGTCCATTTAAGGCAAAAACCTAAATTGGAAAAAAGAGTTAAACCCTAAACCTTAGAGTTTAAACCCTAGAAAATAGCCTAGGCCCTCGAGCAAAACGTGAAGGTCAAATTGACATTCCGTTTCAAGATTCAACATTCCCACGATTTGAAAACACGTAACAGTCAATAAAAGTTTATCTCGAAAAACGTGTAAAATCACTATTCACGAGGTGACGTTTTTTATTCGTTTGACTGTTTTTTTCATCTGCAGGACTTCTTACATTTCACAACATAGTGATAATATGAGGTTTAGATGTTAGGGAACCAATAAAATTTTTCGGAGAAAAAGACGAAAAAGACACGATTTACGAGAAAACGATTGTCGTCTTTTTGAACGTTCTTTTCAACGTTTGGACTTTTTTCATTTCACGATATAGTATTCATACGGGGAATAGATACCAGGGAGCCACTGATATTTTTTCTAAATTAAAACATAAAACGCTCTTCAAACGGAAATGCTTTCTATTTTTGATCAAACCGTTGATGGATATAGTGTTGGTATGCAACACCGGTGCGTAATAAGCAATAAAAGATTTTCTTGAAAATTGTGTCGAGAATAAAACGAAATTAGAAAAAGACGAAAGTAAATATTATTTTTAACTTTTTGATCAAGTAAGCATATTATGAGAAATGGTAGTCAAAAATACTATTTACCAAAAAAACGTGCTAAGTCTGTTGGACTTTTCACATTGCAAAATAGTGTTTATATGGAACAAAACTCTGTAATATCAGACTTTTAAATCAGTTGAGGTCAATTTAACCGGAAGACTTAGAAATGAACTAGAATTAGTTAAGGATGAACTAATTTCGGTTGAGATGTAACTAAGTTAGATGTAACTGGGTTAGGAACCTAACTAGGAACTAAACCTAGTTACAAACTAACTAAGCTTATGAAATAGTTAACCTAATATAGTTGATATAAAACTAGGTTAAATGGCTTTTAGTTAAAATGAAACTAGATTATGTTAAACCTAGTTGGAATCGAACTAGGTTAGGGTAATTAGATTACCATTCAACCTAATTATCAATTAATTAAACTAAAGCTAAATAGGATTAAGTTTAATTAAACTAAAGATTAACCTAAATTACAAGTTAATCTAATCGGTAAATTAATAACCTAATCGAATAATCAAATTCCTAGGTTTATTGCTAATTAACCTAATCATAACTAAGCTAGATTATCAAAAGGACTAATCTAACCTTGATCAATCTTGGTAAATGACTATGACTACCCCTCAATTAAATGGTTAAATCACCAACCAAACAAGCCCTAAAACTATTCATTTGGTAGGCAAATTGGTGGACCAATTGGAAGCTAACATGTGGCAATTGTGATGTCACCAAAATGTGATGATTTCAAGCATTAATGGGCATTAAATGGCTGATTTGTTTGTTCATATCAAGTGGAAAAGGGAGGTGCACTTCATGTTAGCTTAGCTTGGAAGTTTGGTAATAATGACCATTTTACCCTAGCTTTGCATGGCCTATAAATAGCAAGCATTCCTCACTTATTTGATCATTCATTTTCAAAGAAAAAATGCTTGTATCAAAGCTATATACAATATGAGAGAGAGTTCTAGTGAGTTATAATCAAAGGAAGTGCAAAGAAATAGTTAAAGCTTACACTTCGAGATGTAAATCATTAGTTATTTTTATGTTCGATTAATTTTCGTATTTTAAAACCTCAAGAACGTGTGTCGTAGCCATGTACGATTGTCGTTCTCTGTGTTCTACACGTGTTCTTGAGCCTTTCTTCATTTTACAGTAGTTATAATGTTGAATTTCAATTCGTAGTTTAACGCTTAATGAACATACGTCGTAGCCATGTACGATTGTCGTTCTCCGTGTTCTTCGTATCTTCTTAAGCATTTTTATAAATTGTTATAATTCAATTTACAAGCGGTTATAATGACCAAATTTTGTCAATTATAAAGTGTCGTAATCACTTATGTAAGCAGTTATAATGCTTAAATTATTTCAAGTACGAAAACCAAAAGCTCAAGAACATAGTCGTTACCATGTACGGTTTTATCCGTTCTTCGTGTTCTTCGTGTGTTCTTGAGCAAAAACCATGAATCTTTCTATGAGAAGATTTATGATTTATGATTTTTATGTTATAAGCTGTTATTGGGTCTTACCACATGATTTCATAAAGAGTTAAAGCAAGCGGTACCATGTTTCACATGGTTAACCCTAAAAATATTGATCAAAGTAAGCATACTGACCTTTCTGCTAAAATTACAAAATTTTAAAGTGAGAATATGCCTTAGAAACCTTAATTAAAGTTGTAGACAATGAAATTCTAAGCAATTTAGACTCAAGAATAACTTTAAAATGTTTCTGGACGACAAAGTTATGATAGTTACTGGAAAGGACGTCAAAGGTGAAAATTTTAAGGGGCATTCGGGTGGACGCACTAAATTTTGAGTTAGCCAATTTTCCAAATGATTCCGCCAATGGAAATAGTCTAGTTTAGTGATAAAGACAAATTTAAAGAAGGAAAATTTTTATGAACTAACATTCGGGCACACGTAATCCTTTATATAGGCGCTTTAAACGGTTACCGGGGAACCCTAATTGTGCAAAAAGGCAAATCTTCTAATTCTTGCTATGTGTTACTTTTGTAATATTGTTAAAATGATAAATGAGATGTGTAATGTCATGTTGTTATGTGATAGATGTTATGTGAAGCCTTTAAATGATGTTTAAAAGCCTTCTAACTGTTATGTGTTATGTTTACGATTTATGAACATGATTTATACACTGTGTGTCAATGTGATATAAATTGTTGGAATGCGAGTTATATGTGATATTAAATGAAGAATTATATTTAGTCAAGGTATGATAAAGTTTAAATGAAAGCATAAACTGCATATGTGTTGTATGTTAGACTTGCTGAGCCGTCGTGCTCATTCTTGCAAATAAAATCTTATTTGCAGATTAAAGATGAACGTTAAGAAGATTACGAACGTAAAGATGAAGCATAGATTAGGTTTTCATGTTTATTACTTGTATTTGTTTAAGTCATAACGACTCTTGAAATACGAACAAACAAACATGTAATCGAATATTGAATGAATGATATAAATTATTATCATCAGAATGTTGTTATGTCTTTATTTTGATATAACCTAGAATTTGTTAAAACTTAACAAAATATTGATAATGATCTATTTATCTGGATAAGGATCGGTAAATAACTTGTGAGTGCTGTACATCCGAGACAGGACTAAGCGATGTTGATTGGTCAAATCCATTGTTAAGGTTCCTCGGACCCAAGTATAACTCGTTATTACTATTCTGAATACCATATAAGTAGGAATATTGATATGAAGAGATATCACTATAAACAAATATGTTTCGAATGAGGGTTTTAACTAGTTGGGTAATGTTCTGTATGGAAAGAGAATTTTTCACCGGACAAAGATACAATCATTTGTCATGGATAAAGATGCAAACAATTATCACGGATGAAGATACAAACATTCACCGTGCGATTCTCTGTTCCCAAGAGCCATCCTAATGATTTAATACCGTGGATGTTGGAACATGTAAAGTTATAGAATATTTAAATCCTAAGGTTAAAATTAAACTGTTATATATGGTTTTATCCATTTATACGAATGAAATACAAGTTGATACTTGTATACTTATGAGACTGAGATCAAGTTAAGATCCAGGGACAAAGTTAAGAGAATTTTTTTAATTTATAGTCTAAAATAAGACTAATTCAACCAATATGGTTATGGGATCATTGGTTAAGTTGATAGATGTACGAAATTAACGCATAAGGTCCGCCGTATCGAAAGCGTGGGGATTTTGGGGGCGTTACAGTTGGTATCAGAGCAGTGGATTATAGTTTCGAGGTAACAAGTACATTGGAGTATAATCTAATGGTTTAAGAAGAAATGGGCTTGTGAAGAGTCCGTAAATAATTAAAAGATATGAATAAATCTTATTAAATCTTAATACATAAAAATTATTATGTGAAAGAAATATAATGAATAAAGATAAACTCTTTACGAGAATATCTGAAGTTAAATAGACTCATAAAGAGTTCTCAAAGCAAGCAATAAGATAAAATAGTCTTATTGGTTTTTGTGTGAAACTATTTCATAAAAATGAAATGGTGTTTTTGGTATTATGTGTAATTATACTTAAGAAAGGAGATGAGTAAACTCATAAGGAATGTAAATGATGCAGGAATGAATTATGAAAAGAAAGTGACTAAGATAGTTATTGAACGATTAGGGATTTCAATTGAAAACTCATATTAGTAAAACTGAGTAGAACGACTCTCTTGTATGGGAAAGAGTTTAATATGCTTTAGAGAACTGATCTAACTACATTGTTGGTATTAATGATTCATGGTCAGTGTTCTCAAAGCGGGTTACACACTGAATGAAATCATTTGAGGATAATGTCGATGAGACGGGGAACTGATTCATTAGTTCTTGGGTGGAGGAATAACTCAGTTTGCTATATTGATAAGTAAATTAAAATCTTGTGTCAACTCCTCTTTGTATATATTCTGAGAAGGTGATTCTTCACTCATATGTATATTGATTAGTTAGTAGTTGTTACGTCACGACTATAGTTTTAAAAATATTTGTATGTTAGTTACTGAGCGAACGAACCCTTATTATGGACTTGGGCTATGATATGTTAGTCGAACCGACTTGTGAGATGCGACTACGATTTGTCTATAAAGTGCGATATTGATAAGTACCAATGTGCGCTGAGACATTTCAATCCCGTGTTGATGAGAAGAGGAACTAATATATTTGTTTGTACTTGGTTTAATATAACCAATCAGTTTACTATATTACTATATATTTGCAAAACTTATGTTATGGTTAAAGAATAATGGAAAAGATAGAGGATTGAGGGTATTTCAAAAATCTTCTATCTATGCTAGATCTTCATAGTTATATTCGCACTTGGGTGCCTTGGAAATTTTTTGTTAGCTATATCTATGCTAATCTTTCAAGCTAGATAAAGTTAAATTTAATGAATTTTATCATGAACACATGGTCAAATGTTGTGGTTATGATCGAAGATCATCAACGCACAGTTATAGGGATGTGGGTGTGATAAAGTCATAAAATTAATTTTCAAAATGAAATTTTTTTGCTATGTTATTCTTATGTCTATGCTAATTGTTTTGGCTAGACGGATTTAATGTAAAGAATAAAAATAATTTATTCATCAACACCCCATTTAACCTGGTGTGAAGATGATACATGATGAGTCATCAACGCACATTGCAAGGTGCAGTATACAGTCATAAAATTGTTTTTCAAAAGTTTGACTGGTTTAAATATGAGTCAATGCCAATTGTTTTGGTAGACACCTTTGGTTATGAAAAAGAAACGGATGAATGAATCCAATAGACGCAATAAACCGCGTCTTTAAAGATAATATGGCATGCCAGGTTGATCACCTGAAGTATAACGTATGTGTGTTCTCGATCTTAATTGATTGTTACACAATGTATGATGTTCTCAATCTTAATTGATTATTACACAAAGTATGGTGTTCTCAGTCTTAATTGATTGCTGCACAAGTTTATGGTTTTTCAGTTCTAGTGACGGTTAATTAATTATGGGTTATATCCATAGTCTTTGAAAGAGGTCAAGGTTTTGATTGCCGTTGTATAAGTTAGAAGAATCCTAGATAAAGGAAGAATGAGACTGAATGTCGAGTTTGATAAGAGGTTTAAAACCTAGAGTTATGAAAGAAATGTGTAGAGATAAGTGAACATTGTTCAGACCTAATCAAAGTATTAGAAGTTTAATGTAAGTAAAAGATGAATTTAGAAAATTCATATTGAAGAGTAAATTGGAGATGATTATACTATAATTTCGAAGACGAAATTCTGATAAGAAGGAGAGAATGTAATATCCTGAATATTTATAGCACTTATAAATATGATATTAAATGACTAAAGTTAATTGTAAGTTAATTTCAAGTACAAAATTCTTGTAAGTTGGGTTGAATGTAATATCTCAAATATTTCAAAAGTGATCTAACAAGATCTAAGCAAGGTTTTTAATTCAAAACCTAAGATCGATTGCTCAAGCATACCTTGAGCTATGTTAAAGAATATATACGACTCGAAACTACGATCGTATACAACTAAGAGGTTAAAATCTTTAACCTAAACTATGTGTTATGTGATTAGTAAAACTTGAATTGAGCTTTTAAATATGCTATGTGAATTATTTATGTGTAGGATTTTGTGTTTTGGTTTTAGTAGTTAAGTTAAACATTTATTAAAAATCAGAAGTCCATTTAAGGCAAAAACCTAAATTGGAAAAAGAGTTAAACCCTAAACCTTAGGGTCTAAACCTTAGAAAATAACCTAGGCCCTCGAGCAAAACGTGAAGGTCAAATTGACATTCCGTTTCAAGATTAAACCTTCCCACGATTTGAAAACACGTAACAGTCAATAAAAGTTTTTTTCGAAAAACGTGTAAAAGCACTATTCACAAGGTGATATTTTTCATTCGTTTGACTGTTTCTTTCATCTGCAGAACTTCTTACATTTCACAACATAGTGATAATATGAGGTTTAGATGTCAGGGAACCAATAAAATTTTCCGGAGAAAAAGTCGAAAAAAGACACGATTTACGAGAAAACGTTATCGTCTTTTTTTTAACGTTCTTTTCAATGTTTGAACTTTTTCCATTTCACGATATAGCATTTATAAAGAGAATAGATACTAGGGAGCCACTGATATTTTTTCCAAATTAAAATGTAAAACGCTCTTCAAACGGAAACGCTTTCTATTTTTGATCAAACTGTTGATGGATACAGTGTTGGTATACAACACCAGTGCATAATAAGCAATAAAAGATTTTCTCGAAAAATGTATCGGGAATAAGACGAAATAAGAAAAAGACAAAAATAAATATTATTTTTAACTTTTTGATCGTTTAACCATATTACGAGAAATGGTAGTCAAAAACACTATTTATTGAAAAAAGTGCTAAGTCTGTTGGACTTTTCACTTTGCAAAATAGTGTTTATATGGACCAAAACTCTGTAATATCAGTCCTTTAAATCAGTTGAGGTCAATTTAACCGGAAGACTTAGAAATAAACTAGAATTAGTTAATGGTGAACTAATTTCGGTTGAGATGTAACTAAGTTAGATGTAACTGGGTTAGGAACCTAACTAGGAACTAAACCTAGTTACAAACTAACTAAGCTTATGAAATAGTTAACCTAATCTAGTTGACATAAAACTAGGTTAAATGACTTTTAGTTGAAATGAAACTAGGTTATGTTAAACCTAGTTGGAATCGAACTAGGTTAGGCTAATTAGATTACCATTTAACCTAATTATCAATTAATTAAACTAAACCTAAGTAGGATTAAATTTAATTAAACTAATGATTAACCTAACTTACAAGTTAATCTAATCGGTGAATTAATAACCTAATCGAATAATCAAATTCCTAGGTTTATTGCTAATTAACCTAATCCTAACTAAGCTAGATTATCAAAAGGACTAATCTAACCGTGATCAAGCTTGGTAAATGACTATGACTACCCCTCAATTAAATGGTTAAATCACCAACCAAACAAGCCCTAAAACTATTCATTTGGTAGGCAAATTGGTGGACCAATTGGAAGCTAACATGTGGCAATTGTGATGTCACCAAAATGTGATGATTTCAAGCATTAATGGGCATTAAATGGCTGATTTGTTTGTTCATATCAAGTGGAAAAGGGAGGTGCACTTCATGTTAGCTTAGTTTGAAAGTTTGGTGATAATGACCATTTTACCCTAGCTTTGCATGGCCTATAAATAGCAAGAATTCCTCACTTGTTTGATCATTTATTTTCAAAGAAAAAATGCTTGTATCAAAGCTATATACAATATGAGAGAGAGTTCTAGTGAGTTATAATCAAAGGAAGTGTAAAGAAATAGTTAAAGCTTGCACTTCGAGAGGTAAATCATTAGTCGTTTTTATGTTTGATTAATTTTCGTAGTTTAAAAGCTCAAGAACGCGAGTCGTAGCCATGTACGATTGTCGTTCTCCGTGTTCTTCACGTGTTCTTGAGCCTTTATTCATTTTACAGTAGTTATAATGTCGAATTTCAATTCATAGTTTAACGCTCAATGAACATACATTGTAGCCATGTACGATTGTCGTTCTTCGTATTCTTCGTATGTTCTTAAGCATTTTTATAAATTGTTATAATTTAATTTACAAGCGGTTATAATGAATAAATTTTGTCAATTATAAAGTGTCATAATCACTTATGTAAGCAGTTATAATGCTCAAATTATTTCAAGTACGAAAACCAAAAGCTCAAGAACATAGTCGTTACCATGTACGGTTTTATCCGTTCTTCGTGTTCTTCGTGTGTTCTTGAGCAAAAGCCATGAATCTTTCTATGAGAAAGTTTATGATTTATTATATTTATGTTATAAGGTGTTATTGGGTCTTACCACATGATTTCTTAAAGAGTTAAAGCAAGCGGTACCATGTTTCACATGGTTAACCCTAAAAATATTGATTAAAGTAAGCATACTGACCTTTCTGCTAAAATTACAAAATTTTAAAGTCAGAATATGCCTTAGAAACCTCAATGAAAGTTGTAGATAATGAAATTCTAAGCAATTTAGACTCAATAATAACTTTAAAATGATTCCAGACGACAAAGTTATGACAGTTACCGGAAAGGACGTCAAAGCTGAAAATTTTAAGGGGCATTCGGGTGGAAGCACTAAATTTTGAGTTTTTGAGTTAGCCAATTTTCCAAATGATTCCGCCAAAGGAAATAGTCTAGTTTAATGATAAAAACAAATTTAAAGAAGGAAAATTTGATGAACTAACATTCGGGTACACGTAATCCTTTATATAGGCGCTTTAAAAGATTACCGGGGAACCCTAATTGTGCAAAAAGGCAAGTCTTCTAATTCTTGATATGTGTTACTTTTGTAATATTGTTAAAATGATAAATGAGATGTGTAATGGCATGTTGTTATGTGATAGATGTTATGTAAAGCCTTTAAATGATGTTTAAAAGCCTTCTAACTGTTATGCGTTACGTTTACGATTTATGAACATGATTTATACACTTTGTGTGTCAATGTGATATAAATTGTTGGAATGCGAGTTATATGTGATATTAAATGGAGAATTATATTCAGTCAAGGCATGTTAAAGTTTATATGAAATCATAAACTGCGTATGTGCTGTATGTTAGACTTGCTGAGCCGTCGTGCTCATTCTTGCGAATAAAATCTTATTTGCAGATTAAAGATGAACATTAGGAAGATTATGAACGTAAAGATGAAGCATAGATTAGGTTTTCATGTTTATTACTTGTATTTGTTTAAGTCATAATGACTCTTGTAATACGAACAAACAAACATGTAATCGAATATTGAATGAATGATATAAATTATTATCATCAGAATGTTGTTATGTCTTTATTTTGATATAACCTAGAATTTATTAGAACTTCACATAGTATTGATAATGATCTATTTATCTGGATGAGGATCGGTAAATAACTTGTGAGTGTTGTACATCTGAGACAGGACTAAGCGATGTTGACTGGTCAAATGCATCGTTAAAGTTCCTCGAATCCAAGTATAACTCGTTATTACTATTCTGAATACCATATAAGTAGGAATATTGATATGAAGAGATATCACTATAAACAAATATGTTTTGAATGAGGGTTTTTAACTAGTTGGGTAATGTTCTGTACGGAAAGAGAATTTTTTACCGGACAAAGATACAACCATTTGTCACGGATAAAGATGCAAACAATTATCACAAGTGAAGATACAAACATTCACCGCGGGATTCTCTATTCCCAAGAGCCGTCCTAATGATTTAATACTGTGGATGTTGGAACATGTAAAGTTATAGAATATTTAAATCCTAAGGTTAAAATTAAACCATTATATATGGTTTTATCCATTTATACGGATGAATTACAAATTTATACTTGTATACTTATGAGACTGAGATCAAGTTAAGATCCAGGAACAAAGTTAAGAGAATTTTTTTAATGTATAGTCTAAAATAAGACTAATTCATCTAATATGATTATGGGATCATTGGTTAAGTTGATAGATGTACGAAATTAACGCATAAGGTCCGCCGCATCGAAAACACAAGGATTTTGGGGGCGTACAGTAATCGAAGAGCAGATTAAGCTTCGAGCGTTCCCATTCTCCTTGGCAGACTTAGCAAAGGATTGATTGTATTATCTTCCCTCTAGTTCAGTATAATCATGGACTGATATGAAAAGGCTATTCTTGGAGAAATATTTTCTTCCTTCAAAAGTCGATAACATAGGGAAGGAGATATGCGCCATCACATAGTTCAATGGAGAAACTCTTTACGAGTATTGGGAAAGATTCAAGAAGCTATGCTCGAGTTGTCCACCACACCAAATTGATGATCAATACCTTATTCAGTACTTCTATGAGGGATTGCTACCAATGGATAAAAGTATGCTTGATGCTGCAAGTGGAGGAGCATTAGTCGATAAGACTCCACAGGCTGCGAAGAATTTAATTGCAAACATGACAGCTAATTCATAGCAGTATGGAACTAGGATGGACCATGCACCAAAGAGGGTGAATGGAGGTTGGTTCAAGCAATATGGAATATCAAATCTCAGACTTGACTGCTATTGTTCGTCAGATGACTACAGGAAATATGACAACTGCAAGAGCCCGTGGGATTTGCTTGCTGACAGATCATACTACAGATACTTGTCCAACGCTGCAAGATGATGACATTACGCAACAATATGCAGTGGGTAATTTTCAAGGACAACCTCAATGCATATATGATCCGTATGCTAACACATACAATCCAGGATGACGAGATCATCCTAATATGAGCAATAGAGGAAATAGACCACCACAACAAAATGCCTTTTTGAATAGGCAGTAAGGTTTTAAACCAGCTCAACAACAGTACCCACTTCGACAAGCAGCACCTGCAAATTCTGAGACATCTTTGGAGGATATGTTCAAAGCTTTCATGAACTAAACCCACCAGTTTCAACAAGATACAAGGGCTTCTATTCACAATCTAAAGAGTCAGATAAGTTAGTTGGCTACAACCGTTGGTCGATTGGATTCTCAAGGCTCGAGAAAGTTACCTTCACAAACTGTTATCAATCCTAGAGAAAATGCAAGTGCCATTACATTAAGGAGTGAAAAACAGATGGATACACCAAGGGCTACTGTTGAATTTGACGAGAATAAGGCTAAGGAAGATGCAAAAATTTCGAAGGTAATCCCTAACCCTCCTATTCAGCTTAAGTCTAATCATTTACCTTTTCCTCCCAGGAATCTTAGAACTTCAAAGAAAGTTGAGAAAGAGAAGGAGATTCTGGAGACCTTCAGGAAGGTAGAGGTGAATATTCCTTTATTAGACGCAATCAAGCAAGTTCCAAGGTATGCCAAATTTTTGAAAGAATTATGCACTAATAAGAGGAAATTAAAAGTCGATGAAAAAATGTATGTTGGAGAAAATGTATCAGCAGTCCTTCAAAGAAAAATTCCCCCTAAATGTAAGGATCTAGGTATGTTCACAATTCCCTACAAGATAGGTAATACCAAATTTGAAAAAGCTATGTTAAATTTAGGACCATCAATTAACGTTATGCCATTGTCTATGTATGCTTCTCTAAATCTAGGACCTTTAAAGAATACTGGTGTTATTATTCAATTGGTTGACCGTACTAATACTTACCCTAAAGGGGTGATTGAGGATGTGTTGGTGTAGGTCAATGAGCTTATATTTCATGCAGATTTTTATATTATGGATATGGAGGATGATACATCTCCAAATTCTGCTCATATACTATTAGGGAGACTATTTTTAAAAACAGCGAGAACAATGATTGATGTGCATAATGGGACCTTAACCATGGAATTTGACGGCGAAAAGATTTAGTTCAACATTTGTGAGGCTATGAGGTACGCTAGTGATATTATTATTTTTGTTGCTATTAATGTCATTAATTCTTTGGTGCAGAAATCCTTCAACCAAATACATAAGGAAACTTTGGAGGTTGTTATCGCAAATAGTTTGGAGCTAGAACAAGAAGAAGAGATTGAACAAACTTCAAAATTAAATGATACAATAGCTGCATTACATTCTTTACCGAAGATTTTCGATAAGTATGCGGTTTCGTTTATTCAATTACCTGTGACTCATCAAAAATTGTTACCTTCTATTGTGAAGTCTTCCAATTTGGAATTAAAGCTATTGTCAACCCACCTGAAGTATACATATTTAGGAAAGGAAGACACACTGCCAGTAATCATTGCCAACAATCTTACCAAAGTTCAAGAGGATAAACTACTTAGAGTTTTGAGGGACCACATCACAGTCTTTGGTTGGACAATTGTGGATATTAAAGGTATAAGTCCGGTTGTGTGCACGCATCGAATTCTTTTGGAAGAAGGAGCTAAGTCGACAAGAGAGACTCAAAGGAGATTGAATCCACCCATGATGGGGGTGGTGAGGAAAGAGATTATTAAATTATTGGGTGCAGGTATTATCTACCCTATTTCAGACAATCGATGGGTGAGTCCAGTATAGGTAGTTCCAAAGAAATCTGGTATAACTGTCATTAAGAATGAAAATAATGAGTTAGTGCCTACTCGTAAGCAAACATGATGAAGAGTATGTATTGATTATCAAAAATTGAATGTTGTAACTAGAAACGATCATTTTCCTCTCCCCTTTATTGATCAGATGTTAGAAAGACTAGCGGGTCATACTTATTATTGTTTTCTAGATGGTTTTTCAGGTTATAACTAAATTTTGATTGCACCGGAGGATCAAGAAAAAATCATATTCACATGCCCATTCGGTACATTTGCATACCGTAGGATGTCTTTCGGACTCTGCAATGCACTCGGTACTTTTCAGAGATGCATGGTAAGTATATTTTCTGATCTTATTGAGAACTGTATTGAGGTATTTATAGATGATTTCACAATTCATAGTGATACTTTGGAGGCATGTTTAGATAATTTGACACGTGTGTTAGATAGATGCTTAGAAACTAACCTCGTTCTAAATTGAGAAAAGTGTCATTTTATGGTAGAGCAAGGTATAGTGCTTGGACATGTAGTTTTAGCTAGAGGATTAGAAGTAGATAAAACTAAGATAGAAATTGTTACTGCTTTGCCTTACCTTGTAAATGTGCGGGAGATTCGTTCTTTTCTTGGTCATGCAGGTTTCTATCGCAGATTTATCAAGGACTTCTCACAGATAGCGTTGCCATTGCGTAAGTTGCTACAAAAAGATGTGGAATTTCATTTTAATGATGAGTGCAAGGAGGCATTTGACAAATTGAAGAAGCTATTCACCTCAGCACCAGTCATTCAACCACCAAATTGGAAGTTATCTTTTGAAATCATATGTGATGCAAGCAACTATGTAGTAGGGGCCGTTTTGGGCCAAAGAATTGACAAAGTTGTTCATGCCATTTATTATGCTTCTAGAACTTTGAATGCTACTCAGATTAACTACTCTACCACTGAAAAAGAATTACTATAAGTTGTTTTTTCTTTAAACAAGTTTAGATCTTATTTACTTTATACAAAAGTTGTAGTTTATTTTGACCATGCTGCTCTCAGGTATCTGCTCACAAAGAAAGAATCTAAACCTAGGATCATAAGGTGGATTATGCTCTTACAAGAATTTAATTTGGAAATTAAAGATAAGAAGGGAGCGGACAACTTGGTGGCGGATCACTTGAGTAGGCTGATTAAAGATGAGGAAGCACTACCATTGCAGGATTCTTTTCCAGAAGAGCATTTATTTTCAATTAATAAAGTTGCACCTTGGTATGCTAATATTGTAAATTATTTAGTAAGTGCCTATTTTCCAAGCGAATTTTCTAAATTTCAAAAAGAAAAGCTTAAGAGTGAGGTCAAATATTATGTATGGAATGACCCATATCTGTGGAAAATTTGTGTTGACCAGATAGTTAGATGATGTGTGCCTAATAGTGACTTTTTGTCTACCCTAACTTTATGTCACTCTTATACTTGTGGAGGACATTTTGGCCCTAAAAGAACAGCTCATAAGGTTTTAGAATGTGATTTTTATTGGCCGACTATTTTTAAAGACTCTTATTTATTTTGTAAATCATGTAAAAATTATCAAAGAATGGGTAATATCTCAAGTAGGAATCAAATGCCATAAACTTCTATTTTAATTGTTGAAATATTTGATGTGTGCAGTATTGATTTTATTGGACCATTTCTTGTTTCTTTTGGTAATATTTATATTCTTTTGGCTGTTGATTATGTTTGCAAATGGGTGGAAGCTAAAGCCATCTGAACTGATGATTCTAAAGTTGTTGTAGATTTTGTGAAGTCTAACATATTTGTCAGGTTTGGAATTCCAAGGGCAATCATCAGTGACAGAGGAACGTATTTTTGCAATAGGATGCTAGAAGCATTGTTCAAGAAATATAATGTGATGCATAAGGTTTCTACATCATATCATCCACAAAGCAATGGCCAAGCTGAATTGTCCAACTGTGAAATCAAATCCATTTTGGAGAAAATAGTCAAACCAAATAGAAAGGATTGGAGTTTGAGATTAGATGATGCACTTTGGGCTTATAGGACTGCTTACAAGACTCCTATAGGTATGTCACCCTATAGGTTAGTATTTGGTAAACCTTGTCATTTACCTGTGGAATTGGAGAACAAGGCTTTTTGGGTAATCAAACAATGTAATTTGGATATGGAGGAAGCGGGAGCACATAGGAGGTTGTAATTACAAGAGCTAGAGAAATTGAGAAATGAGGCATATGAGAGCTCTGAAATTTACACGGAAAAGACAAAGGCCTTTCATAACAAGAGGATTTCTAGGAAGAACTTTGTTGTTGGAGAAAAAATTTTACTTTATCACTCACGGCTTAAGTTATTTCCTAGTAAGTTATGTTCTCATTGGGTTGGTCCTTTTGTTATTACTAATGCCTTTACTTATGGTGCAGTTGAGCTTTAAAGCCCAAAAACAGGAAAAGTTTTCAAGGTGAATGGGCATCGACTTAAACATTTTCATCAAGGTTTTCAAGTCGAGAATGTTGAGGTTGTGGAGTTGGCAGAACTAGTTTATTTGGATTGGGAAGGAATGACTGAGTCGAGCCAATGACATTAACCAAAGGCACTGCTTGGAAGGCAACCCAAGAAATCAAATTTGAATTTCTTTTCCTTTTTTTATAGTTATTTGTGCCTATTTCTTTGCATTATAGTTTACATTTGGGACAATGTAAATTTTAAGTGTGGGGGAAGGGATTTAGGATATTTGTTTTATTTTTAGGAAATTTTAAAAATTTAAAATTTTTGAATTTTATAGGTAAATTCACTGCAAACCCTCACGAAACAAAACTCGTCCACTTAGGGTAACCTTGGGGTTTAAAGGTTTGCAGCACATGCTAAGTGTAATCGTGTTTTCTACGAAAATGGGTAGTTAGTTTTTAATTTAGGATGTGTCACTTGAGCAGTGAATTAAGTGAATTTTAATTTTTAGCCAATAATAAAAAATTTTATTTTTATTTAATAACTTTTGAAAAAGGGATAAATTTTTTCTTAGTTTGAATTTTTGACTTTTTATTGCTTATTATTTTGTTTGAGATCTCTTTAATTTTTATGCACTTATATCCATTTGTTTGAGCTAGTTTTAATTTAGAGAAAGTTTATATGGTTAAATACTTATGGAAGATATTTTTGAGCTTTATAACTTATTTGATCATTATTTAAACTGAAATATGAGGCAAAATATAATTTTGGGAGAGATGATTTAGATAATTTTCCTAGGATTGTTATATTGAAATTTTTTTTTATTGTGGTGGGTTGAGATGGAGCGTAAAACATACTCACTCATAAACACATGAAAAAGTGAGATAGAGCATAAAATGAACTCACCGATGAAGAGACCAAAAAGAAAAAAATAAAGAAAAAATTAAAAAAAATGAATGGGATGGAGCATAAAATGCAACTATTTAAAATAAAAAGGAAAAAAAAATGGAAAAAGTACTTGAAAAAAATTGATATTAATAATCCTAGTGAGTTTATCAAGATTAAAAATCTTTTGATCTTCTAGTTATATTTGTTTATATTAGCTTTAAGTGATGTGAAAAGTAATAGTATAGAGTTTTATTGTTAAACTAACCATCTTTTATGAGACATTTAATTATGTGAGCGAATCTAAATTTTTTTTGTTGTTGCTAGTTTGATACATTTGGATTCACACACACACGAAGGGTCTTGAGTAAGTAAAACTAATAAATATGTTGAATTTTGAATTTTATATGATGTTGAAATTTTCTTTGAGTTATTATTTTAAAAATCTTTGAGGCTAATGCTGACATTCATATTGATTTGTTGTTTAGTTATTAGTTTTTTATTTTATTTTTTTGCTTTAGGACAATCAAAGGTTTAAGTGTGGGGGTATTTGATAAGTAGATTTTACTCCTATTTATTAGGTATTTTTATGCTTAATTATTTGTGAGTTTTTAAGTATTTTTAGTGTTTTAGGTAATTTATTTAATTTTATGTATTATTATTATTTTTTGTATTTTTATATTATTTTTATTTTTGTTTTGTAGGAAATTAATTACTGATGGCATTTCTGTAAATTTCCTGGTAAGACAAGGATCCGCGCAATGCGCGGCGGCTAAGGAATGTTCAGCAGTTAACACCAGACGGCATCGTTTTGGCTGATGAAGAGTGAGGTCCGCACCATGCGCGGGCGCCTAGAAAATTGCCGAATACTACGTCGTTTTGATGAACGACCATCAGTTATGTTAATACAAAGCGTGTCATGCGTGGATTAGGCGGTTGTTGCGCAATGCTGACGTCACCGAGGCGCTTTTGACCTGTCAATAGCGTGTTAAGGCTATGTTTGGCAATGCGATTTTGCTGGAAAACATGATTATTCGGGATTTAAAGCATTAATTTGATTCTAAATTAGATTTCATTTCCACTAATGCTTAGGATTATTATTGTACTTCTATAAATACATTACATTAGATTAGATCATTAACAAATTATTAGATACAATTAGGAGCCCTCTCTCTCTCTCTCAGGTGTATCATATCTCTCTCAATTCTCTCGCATATTATTATTATTATGTTTGGCTAATTTTTCTTTTTCAGTTCTAGGGGATTTCAAACCCAATTACAATTAATGGTTAAATTAATTCAATAATATTATTTATTCTTCCTTATATGAAATTATTTATAATAATATGTTTTAATTGCTTTTTGATATTAAATTTGGTCGGTTTGATTAGAGCTCATTAGATTGATCAAATTATTATCAATTGCTAGATTTAGGAATTATATTTCGTGTAATTGATATTGTTCCTAATCGTTGATAGTGAATAGTGATAGATGATTGTGGTCAAGTTTTTGTTTATTGCTGGTTATCATGATGTAAGTTAAACAGTCTAAGCTTATGAGATTGTTGCTTAGAATAATCTAATTTTCTTATGATTAATGCTTCCATTATATTAAATTTAGAGAGTTTGTTCTAGGTTGTATAATAGATAGAATCTAATAAAGAGCTTGTTTTATTAGATTAAAATTAAAAGAAATTTCAGGTAGCAGAGCTTACTGTTGCCTAGGACTATTAGTTTCATACAAGGATATAAATCTGAAGAAATGATTATAAATGACTCATTTCCTAAGCCGAAAAAGAAGAATAGAAAATTTATTCTACAAGAGAAAGAAGCTGGTTCTAGGGGTAGTTTTCACCAATGATAACTCCAAGCTCACCTATTGGTTTAGTAGACCAGACAAGAATTATTGAGTTTGTTGTTGCTGATATCTTAGTAGAGCGAAGTCCATATATTTTTTAGCACACCAATGCATAAATTGAGGGGTAACAACTAGAAGAAATTAATTTAATCTTCTTAATGACTCAGGAAGCAGAAGCTCAAGGACAAAACGTAAAGCTCATTAATAATACTTAAGATGAGCAACCAGAAGTGAATATTCTAAGTGAGATCCATTAGGAGAAATGGGAGAACACTACGTATATTCGCACTCTTGCTTACAATGAATAAAGTGACCAACTGTATTTCTTTCTTCCAGTGATGCCCATATTTTAAGCATTACTTCACAATGATCTAAGATTCATCTCGACGTTTAAGAACTATCTAAATGTGAAGCTAATATCTCAAAACTATCCTCCAGTCTTCAGATATGCCAGAAAGACAATTTCATATAGCAAAGTCTCGTCGGGTTCTTATTGTGATGCCCCCAAATCCGGGTTCAATAACCTCAACTTTAGTGCTCACAATTCAATATATAATAACAACTAGATACATAATCTTCATTAAACTTAGAAGAAGAATACATTAAATGTTCCTTATAAAAAGATAATACAATCCCAAGGTCTTCTAACCTTGACATACATCATACATATCTTAAGGGATTTGTAAAAAAATTTACAACATCAAAATAATATTAAACAAATAAACTACTAACATGCAAATTTTACGCTTTGGGTTTTTCCTTACCCTTGTCTTTCTTTGTGCATTCAGGCTTAGCTGAAAAATAGTTCATGATATAGCAAGGGTGAGTAACTAGCTTACTTTGTAAGTTTAAGAACAATTAATGCAAAAATGATATATCACGATTGAAAAGAAATAACTTCAGAGTTTTCAAAAATATAATAATTGTGAAGGAATGAGAGTCAAGTTTCAATCAAAGAAATGATTGAATATTTACTACTGAGTGGCCTATAAGGACCATGAACTAATACTTAAAGTAAATAAGATATGCATATGGCTCTTTTATTGTTTTGGTATTTGAGGGGATCATCCTCTAGTACCCCATGTATAGACATAACATTCAAACATCTTGAGCAAATGTCGATCTCCTAAATATAATTCCCTTATTTAGGGATGTTCATCCTCAGTCTTACTATAAGAATCTGCACCAACCAATGGTTTGAATAAGATTTTAAAAAGAATTTTCAAATGAATGAATTTATAGATGCAGTGTCTAGCCGAAACTATTAGCTTAGATATTCTTAAACAGTTCATGAATCAAACGAACTATAAAGCTTCAAATGCACTATGTGCGAATATATAAACAACATTGATGTGGATTAATTTTTAATAATTAAACCACTTAAAGCTCGTGTAAAATAAATACAAGTTTAAGTTTAAGAAACTTGCCTTGATTGTTGATTACAGCTAACCAATACAATTTAATGTACTTTGAAAAGACCTAACAATTAATAAAGTTGATATTCTAATTAGTATCATATCTAGGTTCATATAATAATCTTTGTATATCTTAATTTGCTAACACTTAATCATATAAATAAATAATTATGGGTATATTAAAAACTTAAAAATATTATCATTATTTGATTATATTTTAATCACATCAAACCTATATAAATCATTTAGTATAATTTAAACTTCTATATAATATTATTAATCAAATAATAATATTTAAGTCATTTAATAGCATTATGGATAATTAAATAATATTTTATTTCCTCTCTAATATTTTATTTATTTACTAATATTATTAATTATTTAATAATATTTTATTGAGTTCTTAATACTAATAATCATTTAATAATATTATTATTTATTTAATAATATTTTATTGAGTTTCTAATATCATTAATTACTTAATAATATTTTATTCATTTTGTAATATTAATATTCATTTAATAATATTTTATTGAGTTTCTAATATTATTAATTATTTAATAATATTTTATTTATTTTCTAGTATTATTATTCATTTAATAATATTTTTTACCTTTACTAATATTATTATTCATTTAATAACATTTATATTTTTGACCCATTTAATTATCAAAAGATCCGACCCGACTCGTTTTCTATAGCCCGATTCGACCTGGTTCATAAAAGTTGATTTTTTCAAAAATCCCAGATAACTGCTGCAGCGGTGGTGACCACCGCTATGACGATGTCCTGCAGAATGTTTCACCACTGCAGCAGTGAGACCTACCGCTACAGCGGTAGTTTTGTTTTCTCAAACCCTAATTTTTCCACTTTTGATTTGTTTGGTTTAATCTTTTATAAAATGAAATATACACATTCAAAAGACACCAAAATAGATTTGTTATCTTCTTAACTTCTTGTTCTTCAATATTTCATGGATCAATCACATTTTCGAAAATATTTTTGACATAAAATTTAGGATCGATTGACTAGGGTTTCGAAAATGACATGTTTTGCAATAAAGATCATAACTTGCTCATTTCACCACATTTTTCAAAGATTCAAGTTGGGTGATTCTTATGACATCTAAAGCTATCTTTCAAGTCATGGAACTCATAAAAATAACAACCACAACTCTTTTAACAATATCTCAAACCACATCACAAGCTATGGTTTTTACCGGTAACATGTTTTCATGCATTTCTTTCTACCACATTTTATACTAAATATGTTAACCATCTATTAAACATATTAAATCATGTATTTACATATATATCATAGTTCTACTATTGTAGATTTTTAAAATAGATTTTGAACCATTAAAAATATATATTGACCATATATAAACTATATATTGACCATAGAAAATATATTTAGCATTCATAGACACATTTTCACCATCAACCTCCATCCTTATATCTTCGAGCTCACCATAGCTCCATCACATAAATATTTCTTCCATAACCAACCATGAAAAATACATCTAGTGTAAAGATTAACCATATAAATGAAAAAGACAAAGGTATAAAAAAACTTTTAAACATTATAGACTTGGATGCTCTTCTTCTCCTCCTACCAAAGTATGAAACAACACTTGAATGCTCCACCTTAGCTACTAGATATATACTCTTAGTGTATTATCTCTCAAGAACTCACCAACAAAGCTCTCACTTCTCACTAGAATTATCTTTCTCTCTCTAATAATGTAAGCAAGTAGAAAATGAACCAACACAAGTGTTGGTGAATGCTATTTATAGAACTCTAAGAACACATCATTAGTCTCTTTAATCATCTAGCATCTAGTCAATTAAGCTCCTAATTAAGTTTACTATTTGATGAATTGACACATTGATTGACCATTGGAATGAATAGGGTTGTTGAGGTGGTTCACCAACTATTTCCTTTAAAAGATTTTCCAAGCAAAGTGAAGCTACAAGCCACCCCAATGGGGGCCCTAAAGCTGCCCTTTTTGCCCCATTTTTTATTTAAATTTTATTCCAACAATGCTTATATATATCAATATATATACATATTGACCACATTTAACTTCACATTGGGCTCCACATTGTACTCTTGAATTTATTTTATTGGACTCATTCATTTAATTTGTTTGGGCTCAATTAATTCCTTTCATTGGGATAATATTAACTAACACATGCTACTTAAAATTAATTTAAGCATTGGGCTAGTTTAAACATAACATGGAACAACAAATTAACTATGTTCATGGATTACTAGGTAAATTTCATTAGATCGAGTTTAATAATTTATTTGGACTTCAAATATAATCAAATTAGACTTGCATTATTAATTCCTTTGGCTACTAGGTTAGGCTAGTTTATAATACACTAACACATAAATCACCCACAAGACTTGGGCTTGCTAAATTCAACTCACGGGCTAGTCCACTAATATAATTAAATTATTTGGACTCTTCTTTAACTAATTCAATTAATTCCACTACCTTGATACATTATTAAATTAATAAATATACATACACCTACCTATATTTATTCAATCATGTAAATGCACAATTAATTAATACAAAAAGTTTATTCATTAATAATTATTTACTAATTATAATTACAATGTAATATAAAATTCATGGTCATTACACTAATAATAAAGTAACATGTATTCCTCTATCTATTTTTTAGGGAATTCATATTTTCACAAGGGAAATTGATATTTCCTTAAGAAAACCGTCGCTACAGGTCTATATCGAAATTTTTAAATGTCGTTGTATGTCTATAACAACAGTTTTCTTGTGGGAATATCAATTTCCCTTGTGAAAATATCAATTCCCTTTTTTTTTATCTTTTCGTTCATTTTCGTCTTATAGTAATTGGTTTGTAGCATACTCTAAGATAGCTGAACAAATATCTACTTCAAGTTCGTCAGTTGAAGAATCCCAACATTTTTTTAACCATGAAACTGCATCATTTTCTCAATTTGTAGAGTCCCAACACTCTAGGGATGCTGTAAATAAGAATAACTCCTCGTTTGAAGAGTCCCAACACTTTACTAAAGACTCTCTAAATAATAACTCTCCAGTCGTAGAAATTCAAAACCCTACGACTAATGCTGAAAACACTTGCCCTCCTATACATATACCTATACAACCACACTCAAACTCTCATTCATCAATAAATCTTTCAAATTTTATCTCTACTCCTATTCATTCACCACTCAATCCCTCATCTCCTGTAAAATCTCTTCATACTACCAAAGTAAAATATCATCAAAAACACCACCTCTCACTCAAAAAGATATACCTTATTCATCTAATAATGAGTATTTTTACTCAAGTCTTGTCTTGATTAGTGCTCTTCCTTTTGATACTCCCACTCCATAACCTCTTTTAAATTAAATCTTAAAAAGAGTTTATGTGATTCCATCAAAAAGGCAAATGGTTGATCTCATGGCTCTTGTGTTTGTGAACATCTCTGAAGATCTTGATGAAAATGCCAAAGAGATCAAGAAAAATCTAGATAAGATCACATCTACTACATAAAAAGTTCCAGCAGAAATGGGTAAAGAGTTCGCCAAACACATGAGAAAGATGTTTAGAGATATGGCTGATAGTTTTCATGCAAGGGATAAAGTTTTCTTAGACTTAATTAAAGAACATAAGAATGCTCTATTGGAATATCAAAAAGCTAATGATGCCAGCATCAAACTCCTGGATAAAAAAATTCTTCAGTTGCATTCTTCTCACATTGAGCTCAACAAGGATATCACAAAGCAAATTCTACAAATTGACACAGTCCTCGTAACCATAAATAATGTTATGGCCATGGTACATCAGCAGCAAGAAAATGATAAGAAAAGATTGCAGGAAAATAAACTAAACGTTGAAGCCACTAAACAACAGCTGAATGAGCTTGTCACTAGTGTTCAATAACTTTCCAAAGAAGCCTCCTTCTTGACTGATGATAAAAAAAGGGGAGAAGAAAGGCAGTAAGAGGAAATCTTTCACTTAGGGGGAGCAAGGAGGACATAGAAGTCAAAGTCAGGGTGATAGAAGGGTTTCAAGGAAGTCAAAGCATTCATCTTCACCTATTGCTCAAACATTTATCATTTGAAGGTCAGTCTTTAAGAGACCAATCATCTTCTCAAATAGAGTCATGCCAAATAATTACTGATATTGGCAAGAGACCACCAAGTAATGATCCAATTATGATTAACAGGATGTCTCAAGGTGTCTTTATTCCAGGAGAACAACTATTCAACATGCCTGATCTCGGTCATAGACAAGATTGAAGAAATTTCTAAATTGAGAAGAAGAGAAATCGAAGGAAGGGAGAAGTACTATTGTAGAAGAGAAGCTGAAAGAAGAGAACCTCCAAGCAAAAATAGAAGTAGAAGATGAATTAATTGTAAAATGTAATACTTCCAATTTCATATCAATAAATTCATGTTTTTTTTAACAACTATAGTTTCTCACTGTATTCTAAGTCATGTTAAAATTAGTGTGACACTACATTTTTAGTTTGTAATATTTGAAACTACTGGTTTTGTCATCATAAAATAGGGGGAGATTGTTAGAATCTTTATGTATGATTTGATGATACAAAAGTGATTAATGCATAGTTGTTCAGCGGATTCTGTAAAGTCCTTATTTGAGAAATATTATATAAGGACTTATAATAGAGTGATCAAACTTGTTAGGTTGATTCTTTGAGTTGATGTTATGAATAAATTGATAGGATTAAAACTTATTGTAAAGTCACTCTATCTGTTCGTAAAGTATTTATTGATCATAGAGTATCTTGAGCTCGTAGGGTAACAGTCAAAATTATCAAGTAAATCTATAAGTTGTTAGAGCAATCGTAGAGCAGGTTATGGAGCTACCTAAGCAATCTTGAAGTATCGTAGAGTACCTCTGTCTAAATCTTAATGTGAAAGTTGTTAGCAGAACACTACTGTTTTGTCAAGCAGCAAAGGTGTTTGAGTGATAAGTTAAAAAGTCTACTATCATAAAGCTGCTATAAAAGTCGACACCAAAGCTGAGAAAGTTGTTTAAAGAAAAAGTTCGCAGAGTCTGCTCCAACATGGTAGAGCATAATTCATAGAGCAAATCGTAGAACATCTTACTGGCTTCTATTAAGACATTCGCAGAGTTGAAAACATTGAATATCCTGTATCAAACTCTATGTTCTTCATTAAACTCAATGATACGATCAAGCCAAGCTTGAAGATACTGTCAGAACGGTCATAAGTTTGACAAGAATAGAGTGTTGCAGAGCATCAGAGTAATGATTTCAAGGATGTTTTTCACAATCTTCAAATTCAGAAAGGAAGATCAGAAATACTATTTTGTAGAAGGTCTATCACCTCACTTCAGAAGTATGTGAAAACTACTTACTTATGGGATATACTAGGATCAAAAATAAGCCTATCTACCCCAAAGTCAGAAGAGCATTAACTACATCATCAGAGCATTAAATGCTCCAACGGAACTCTTTAATGGAATAATTTTTGAAGAGCTATAAAATCGTATGAAGAATCAAATCCAAGTATGAATCATACAAGTACAAAGTTGAAGCTCTACAAAAGCAAAATGAAGATATCTACTTTACGTAAAAGAAAAGAAAAAGTACTTGTTCAAAGTTGCTAAGTACCAAAAGAAATCAAGCATCAGTGCAAAGCTTAGCAGCACCTCAAACGCAATCAACAATCAATTGTGATTCACTTGATATGTGTGATCATTATACCAAGTCAGAGTGACTTGAAGAGGTCTAAGTGTCCTGTACTAGGTGTCCGAATATCCAAGTCAAAGTGGCTTGAAGAGGTCTAAGTGTCCTGGACTAAGTGGTTGAATATTTCGAGACTAAGTGACTCAAAAGAATTTTAGTGATTCAGTTGTAATAGATCTTTGTGATCTGATTAGTATGACTCATCCTTAGTGGATATCCTACTTGTTGAAGTAGAATAGTGGACTAAGAGTGTTAATACTCTTAATCACTTAAAATATCTTGTGTCATTTACTTTAAGCACTTTACATTCTATCATCAACTATTATAAACTGCTATATCTATTAGTGACTAATCTTCACATACACTAAAACTAGAATCAAGATTTCATTAAAAATTTAAGTTGAATTTTATTATAATATTCCGATGTACTAAATTAATTGAACAAATTAATTATCTTGTAATTGATCTTTAAAATAAGAAAAAGTTTTCAAACATCTATTCAACCCCCATTCTAGATCTCTAGTGTGCCTCTGGGAAACAAAAGAAATCACTCTTTAAACTGATCCACCAAAGTTCATCTTGACTTTGGGTTCATAATATGTTTGTTCAACAAATCAATTTTATTCTTCTAATTTCCTTCTATGTATCTCTCTCTCAGACCAGACTTTGGTCTTCACTCATTCTTGATATCTTCATTATAATCCTTATATATAGAGATTTCTACCATTTTTCCTGTTAAAGATCTAATCATTGAAGATTTGTCCATTGAAAAATAATTGTTGCTTCTTGTCTGTTTACTAGAAATGAAATCCTCGTGTCTAGTGTTGCTTTTTTCAAGTAGCCGTTAGACACATTCTAATCTTCCTTCCATTTGAACTTATTATGACTAGCATTTATTTTTAGCTTTTAATTATTTAGAGTATCTCAATATCAATCCATATATCAAATATGATGTCAGATCATATGATTATTAAGCTTTAAGAAGTCCTTCTGACTTTTCTTTTCAATGGGAACCATGTGCTTAAGGTAGCTGTTGGACTCATCTCCCATTTCCTTCTCCTTGCGTTATTGGTCAGCCATCTGTCTTGAAATCTTCACCTTTTATCGTGGCCCTTATGTCAAACAAGCTTGAGTCATTTAGTATACAACTTTACGATATATGATTCTTCTACTTTCCCTACGATCTAACAGTTTTTCGATCAACTCTGCGATTAACTCTACAAGCTTGGAGATTTACAATCTGCTTTACGATCATGTTCATTAATCCACTCTACAAGATCTATGATTCTTTTATATTCTTCTTTGCAGTTGTGCTTCAGTCTTCATCTTCCAGTTTTAAAGTCTGCTAAAAATTCTTGGTTCACTTCCTTAGAACCAGACTTTTAATCTTCAATTCTTCTCAAGCACATTCCATTATATCTTGGATTCTGCGATGTTGGAGTTAACTCTGCGATTTTATAATCTTCTTTACAAATTCATTACTTAACGATCTACATAATGATCGTCTGATACTGCAGATATAGCTTATCTTTGCGAATATAGAATTTTCTTACGATTTTTTTTTTCCAATGTCTGTAGTTGCACTTTGGTCTTTACTATTACAGTAGCTCCCCCTCACTTGATCGTTTGTTATCTTCAAGAGTATTGGTTTCATCTCTTCATCACTTTGATCAACTCCCTCTTTGTTGGACACTTGATATCAATGTGTTTATGGTCTCCACTTGATCTTTGTCGGAGGCATTTTTGTTGTGGATGTCTATTTCCTACTTGAATAATTTGTGCTCTGCTAGCTCATTCTACTTCTTTATTAAGGAGTTGTTCCAAAAAGATTACTCTAATTTCGTATTATAGTGGATCTGTTTCTCAGTACCTGTGACATTAAGTTCTTTGAAAGGTATTGTTGAGTCAGCTTGTTGATGTAGTAACTCTGTGATTAGTAACTCAATGGTTTAAGAGTGTTATGTTCAGCTTTATTCTACGATCTTGAGCACCTGACTTATTTAACATCTGTGAGCCTCCACATCAACTTCTCCAACTAAAGTCTTTTGTCTTTGCTTTGCCGTGATAAGTCTGGTAGACAAAACTCTATGAATTCTTTAGTTACGTGGAGTGGTTTTTGCTTCGTTTAACTCTTCCTTTTTGTTGAAAGTAGATTTAATGATCTTTTCTTTACTTGTCTTCTTTGTTGAACATCATATTCAATGTCTTTCTTTTGTTACTGTGTTCTATAATCTTCTCCTTTCTTGATGATCCTTCTTTTGCACTACAATCATGTCATCGCAATATACTCTGATCTGGCAATGTTATTTAGCTTGCTATACGATTCTACTGATGTTGTAAGCTTATAATATGCTATTGACTGATTGTGTTATACAATCTAATTTTGTTTCTATTTAATCACTAGCAATACGATTACACTTGTAGTATGATACGATTATATCTGAACTTGATCAGTCTTATCAGTCTTCTTTATTGTTTACTTTATGTTCTTAGGGTTTATTCTTCAACCTTTGCTTTTGCCTTGCGAACGCTACACTTCTTCTACGATCTTTGAGAATACCCTACAATCTTTTTGTTGGTCTCTTTTTTCTTCTGCTCTTCTTTCTTATCTGAGCTGTGTATGTCTTCAACATATTCCATTACATATTGGATAATACTCTGTATCTGGATTCAACTTAACAAATTTGATCCCTAGTGTCATTTTACAATAATATTCTTTTGAAGACAATACAAAGTTTATCTTTTGGATCAACATAACAAATTTGACCATTTACTTAATCTATCTTTTTAGTTTGGATCAACCTAACAATTTTGATCATTTGTCTAAGTCCTTGTACATTGATCTTTATTAAGGACTTTACAAATTCCTTATTCATTAATAAAATTATTTTACAATTTATGCATTGGACTAAATGAAAATACATTTAACATCATCATCATGCATTTTACTCTATAACTTTCATTACACAAGCATCATTATCATTCTACTATAAGATTAATAACATTGTTAACTATACAATCGATCATCATCAAATCATTAACCATTTGCACTAACATATTATGTTATACCCAAAGTGGGATATATAAAAATGTGCATTATTGCAAAACTAGTTATTCTTCTCTATTGAGCTAATCTACGATTCTAAGAGTTGGTTTACAAATAATATGTTGAAGTGTTAATCAACGATTTTGAGCTGCTCTATGAATCTATAGTAGTGTTACTCTACAAATTTATGGTATTGTTGCTCTACGACTTTGTTGATGCTCTACGATTAGGTAGTTACTCTATGTTTTGCAGTGTTCTATTATTCTATAGTTACTCTACAATTCTGTAGCTACTATACAATTCTATAGATGCTCTACGATTCAGTAGTTACTCTATGAGTTGATCTATAATTCTTAGAGAAATTTATTACAAGAGCTATTAATTGTAAATAAAATTAAATCATCAGTAACAAATGATTTATTATGCACATCAGTTACAAATAAATAATATAATTGAGAAAATTGTTATGTTTTAATTCAAAAGAATGTTATTACAAAATTAATTTTGTAACTGGCAAATTAATTCTGCAATTGATATTTCTTTGAATAAATAATAAAGCTCATTTTAGTATTAAACATTCAATCTCTCTCTGTGATCTCATACTAGCTCTTTGTTCTTTCAACGTTTACAAAGTAGTGTTCGTAGAGTTCACTTGTGAATTGCGATTTCAGTGAAGAAAAAATATAGGCTTGAGATATATCTTGTAGGTATATTGTCATTAGCCAAAGTAAATCAATTTATTGATAAAGGGGCAATAAACATCTTAAGGGCATGGACTATCCATGTCAAGACATCAATCCATATATTCTTTGATTGTTTTAAATTCTCTAACAAAAATAAGTATAAATTTGACATAATATAGTGATAATTATGTAAATTAATATTGTATGTCGAAAATAGTGACATAAAATTAAAATTACAAAAAGATTATAAATTATTACTTTAGTTCCTTTTTATTTTTATTTGTCATTTGTAGATTTCAAGTAAACATTAATGACTTGATTAATTTCCTATATTATCCTTATATTAAATACTAATTTATTTGTCTTTCATATTTTTAAATAAATTTTAGAAAGATAATATTGAGATTTTATAACAATTTTAATCAATAAAAAATATTAATTACATTTCTGAATTTTTGTGTTTTATCATAAAACGTTAATTAAAAAAAAAAAAAAACTAATAGAGACGTGACCCTCACTTACCCACCCTAATTTCGTCCCTAATGACTTATCAATCAATCTGCTAAATTCCATAATCAGTGCTACATAAAAATATAAATTTATTCTTTTTATCAGGAGAATTTCGTAACTTTTTTGGTACACACGATTCATTCTCCTTGTCAAAATCTCAACTTTATAATTTTAAATAATTGTCCAACTGAATTATATAATTTAGTTATTAATAAGACAATATAAATTTTATTTATACAAATTTATTAAGAAAATAATATAAAATTTACCAATTACAAATTTAAAATTATTTTTCTAATAAGTTTTAGTCCTAAAACTTTTAAAAAATATTATCGCAAACTTCTTTTGTAATTCTACTTGTCCTCTCTGATTTATCATGTACACGTTGTGTATAATTGTCATTGTTTATAGGAATTCTTTCTACACAAAAAGATGGCTTGATAATGGCCTTGTTTAGGAAAAGTCAAATAGTACTCTTACGTAGTTAACAATCTTAAAAGCACTTTAAAAATAAAAATTGATAATTACTTTAAAATTAATAACATAACAATTTATAATTTTGATAACTTCTCCAGTTTAAATGGAAATAAAATATTTTTATTATTTGGACATGTGATTACACAAACGTAATTAGTAACATTATTTTTTTTAAATTATCCTAAAAATTGCTTTATATCGTAGTATTTTATAATTAACATCATTTTCAATTACTTCTAGGCCATCAAAAGGTAAGTTCGTCTATGCCCCGCATAAAAATCTACCACTACTATAAAGAAGATTTCACCTTGTTTGCTTATCAGTTCGCATATATTTGGCTTATTTTTACGTCAGAAAGGACAACTAAAATTACTAAATAAGCTTGCGGTAATATTTCCTAAAAGTTTTAGGATTAAAAAAATAATTTTAAATTTTTGATTGATAAATTTTAAATTATTTTTTAATAATTTTTTATAAATAAAATTTATGTTGTCTCACTAAAAAATACATCATGTAGCTCAGTTGTGCAGTCACTTAAAGTTATGAGGTTGAGATTTTGAGTTTGAATCTTGACATATGCGAATTATTTAGTCTTAGTTTGACTTACTTACATATTATCATTGACACATAGGACAGTCAATGCCCAACTGTCACATAAATGCTTGTTATCCAAAATTTTCTATAACAGAGGGTTTGTTTTGCATTGACTAACAAAAAGGAACATAATATCAAAATATACTTTTTCTATAGTTGAGGGTTTGTTTTGAATTTACTAACAAAACTGGGCACAATATCAAAATATACTAAGAGTACATTGGTTACTTTTTTCATTTTACTCTCAAACAGAGCAAAAGTGTTAAGTTTAAGTTTGTGACAGTTAAAGTACATTAATTACGACTTACTGTTGCAAGTACTTTATTTGAATTACAAGTGGAAGATTCAGAATTTTTTGATTGTGGGGGTGAATTTTTTTTTTAAAAAAGTGATAAGATCCACGATACGTTTGCGTAAAGTGATCGTTGTTCGGATCCTTTTTTAGCAAAGTTGTTTGATGAATCACGTACGATAAATCAACCTGTCGCCTATATCGAAGCGAGAATATTGGTACAAGCGCTTGTGCAAAGAATTATACATTGAATGGAACAACAACGACATATTGACCCATTGTCTATAAAGACAAGAACCTTAGTACAATCGATGATTGATGTATGGTAGAAGACATCACACCCAATTATGTATTGTTGAATAATAAGTCAAGTAAGAATCTCAAGAACACTAAGAAATAGCTTTAAAATTCTTAAAGAACCAAAAGATGAGAAAACCTCACAATAACCTGATTAATAGAATAAAAATTATGTTTATAAGAGTTATAGATCCCTATTTATAGTACTCAAATGAACTCCTAATCCTTTAATCAATAGGAAATAAAGTTATATAAGAATCCTAATAAAAATTGGAACAAAAATCTAATTAAAAGAATAAAACAATTAAATAAATGAGTCAAATCTGTCAAGCCTATGTTTGCCGTACTGCGGCGTCGTAATCCTTCACAAAATTGGTGATGCTTCAATTTCTTAGTCTCTGATGGATCGGCGCTGCGGCACCGTACTTAGTTTATTTTTTGGTACTGTGGCGCCGGACAAAATCTTAGCTCACTAATAGTCTAGCGCTGCGACGTTGTTATGTAGTATATTTTTGGTGCTGTAGCATTGGCCTGGTCTTCTACCTTTAACTTTGTTTAACTAGCTCGAGTTTGGCTTGGTCTTGCTTGCAATACTTGAACCAACTTTATATCATCTTCCTTAATTTATATATTCGTAACTTGACCATCCCAAACTTCTTGAATTAATCCATTAAGTCATTCCTTGAATCGTTTAGCTCGCGCTCGCATAACTTGTCCATTTAATTTCATATAGTCTGTCAAAAAGTACACATAGAACAATTATTACATTCCAACAAGTTCTGAAAAACTTGCATGTTACACGTTACCATACTAAACCTTTACGCTCGTCGGACGTCTTTCACATTCCATCTTGTCAGTTTGTTAATCCGAACTCTATTTGTCAACATGCAACCTATAAATTATTATAAGGTTATAACATATTTCATATCCTCTTCAACTTAAACCACCAACATTAGACCAATAGTCTTTATTCATTACACATTTGATGTATTATACCTTACATATGTTAATAACACATCCAAACTCATTACCGACCCTTTACATAAATATTATCATGCTTTTATTTAGCTTTAGGTATATTTAAATTATACTATTTCTTATTTCATTATACCTTAACACCCTATAAATTGATCATTGTTTTCTATTTAGGGTTTACATAATATATCTCTATCATGTCACATCAAAACATAGCTTTTCGGACCAATTTTTTTTTTGGGTACAGGACACTGCGCCCCGATGGCAATTCAACTCGCTACCAGCGAACTCCTCTTGGTTGATTATGCCCCGACGTAGTGTTCAGAAGTCAAAAAAATTAATTTTTGCATTAACTCTGCTGATTTTTAACTCTTTCATCTTATATTCAATTAAGCTCAAATTTGAACTATAACTAGGTCTTACTACCTAGTATTTTACAAAAAAACTACTTGGCTCATTTGGCTTTTTAAATTTATCAAAGCAATAGCCTGTAAAAGGGCTTTTTAAACTCGTTTTCAACCTTTTCATCAAAATTTTGATTTTTGGCCATTCACTTCTAAAGTTCATTCCAACTTTTGATATAGTCTCTATATATCATATAAGACATGTCTAGACCTTTAAAATAACTTAGGTCTTTAAGAGCTGAGATTTGTCCATAAAAATTAATTTTAGGTCGAAACGATCGATTTCGATCGCTCGAAACGCATTTTTGTTCTAACTTTCATCCATTGACTACCAAATCAACGTAGACGTGTGTAATAATATAAAACTAAGCCATTTAACTTCATTTTACCATTTAACTTCATTTTACCATTAAAATTTTTAAATTACCAAAAATCACCATTAAGTTGAATTTTCAACAACTTTACATAACTTTTCATAAAAATTCATTCCAAACACTTAGACTTATATCATACCTATCTAAATTGTTCAAAATTTATTTACCTTTAAAAAATATTTACATGAACATATAACTACCATAGCCAATTTTAGACTTTCAATTCATACTTTCTTTGCTTAAAGGTCTCTAACATGCTTTAAAATATGAAAAACACACAAAACCTTCTTGTTCAACCTTATAGCTTAAGGTTTCATCATAATCTTTCAACTCTAGAAACATATTCTTCCATAAATCATAATATTAACCATATGTATATGCATAGACATAGTTAAACTAAAGTTTTAAGTTTAGAAAACTTTTAAACCTTTATGGATGATCAATCTTCTTACATAGAAAACTTCATTGTGATGAGGACGCCAACTTTTCTTCTTGCTCCATGACCATCTAAGCTTCTTAGCTCACAAAACTTCAAGTTTTTGCTTTGGCTTCCATGGCTTCTCTCTTATCTCTCCTAGGGCTCCTAATTCCAGTAAAATGAAATGAAGAAGAATACCCACTTAGCTTGCTAGCTTATATGAGGCTTAACCCAAGTTGGGTTAAGTCATTTTAACTATAGTTAATCCCAATCAAGGGCATTTTGGTCAGTTCACACATTTAGTCTACGACATTTTTGTCATTTCACCTCTTGGAACACAATGGTCATTACTTAATTTGTCAAAGGTATTTTGGCTATTTTGCCCCCTAGGACACACATGTCATTAAATAATTTGTTAAGGGTATTTTACATAATTGCCCAATTTCCTAGATTTTCCTTTTCATGGAAATTTCCTTTTAAGAAAACTTTTATATTTCCTTCTCATTAATTAATTTTATGCTCATTTAAATTACTTTTTCTTTTAATCGACCGACTAGTTCATTTATTTTCCACTGTGCTACCTTTATGTAGTTTCATTTAACTACTTAATTAGTCATTTAATCACAAAACGACTAAATAACTTTTTTTAACTAGAATTATGTTTCTAGTTTTCTACGAACCTTCTCGGTTTCACATTTAATAATTTTCAATTTCTGTCATTTCAAATAGTAGAAATGCTCACTTTTTTCATAAAATTACTTTTTCAAAAATCAAACTCTGATCGGATTACCAAAATATATTCTCTTTTATCTTTTTTACATTTATATTATCATTTTACGATTTTTAAGTCATTACATTCATTTAGATTATACACACGTAACATTTTGCATCATAAATGCATTCTACATTCTTTTTACTCATTTTTTGGGAGTATTACCTTTTGTATTCTTACGTGGTATAAATACTCAGTTCAATTCAATCAATTAATATTGATTCATTAATCCATTTCAGATATTAAATTTCATAATCCTTATTAGTCAGTTAATTTCTAATATGCAAATTAGGTTAAACTGTTCTATCATTTCTACACATTTTGTCATACATTACCTTGTCATCCTCTTAAACTAGCCTCACATGGCCTATTCATCAAGGTAGTTATTAATTATCATAACTAAACTTAATTTACACATTCTTCCATCATTTTCTTTATTCTCTAAATCTTAACTTTTCTTTCATTATTAGATCAAATATATATATATATATATATATATATATATATATATATACATGGTATTTCCAAATTCTGACATAACTCATAGTCTTGCAGTAATTCCTTTCTAACTATATAATCGTAGGTATTATATTCCATCTTTCGCCTTTAATCCGTTGTATTTCCACAACTATAATAAATTATATTTAATATAATTTTATCATATATCGAGCCACTAATGTACCTTCAATTAGTGACTAATCCTCATAACCTCTATAGAGCCCTCGCTATCTCAGGAGCCTCTCTTTACAAATTAACCACATAGGTCAGTCTTAGCTCATTGATTAAATAATAAATTAAATTTAATCACTTCTTTACACTTTCTATCATTCCAAACTATGTTTTACCTTTTAACCATTATTTAATTAACCAAGATCCTTATTTAGAAATTCTGTCAAAATCTGGGATGTCACATTCACCATTCCTTCAAAAAATTTCGTCCTCGAAATTGCTATGTACTTATCCCTTATTTATTTACTACATACATATCCTTTTTTATTTCATTTATCATAACTAGGTTTTAAAACTAACATTTACATTCTTTTCTTTCTTTACCCATCTTACCACTTTCTATTATTCCATTCTAGAACTTTGGAATATCTTTCAAGAGTCTTCAATAATTATTGAATAATTGTGAAGTAGCATAAATAATTGTGAAGACCATGAACATGAGTTAATGACGCAATCACGCCACTCTTTTTCCTTCGACGCAACCATGTCATTCTGATTTAATGACATAAGAACCAACAGATCTTTCCATTGTAAACCTACAATTAGATTGTCTACAATCACACAGACTGTAAACATCCATTGCAAGCCTTCTAGAGGATCAATCTAGCATACTTGCTCATTTAGAATATTAACAATCACAATTCAGGAATGTAATATCCAAACTTCCCTTTTCAAGGTTGTTCACCGCAGACTTTAAAAACATTTTTCTTTATCTCTTTTTGGATTTAAAAACATTTATTCATTTCTTTGGCAAAATGGTCTAGCCGAAACAAATAGCATAGACTCATATCCTTAAACCGTTCAAACATTACGAACTTGAAAACTTTTAAAAAAATTATTTTTACCATGACTTCATCACATTGCATCATGTAATGATGTATTTGTGGTTCATATTCCCACATCCACATCTTTGTTACCGTGCATTGAGAATTTCGTCATTGGGTCAAAATTTGAACTCATTTTCATATACCAAAAAGAAAAATCTCTTAAAGAATTCATAATACCGCATCGTTATAGCAACACGTTGAGAATTCAGTCATTTAAGACTTCATAATACCGCACCGTTTCATCAGTACGTTGAGAATTCCTTTATTTTCCATTGCACACCATATTCAACAGTGTGGCAATGATTCCATAAATACATTTTAATATTTTTAAATAGCTTTTGTCTAGTCAAATCAATTAGCATAGACCCATAAATCACATAATTTTTTTTTAAAAAGCAATTCAAAGTTCAAAACTGGAACAAATCATTTCTGATGCACCAAAGTACGAGAATAAACACATTTTCAAAACATCAATGATATAGCATAGCTAGAAGATTTGAATTGCCTACCCAATCCTAATCACATTTCTTTTCTTTCATTTTATCCATACAATCATTACTTAACAATTATATCTCTTTCCTATTTTCTTAACCTTAGTCAATCTATGAGAACTAATACTCTCACCCTATGGGTCTCTTTTCTAATCCCCCCACTATTCATCAAACCTGCCACACATTATGGGGTCATGAACTTACCACAATAATATGAGTTTAGGAATTTGTCCTATTAATATGTAGTTTAAGAACAAATCAAGAACTGCTTATACACATAGGGGTTTAAAAATATACCATACGATTACGAGTCACGAACTTACCATAAAGGTGAGTTTTAAGAACTCACAACTAACCTTACTCTTTCTTAAACCTTATGTATCAGATATATATAGAAGAAAAGAATCATCTTCTCAACATACATAAACAATACCGTGACGCTAGATCTCCACTGATTATCATTATAGGAAGCTAAGTGGTCGTGAAATCAAGCACAAATCCTTGCACGTATAAAGAAATGTACAACTCTGCCATTACCACGAGTCCTCAATGAAAAATTCCATATAACTCTCACTTTAACATTTTATTAACCTTTCTTTAACCTCTCTATAACCTGATATGAATTTTCTCTATTCACATCTTACAATTTATAACCCACCAAGAGTTCATTTTCTTAGACCTTCTTATGATTTCATAACCCTTTATCGTTTCTTAATATCTTGCCTTAAGATATCCTTTACTATTTCTTAGTCATGAATTTTCAATATTCATTTCCTCCCTACTCAACTCCATTAGAGTTTGTTTCTTTACCATTTTCTCCTTTCTTAAAAAAGTCATAGCCTACAGTACTCTTACCTAAGGACTATAACCTATCTGCTCTGATACTAACTGTAGTGCTCCGGAAACCCCATCATTTTCTAATGTCGATCTCGTGCGTTAAAACATAACATTTATCCTTATATCCATATCATACAATCATAATATAATTCATAACCTATTTATTAAAGCTTACATTCATCATCTGTCTCAGAATCTTAACATTCACATTTAACACCTTAGAACTCAGATCATAAATACATCAATCATGACCTAGTTTATTACATTTCAAAATTATATATATTATGATTTTTCTTAGCTTAACATGTGAATACAATCACCATTCATATCTATCCATACATAATCCTTTTTACATATACCGGTTCCATACATGGGAGTTTATTACATATAAGACTCGACTTATATAATACATTAATCTTATCTCGTTACAATATTTCTCTAAATAAAACTTATATACATCTCATCCTTAATGGATTTACAAAACCATACATCCATTTATTAACGATAAAGTTTAATATTTAAAACCAAGACGTTACTTAACTTATACTTGTACAAATTTACAATCATTTACTAACTTATTATATTCCACAAATTAATGTAATACATTCCTTCACACATTTACATACATTTTTCATTCCTTACCCTTTAGCTTCACCGGAACCTCCGGTCTTCTCATCCTTTGCCTGAAATGTCAGTTAAGCAAGAATGAGCACAAAGGTTTAGAAAGTTTAACATATAACATCTTTCATGCTTGTAGTTCATGTACATGCGTCATATATTCCTTACTTTACCATGTTGTGCATTATCAAGAGATAAATGTCACACATTTCATTTAACAGTTAAAACACAGTTACACGAAGTGCACATTTTAAAACATTTAATTTCATATAGTCTGTCAAAAAGTACACATAGAACAATTATTACATTCCAACAAGTTCTGAAAAACTTGCATGTTACACGTTACCATACTAAACATTTACGCTCGTCGGACGTCTTTCACATTCCATCTTGTCGGTTTGTCAATCTAAACTCTATTTGTAAACATGCAACCTATAAATTATTATAAGGTTATAACATATTTCATATTCTCTTCAACTTAAACCATCAACATTAGACCAATAGTCTCTATTCATTACACATTTGATGTATTATACCTTACATATGTTAATAACACATCCAAACTCATTACCGGTCATTTACATAAACATTATCGTGCTTTTACTTAGCTATATATATGTTTAAATTATACCATTTCTTATTTTATTATACCTCAACACCCTATAAATTGATCATTTTTTTTCCATTTAGGGTTTACATAATATATCTCTATCATGTCACATCAAAACATAGCTTTTTGGACCAATTTTTTTCCAAGTATAGGACACTACGCCCCGGAGGCGACTGAACTCGCTACCAGCGAACTCCTCTCAGTTGGCTGCACTTCGATGCAATGTTCAGAAACCATAAAAATTAATTTTTGTATCAAGTTTGTTGATTTTTAACTCTTTTATTTTACATCCAATTAAGCTCAAATTTGAACCATAACTAGGTCTTACAACATAGTATTTTACAAAACTACGATTTGGCTTCTTAAAATTATCGAAACAATAGCCCGTAAATGGGCATTTTAAACTCGTTTTTAACCTTTTCGTCAAATTTGTGATTTTTGACCATTCACTTCTAAAGTTCATTCTAATATTTGATTCTATACATCATATAAGACATGTATAGACCTTTAAAACAACGTAGGTCTTTAAAAGTCGAGATTTGTCCATAAAAATTTGTTTTAGGTTGAAGTGATCGATTTCGATCACTCGAAATGCATTTTTGTTCTAACTTTTATCCGTTGACTATAAAATCAACGTAGACACGTGTAATAATATAAAACTAAGTCATTTAACTTCATTTTACCATTAAAATTTTAAAATTAGAAAAAATCACCCTTGAGTTGAATTTTCATCAACTTTGCATAATTTTTCATAAAAATTCATTTCAGACACTTAGACTTCCATTCTCATATACTCATTAGAGAGTTCATTTATAAATTTTGTAGACTTATATCATACCTATATGAATTCTTCAAAATTCATTTACCTTTAAAAGATGTTTACATGAACATATAACTACCATAACCAATTTTAGACTTTCAATTCATACTTTCTTTGCTTTAAGGTCTTTAACATGCTCTAAAACATGAAAAACACACAAAACTTTCTTGTTCAACCTTAGCTTAAGGTTTCACCATAATCTTCTAACTCTAGAAATATATTCTTTCATAAATCATATTATTAACCATATATACATGCATAGACATAGTTAAACAAAAGTTTTGTTTAAAAGACTTTTAAACCTTTATAGATGATCAATCTTCTTACATAGAAAGCTTTACTGTGATGAGACCGTCAACTTTTCTTCTTGCTTAATGACCATCTAAGCTTCCTAGGTCACCAAACTTCAAGCTTTTGCTTATGGCTTCCATGACTTCTCTCTTCTCTCTCATAGGGGTCCTAATTAAAGCAAAATGAAATGAAGAAGAATACACACTTAGCTTGCTAGCTTATATGAGACTTAACCCAAGTTGGGTTAAGTCATTTTAACTATAGATAATCACAACCAAGGGCATTTTGGTTATTTCACACATTTAGTCAATGGCATTTTTGTTATTTCACCTCTTGGGACACAACGCTCATTGCTTAATTTGTCAAAGGTATTTTGGTCATTTTGTCCCTTAGGACACAAATGTCATTAAATAATTTGTTACGAGTATTTTAGACAATTGCCCATTTTCTTAGATTTTCCTTTTCATGGAAATTTCCTTTTAAGGAAACTTTTATATTTCCTTCTCATTAATTCATTTTATGCTTATTTAAATTATTTTTTTCCTTTCAATCGACCGACTAGGTCATTCATTTTTTACTGTGCTACATTCACGTAGTTTCATTTAACTACTTAATTAGTCATTTAATCACAAACCGACTAAATAACTTTTCTTAACTAAAATTACATTTCTAGTTTTCTATGAACCTTCTCGGTTCCACATTTAATAAATTTCAATTCCCGTCATTTCAAATAGTAAAAATGCTCACTTTTTCCGTAAAATCTCTTTTTCAAAAAGAGAACTCTGATTGGATTACCAAAATACATTCTCTTTTATACTTTTTACGTTCATATTACCATTGTATGATTTTTAAGTCATTACATTCATTTACATTATACACACATGACATTTTGCATCATACATACATTCTACATTCTTTCTACTCATTTTCGGGAGTATTACCTTCTGTATTTATACGTAGTATAAATACTCAGTTCAATTCAATCAATTAATATTGACTTATTAATCCATTTCAGATATTAAATTTCATAATTCTTATTATTCAGTTAATTCTTTATATACAGATTATGTTAAAATGTTCTATCGTTTTTGCACATTATGTCATACCTTACCTTGTCATCCTCTTAAACTAGCCTCTCAAGGCTTATTCATCAAGCTAGTTACTAATTATCATAACTAAGTTTAATTTACACATTCTTCTATCATTTTCTTTATTATCTAAATCTTAACTTTTCTTTCATTATTAGATCAAATATATATATAAATACATTTAATCCACCTCATTCTAACACAACATATTGTCTTGCAGTAACTCATTTCTAACTGCCTAATCATAGGTATTACATTCTATCTTCCAGCTACCAATGTATCTTAAATTAGTGACTGATTCTCATAACCTTTATAGAGCCCTTGTTACCTCAGGAGCCTCTCCTTACAAATTAACAACATAGGTCAATCTTATCACATTAATTAAGTAATAAATTAAATTTAATCACTTCTTAACATTTTTTATCATTCCAAACTTGGTTTTAACTTCTAACATTTATTTAATTAACTAAGATCCTTATTTAGAAATCTTGTCAAAATCTGGGATGTCACACTAAGCACCTATTAGGCTTGAACAAACGGATAAGTGCTCAAAGCAAAATGGATCTCAAGCAATACAATAACCAACAACAAGTTAATCACACAGACTATGCACCATTAATCCAGTTTCTATTAGTTATAATAAGAATAATCATTTGTCCGATGCTTGATTAAAGTTCTAATCACATCAATAATGCTTAAGAATACAAACTTATACTACAACGACTCTTAAACAACACATACTAAAACAACACAAAAATAACTATAACTACTCCATTTTCGTAGGAAACACGGCTGCACTTAGCGTGTGCAATAAGCCTTTAAACCCCAAGGTTGCCCAATAGGAAGAGTTTTGTCTCGTGAGGGTTATAGAAAATATACCCATAAAATTCAAAATAAAATAAAAGTAATACAAAAAACATAATAAAACTTAATAAATCACATCAAAACAAATCATAGCATATCAAAAAAAAGCATAAACGACCCCCAAACTTGAAATTTACACCATCCTCGCTTTAAGCAATGAAAGAATTAAAAACATAGGACTTCCCTGAAGCTTGGTTTAATTATTACTTCTGCTCCCAAAATTTAATTTTCTACGTTATAAACCTAAACAAGAAAAATAAACTAAACGAAGTATAAGAAAAACTTGGGTTGCCTCCCAATTAGCACTTATTTTATAGTCTTCAGTCTGCCTTCTTATTTGAAACAAAAATACAAGTTTAAACAAGAATCAACTCAAATGAAATCAATAATAAAAAACAATCAGAAACTAATTTCCCATGAACGGTGCTAAAAACTTGTTGGTCGAAATCGGTACTTTTTATTTATATTTTATTTATTAATTAAATTTCGATCTCGAATTCATTTGAATGAATAACGTGCAAGCATACACAGTCAACAAGTAATAAAGTGATAAGAAAATTTGATCCCATGAGGAATAAGTTCTAACAGTTTCCAAGTACTAATTTAATCAAGCCAATCTTACTTAAATGGCTCACTGAATGAAAGTAGGTAAATGAAATGTAAATTAACTAAATTAACAAATAAACTATGAAAGCAATAAAGATAAAGGAACCTAGGAATGCAATTTTTCTTAACATGTCATGTTCATCTCCTAACTCTCATGTTAATCTTACAGTCTCGATGAATGGCAAACCGAGAACTTTAAATTATTTATATGCCTCTTTTGAAGGAAATATAAACGTATCTAGTCCAAACCTATCCCATTTGACAGAATTTATATTAGAATAACCAAACTAGGCAATTCACTATATGCTTATGATAATTAGCAAAGCAAGGATTCAAAGCACGTATTCTCACATTGGTTACACGTAGCGTATATGTATATGTTTATCCTACACACAAATTATGAATTCACTCCTAAGAACAAGTAGCATAACACATATTATCATACTTGGGTCCGAACCTATAATCCATTTTCCAATTTCATATAGATTACCACATCAATCACTTGCAATTAATTGATATATGAAGCACATAATATGATAATCCAATCTATGGTGCCAATCAAGAGAGAGAAAATCAAATACAATTCCATATTAGGCTCCATTGATTCATTCAAATCTCATACACTCTCATGTTAATTAATTAGGCATGTGTAAGTAATCATACAACACTAAGATACGAGAACCCCAAGCCAAAGAAACACAAAGATAAGCTAAATACAAATAAGCTTCACTTAGGCATTTTATCGAACACTTAGTGTACATGATATATTTCTTCAATCAAAACAACTCACACAAGCCAACAATAACCAACTAAGAGATAGATTCAATTCAAATAACCCATTGGGTCCCATAACAATCAAAGATTCCATACTTGGCTCAAAGTAATTAGGCAAAAAAACAATCTCCAAGAACAAACCATCCATACATAGTAAATGTGTAAAACCATAATCACAAAGAGTAAAACATGTAATGGATTATATATAAACACATAGATATTACATCCAAGGATACATATTCATCTAAGTTCCAAAAATTAACCCAACATGAATGGAAACAAATGAAAATGAAAAAATTAGAGAGAGAAAATTATATGTCACCCAATCCTCAAGCCCTAAATCTTCAATCATGGCTTCCAAATGATGTTAGTATCCATTCCTAGCCTCCATAGAAGGTGACTCTCACCATTTTTGGTCTCCCAAATCACCTCTAGCCATATCCCAAGCCAAGAGAATGAGATAATATGATTTTGGGAAACATTTGGTCATTTAAAGGCTAACTTCAGCATACATGACTGCAACAGCGCTCCAGGGGACCGATGCAGTGGTGCCCCTTATTGCAAAATTATAGTTTTTGCCCTTTTGACCATTTTTTAACTACTACAACATCCATTAGCGTCTTGTGCATAAATATCTCATCTGACCTCTAATTGGGATGATTCAAGATATTTTGGAAATATGAGAAGTAGATCTATAACTTTCATGTTAGACAAATTAAGAGATACTGGTTGGATCAACATCAAAATTGAGCCGCAAGTGGTTACTCATAAACGGCAAGCTAAAAATCCAAACCGGGCAACTCTAAGCGTTGATCCACCAAGCACTTATTCTGAAATCCTACAAAATGAAAGAAAAAGACATAAAAATAATACAAAATCACATCCTATAACAATATCATAAAAACATATAAATGCAAAATAAGAACTTAAACTACATAATAAGAATAAAACACATAAAACTAGCATAAAACACTTAAGCATAATATAAAACATAATTTATGACAATAAAGTAAAAACACATAAAAACTAACTAAAAATGCTAAAGAATTCACTAATTATGAAATTCAAGAGTATTCAATCAGTATGTATCAAAATCAATCATCAAACACCCACTCCACTTTCTTTTCCCATTCTAAATATGCCTAAGGATCACTTCTCGCTTGAAAAGCTACAATCTTCATCTTAATACTCTCCAAATTATCATCTTCCCAATTTCTATCTCCTATATTCCCCCTATCCTCTATTTCTTGTATCCCTTAGCCCATGTCTCCTTCGAATATCTTGGTCAAACTCTTCCTCCTCACTAAACTTACCCCCAATAAACTCCTCTTCTTTATCCTTGTTCCCCCTTTAATATACCTTCTCCTTCTTTTGAGAGCCCCTGATAAGTTATGATTCCTTGCTTTAAGTGCTCCCCACCCTCTCAAATCTATCATCAATCTGATCCATCTTCCTAAGTATTTTCTGCAATACCCCTTTAATGACGTTCATCTCAAATTTGGAATCCACGTTTTGATCCTCTATAGATGATGATCATGATGCCCTTAAATCCCTATAACTTCTATAACATATTTGGTGTTCATGAATAACAGATTTTCTATAAATATTCCATGATGTACAAATTTTATATATCCAAAATTCACAGTATCCCATCACATATAGTCGTTCTCGTTAGAACAGTCAATGTGAAAGAATACTATCACTTGGATGTATAGATTTATGTCTCTTTGAAGTCCACAATTCCTATTTATTTGAAATTCACAGTGTTAAGCAATAAGTTTGTTCTTGGAACCGAGGAGCAACTCTCGGTTATTACAAAACTCCTTTAATCACTTAACACCCTCACTCAGATGTATAGTTCATGTTGACATTGTACTAGATCAGTACAATCTTTCTAAACAACTAAAGATTAGAGTATAACGCAATTTAATATAACAAAACTAAATAATATTATAATGTCATAATATGTTTGTTATATTATTCCAAGATCTCGTTCATTATTACAATAAAATTCATTACATGACTTTATTTAAAACAGTAAAGTAAAACTAGATTAACAAGGCCTTTTGCCATTGTGATTCGTTCCTGAACAACCCAAAATATCATTTATAACTGAAATGGAAATATTTTACAAGAATGAGCTACAACTAGCTCAGCAGGATTTAATAAAAATGAAGATATACTCACACAGTGTATGTTTTTGAAAAGAATAACAATTCAATCATTTTTATACTAAGGTTTGTCAGTCAAACTAAACCCTTAGTTTTTGTCAGTCATTAATGATTTAGAAACTTTTTGTTCGGATATATCATAGGGGATCAGTCTATCCAATATCCTAAAAGTATGCACATCATCCTATTTGTGCTCAGCACATAGGGCAGTTCATTACTACCTTATATTATCCCTCCTAGAGGGTCAACATTATCAGTATAGATGTAGTACTAAATAGTTCCTGCTTTGATATAATATCAATTCAAATATACATAAATAAATAATTCACGACTTACCTTATTCTAAATAAAAGCAATAGCTGCATTTCATTAAAAAAACATTGTGCCTGTCTTACATCATGCTGAACAAAAGGCAATAACTGCATACGAATGAGTAAACACAGTGTTTGTATACACAAAGTCATACCTTTTATTTGAAATGGTACAAGGTAGGTTTAGAAAACTTGCCTATGCGTTGCAAGGTGTTTTTTATGTTGTTCAGATTTATTATGTAGCCTAAACATATTTAAATGTATTAATAATATTGGTTAGTATATGTAATAACATAGATTAATGTATTGAATAATGTATATTTATGATTTGGTGTCGATTCATTGTTATAATTATAGCAGTATATAATTTAGTTTGTTAGTATAGCTTATCCGTTACTAAAAGTCATTTTAGAAGCTAATTTAATGAATTTATAATTAAATTCGTCGCTAAAGATAGTTTAATTTTATTTTTTAATAGGTTTTATTCAAATCCATAGCTAAAGGCTACTGTCATGGTTAAAATTGTCGCTATAGGTGTTTATAAATGAAAATAAACTAAATATTGAAGTATGTCGCTAAGTCCATCACTAAAAGTAATTTAATTAAGCTTTTAATTAAATATGTCATCTAACGCTAAAGCGACAGTCATGACTATCGCTAAAGGACTGTTCTTGAATACCCGAAAATAGACTGTGGCTAAAAGCTATAGCAACAGTCAAGTCCGTCGCTAATTCTTTAAACATTCATGAATGCCGGAAGAAGACTGTGGCTAATGGTCTATAGCGATAGACAATCTATAGATAAAACATTGAATGTTCTTCATAAACCTAAAAATAGTCAGTCATCGCCGACCGAATACTTTCTGACAATGAAATCTATTAGATTATGTATTGTTTTGGCATACCAATTGATTATGGTTATACTAGAAATGTAATACTATATCCAAATGCTAATACTTAACCTAAAAGATATTACGATTGCGAGATCAAGGTCGGTCAAACAGGTTGTCAAACTATTCATCAGTTTCTGGGTTGCCCAGAATTTCTGGGTTTCCCAGAAATCGTGATCGAACAGGTTACTTTGGGGCTTCATAACATGTTATGTAATGAAATGTTTGGTGTGTGGTGTGTTTCTGTTGCTTCATCTCATAGCATACTACAACTACAAAGCTTAAAAAATGTTAAACTAGCAACAGGGTTAGATCTAATTGACTGAAAAGGTGCCCTGTCAGACTGTTCTTCATAGTCTTGTACATAGAGCTTTATTTGATTATTTTATGTACTTAAATGTTATGAATACATGTTTAACCAACCCAGATCACTTAATAACATTTTTTTAAGAGATCTTTAAACATTAAAATATAACTTATAACTACAAATTAAAGATCACATGTTAAATTAGGGTTTTTACCTTTTTTGAATAATTTCTTGATTATGGACTTCTGATTTTGGTCCTGCTAATTTGAGACGACACTTAAGTTATATTATCAATGTGTTGGTGATATAAGTTGTGAGTTTTAACATCATAATAGCTTAGGTATTTATAAGAGCAAAATTAGGGTTTTAAACTTTAATTTTAATGCTTGATTAATCCTTAGCTTGACATCCAACCACCTACTTGTTATTACTTAACTTCCCCAGGGTCTAACAAGTGCCAATCCATGCAAGAGTCAACTAGGGCTTGTTTGGTTAACAATAAATGCTCATTTTTAACTTATTTTAACTTACATAAACCTTAATTAGAGTTAGGGTTTAACCTTAAGGGTTTAAGATTTCTAAATTCATGATTAGGGTTTCTTAAACATGTTATTAACTACATATTAAAGTTTAGATTTGAATAAACTGTTTACGATTTAATAATTAGGGTTAAGTTTTTATTTTAGGTCTTAAGGTTTTTAAATTAGGGCTAGGCTTTAATTTTGAGGATTTATTTATTATTTAAACCCTTATTACTTAATTTCATTAAGTAAGTTAATTTCAAAAGTACGACGATGTTGTTTAAGCACAACAAAGTCATTTTTTTGCGAATATACCAAGATATGCATCTGTGAATTCAATTTTAAGCATGATATTTTTAAGTGCGACATTTTTCCATGTAAATTTTATTGGATTGAATTTATTGTTACAGTGTATAGTTATACAATGTCAAGTTATAAACGTAACGTCGTTTATTGATATTCATAAAATTTACAAAACGATCCTTATCAAGGTTTGGAATATCACATTCACTCTCCCTTATAAGAATTTCATTATCGAAATTACAATAGTGACTACGAGAATAAATGTGGTTAGTTCTCTCGCATTTTATCCTCGAGCTCCCAGGTAGTTTCCTCGACATTTTGGTTCCTCCAAATTACCTGCACCGAATGTATTACTTTGTTCCATAGATTTTTTTCTTTCCGTTCAACGATCTGAATAGTAATTTCCTCATAAGATAGTTCTTTCTAAATCTGGATAGGCTCATAGCTTATGACATGTTAGTAATATGATTTGTATGGTCTTAACACGGACACATGGAACACGTTATGAATATTTTCTAACTCAAGAGGTAGGGCTACCTCATAGGCTACCTCACCTATCCTCCCTAGTATCTGAAATGGGCCTATAAATCTCGGATTGAATTTTCCTTTCTTTTCAAAATGTATTTTTTCCTTTTGATAGGGATACTTTCAAGAATACGTGGTTCCCAACCTCAAAGTCTATTTGTTGCCTGTGTTGATCCGCGTATTTCTTCTGTCAATCTTGTGAAGCTTGTAATCTTTTGCACATAACTTGAACTACCTCGGTGGTTTGTTGGACTATCTCTGCTTATAATATTTGTCATTCCCCAACCTCGTCCCAACATAGTGGTGTCCTACAGTTCCTACCATATAAGGTTTCATACAGTGACATTTCTATACTGGCATGATAACTATTGTTGTAGGCAAACTCTATTAATGTTAACTGATCCTCCCAACTTCCCTTGAAGTCCATTATACAAGATCGCAGCATGTCCTCTAACGTTTATATGGTTCTCTCAATTTTTCCATCTGTCTGTGGGTGATAAGTTGTGCTTAACCTCAATTGGGTTCCCAAGTGCTTTTGAAGACTCGTTCAAAAGTTTGATGTAAGCAGCGGATCTCGGTCTGATACTACATAAATAAGAACTCCATGCCTAGAAATGATTTAGTTAATGTATAGCTTGGCTAGTTGTTCTAGGTTGAATCTAACCTTAACAAGTAAGAAATGGGCTAATTTGGTAAGACGGTCTATAATTACCCAAGTTGCATTGTGACCTCTTTGTGTAACTGGAAGACCTACAAAAAAGTCCATGGTGTTCCACTCGGGAATTTCTTAGGGTTGAAGTAATCCACTCAACTTTTGGTGTTCGATTTTAACCTTTTGACACGTGAGACATTTACTTACTCATTCGGCTATTTTTCTCTTCATGTTTGACCACTAGAAGTGTCGACTTAAGTCTTTGTGCATTTTAGTGTTGCCTGGGTGAACGGTAAATTCAGAACAATGGGCTTCAGTTAAGATCTCATCTTTTAGTTCTTGTGCTGGGGGCACCCAAATTCTATTTTCATACCTCAGTACCCCATCTTTATATATTTTAAATATGATATTCTTTTTGTGAGTGATTTTATTTTTACACTTTTTACACTCTTCATATATCTCTTGTAGTTCTTTGATTCTATCTAGTAAAGTCAAACTACTCTCCATTATGAATAATTTTTTGATAAAGTTAGCTTGAAATCTTACCTCAATCTCAAGTCTTTCAAATTCTTTCATCAGTACCTCGTGAGTTGTTATTACATTTAACTTCTATTGATTCTTTCTACTTAGTGCGTCAACAATGACGTTGGCTTTTCCAGGGTGCTATAAAATTTCATAGTCGAAATTTTTTATCAACTCTAACCATCTTCTTTGTCTCATATTCAACTCATTTTGTGTAAAAATATATTTCAGACTTTTATGATCTGTGTATTTTTCACACCTTTCTCCATAAAAGTAATGCCTCTAGATCTTTAAAGAAAATACTACCGTAGCTGACTCAAGATCATGAGTAGCATACATTTTCTCATAATCTTTGAATTGACGTGACGCGTATGCAATCACTTTCCCATGTTGCATCAAGACATAACCCAATACCTTGTGTGATGCATCACTGTACACTACAAGGCCCCCAATATTATTTGGCAGAAACAATACTGGTGTTATCCTGTACGGTGCCTTTGAAACTGGAGCCGTACTAGATGCAAGGTCAATAACAAACTCGATCTTCCTATCCGGAGGAAGACCTGGTAAGTAATCGGGAAATAAATCTTGAAACTCCCTAACTATAGGTATTTGATCTAGTTTTACTCCTTCCTTTTGAGTATAAACTAAGCAGGCCAAATAACCTGTATCACCATTCCTAAGTAATCGTTTAGCTTGCGTTACTGTCAAACATAACAACTGCTTAGGTGAACAACTACCGTTGAAAACTACCTTTGACTTTGACGTAGTCAAAAGGTTCACACGTTTTTTGTTGGCAGTCAATCATTGCACTAGGATTAACCAACCAATCCATCCCCAAGATTTCATCAAACTCTCATAACTGTATAAGGATAACGTTCACAAGAAAATTATGTCCCTTAATCTCTGTGTTACAATTTTTATGTATTGTTTTAACTAGTATTATTTCCTTGTTTATAAATTTGACATTACAAGTTGTGTCTAAATCAATGTATGACATTTTCCAGTTTTTTGCAAAGCTATTAGAAACAAAAGAGCAGGTAGCACCAGAGTTGAATAACACATATCTATTTAAAGTGTCGATTGGGATGATACCTATCACTACATCATGTGAGGCAGCAGCATCTCGCCCGATTATATTAAATATTCTGGCGGTTGGACGACTCTGACCTCCTCTTGCTACTGTTGGCCTGGGATAATTGTTTGGTGTTTGATTTTCCCTTCCATTTTGCCCTTAGATCTTGGGCAATCTTTTGCCATATAACTCGTCATCCCATAATTGAAACAATTGTTACTATTTATATTTATGTTGTTATTATTATTCATATTATTATTTTTTCGAGGTCACTGATTGGAATAATGTCCATTTTGACCACAAGTGAAACAAGTGGCACCACCAAAATGACACATTCATTTATGAGTCTTTCCGCATGCTCCATAAAGGCCTAACCTCTTGTTGTTAGTGGTGTTGTTCTTGTTGAAACTTTTGTTGTTAGGGTTAAAATTGTTATTTCCCCCTCTCCCAAAATTATTGAAAAAAGTGACATCCCACTACCTTTTGTTGTTGTTATTATTTCCCCCATTACTTCTTGCCCCTAAATCTTGTCTCATTATTATTCTTTCTTTCTTTGTGAACTTTTGATAAAGCTTCATTCTTGCTTTCGGCTATAATAGCACTTTCGAGAATATCAACAAAGGCTTTTTACATGCAAAGTCAATATCTTACACCTGATCTGGGGTTTTAAACCCTCTTCAAACCTGCGAGCTTTCCTTGCCTTCATATCCACTTGATGCAGAGCATAGCAAGCTAACTCATTGAACTTGGTTGTATACTGGGCTACAATCTATTCTCCTTGTTTTAATTATAGGAATCGTACTTCCATATGATTTTGCATGGTTTGAGGGAAGTAATTTTCAAACAAGACTTCCTTAAATCTATCCCAAGAGATGATTCCTTCCCCAACTTGGATTACATTGGCCACCCACCAACGGTTTGCCTATCCTTTTAAAAAGAAAGTAGCAAAGTCTCTTTTCTGGTCTTCTGTAATATTCTGAACTTCTGAGAGAGGTGTAATCCAACTTTATACGAATAAATAAAGTTTGAATTACATTTTATATGTGTTATGGAATCTTTGTTATTATTTATTTCTGTATTTTGGTTCAAGTATCCAACCTCAGCACGAAAAAGGAGAAGAAAAGTTTTTTTTTCAAAAATTGAAAAGAAGATAAAACCTAAACCTTAACCCTAGGGTCTAAACCCTAAAAACTCTAACCTAGGCCCCCGAGTGAAATGTGTACGTCGAAATGACATTCTGTTTCTTCTATTTGGGGAACTTGATTCACCTCTCTGGCATCATGTAGTACCATGTTCTGATTAGGCTCTTCTGTTTCGGATTCACCACTAGAATGCTCGCTCATATCACTTTCGTTGTCCAAGGCTTGAGCATTATCTTCGTGTATGTCAGCCATTTTTACAAAACAGGATTCACTTTAATTAGTATAGTTTTTTAACATAATGTCTTTTAAGTACTGAAGATTTAAAGTTTATTATCATCTTTTAATTATCTATTAGACACTTCACAAGTTCATTTAACTTAATTCATCAGATTATATCCTAAAGTACTTGCTACTTTAGAGCTATAATCTACAGCTCTGATACCAACCTGTGACACCCCCAAATCACTATACTTACTATAGCTGACTTGATGCTCACTATAAATGCTAAATTATTAGGTTTATGGATGATTTCCTTTGTTCATAAATAAAGTTCTCATCTTAATTCCCAAAGATCTTTCATTAATATATATCAAGTCCTTGCAATCGATACAAGAGACTTAATACTCAATCGTAACATTTTATCCTTAATATTTAGATATTCTATAAGTTTACATGTTCCAACATCCACGACATTAAATCATTAGGACGGCTTTTGGGAACAGAGAATCTCGTGGAGAATGTTTGCATCTTCACCCGTGATAAATGTTTGCATCTTTATCCGTGACAAATGGTTGTATCTTTGCCCGGTGCAAAATTCTCTTTCCGTACATAACATTACCCAACTAGTTAAAACCCTCATTCGAAACATATTTGTTTATAGTGATATCTCTTCATATTAATAATCATACTTATCCGACATTCAGAATAGTAATAACGAGTTATACCTGGGTCCGAGGAACCTTAATGATGGATTTGACCAGTCAACATCGCTTAGTCCTGTCTCGGATGTACAACACTCACAAGTTATTTACCAATCCTCATTCAAATAAATAGATCATTATTAGTCCTATGTTAAGTTTTAAACAATTCTAAGTTTAATCAAAGTAAAGACATAACAATAAAATGTGATAAAATGTGATAATATTTATATAATATTCGGTTACATGTGTGAAACTTGTTCTTATTACAAAATATCATTATGACTACAGTTAAGGAAAGCAGTAAACTAGTCTACGCATTTCTTCTTTCCTTTCTTCTTTGAGCCGGAGCTCTCAGGTTTGTCTGCAATTTAGCTTTATGCAAGAGTGAGCTAAGATGCTTAGCAAGTCTTAAACACATAGCATATAAGTGAACTCACACTAATATGGATTGTAAGGATTCATGGCACAACAATTAATATAACAAATATTCTTAACATAGGAAGACTGAGTGGTGGTTAGACCTTGAACTATTCTTTGTCTTTCGACTTAGAACCTTTTACAGTGGATATAGAAAGGGGATCAACCTAATGACATCATATGTTATGCATAACATACTAATACAATGGACTAATTACGACCAGTGATACATACTTGTTCATCTCAGTTTACTTAACATGTCAGGATCGCCGCAAGACAACTTGGTTTGATATAATAAAGCATGATTCGAAATATATCGCGAACAAGCATTTTATTTTTTCAAGTTATGCCGAAACAAGAAGCAATAACTCACATATCAAAGATTTATAACACGTTGCTTGTACAAAATATATAAATCACATAAAAAGTAAGTAAACAAAGGTTAAGGATAGAAAACTTGCCTTTAGCACAAATTTGGGTTTCCTGGTCATCGTTTAAAGTGCCTAAACAAGGGTTTTACGTACCGAATGTTAGTTCATCGAATTTTCTAGTTCTATACGTGTTTTTATAACTAAACTAGACTATTTTCATTGGCAGAATGTTTAGGAGGTTTGGCTAACTCAAAACCTTAAATTTTGGTGTTTCCACCCGAGGGTTACCCTAATTTTTCAGCTTTTGACATCCTTTTCGGTAACTGACATAACTTTTTCATACGAAAATATTTTGAAGTGATTATTGAGTCTAAATTACTTATAATTTCATGATATACAACTTTCATTTATATTGTTAAGGCAGATTCGGATTTTAAGATTTTGAAAAATGGAAAAAACAGACAATAAACATGTTTTGACCAATATTTTTAGGGTTAACCATGTGAAACATGGTACCGCTTGCTTTAACTCTTTAAGAAATCATGTTTCTAAGACTCAATATCACTTAATAACATAAAGATAACAAATCGAAAACCTTATCATAGAAAAATTTATGACTTTTGCTCAAGAACACACGAAGAATGGAAAAACCGTATATGGTAACGACTATATTCTTGAGCTTTTGGTTTTTGTACTTGAAATAATTTGAGCATTATAACTGCTTACAAAAGTGATTATGACACTTTATAATTAACAAAAAAAATTCATTATAACAGCTTGCATAATTGGTTAAAACAATTTATAAAAATTCTTAAGAACATACGAAAATGCGGAGAACGGATAAACCGTACATGACCACTACGTATGTTCATTGAGCTTTAAACTACAAATTGAAATTCGACATTATAACTACTACAAAATGTAGAAAGGCTCAAGAAAACGTGAAGAACACGGAGAACGACAATCGTATATGGCTACGACTCGCGTTCTTGAGCTTTTGAAAATTAAAGACAAAAGAAAAAAAACGAACATAAAAACTATAAGAGATTGTACCTTTGGTGTTTACAAGCTTTAACTATTTCTTTGCAATTTCCAAGGTAGTAACTCACTATAACTCTCTCTCAATATATGTATAGCTTTGATACTAGATTTTAAGCTTTGAAAATGAATGGTGAATCAAGTGAACTAAGCTTGCTATTTATAGGCCATGGAAAGCTAGGGTATAAAGGTCATTTTTGCAAAACTTCCAAAGTAAGCTAACTTTAAGTGCGCCACCCTTGCCCACTTGGTATAAACGGTTCTTTGGTCCATTTAATGCCAATAAATGTTTATAATCATCATGTTTTAATGACATCACAATGCCATACTTGTTAGCCTTTGATTGGTCCACCAATTAGCCTACCAAATGAATAGTTATAGGGCTTGTTTGGTTGGTGAATTAAACATTTAAATGAGGGGTAGTCAAGGTCTTTTACTAAGCTTGATCAAGGGTAGATTTGTCCTTTTGATAATTTAGCTTAGTCATGAGTAGGTTAATTAACATTAAACCTAGGAATTTGATTAGTCGATTAGGTTATTAATTCACCGATTAGTTTAACTTATAGATTAGGTTAATCTTTAGCTTAATTAATCTTAATCCTAGTTAGGTTAAGTTTAATTACATGTTAATTAGGTTAAATGGTAATCTAGTTACCCTAACCTAGTTTGATTCCAACCGGATTAGTGTTAATCACCTAATTAGGTTAATTAGTTAGATAATTTAATTATTCTATAACTAGGTTTAAGTCTAGATTAGGGTTCCTAATCCAGTTATCTTTAACCTAGTTCATTTCTAAGAATTCCAGTTGAATTGATCATTACTGATTTAAAAGTCGGATATTACAAAGTTTTGTTCCGAATAAACACTATTATATGAAGTGAAAAATCCAACAGACTTGGCACGTTTTTTGGTGAATAGTGTTTTTGATTTCTATTTCTCAGAAAAATGGTTAGACGGTCAAAAAGGCAAAAAAAATAAAATTCGTCTTTTCCCTATTTCGTCCTATACTCGACGCGTTTTTCGAGAAAAAACTTTTATCGGCTATATCGTGTTTTCAAAGTGCGGGAAAGAAGAATCTAGAAACAAAATGTCTTTTCGACGTACACATTTCGCTCGGGGGCCTAGGTTAGCATTTTTAGGGTTTAGACCCTAGGGTTAAGGTTTAGGTTTTATCTTCTTTTCAGTTTTTAAAAAAAAAAACTTTTCTTCTCCTTTTTCGTGCTGAGGTTGGATACTTGAACCGGAACACAGAAATAAACAATAACGAAGATTCCATAACACATTTAAGATGTAATTCAACATTTCTGGTAGTTTTATAGGTTCTTCCAACATTTCTAGATCACTATTTGGCTCGAGCTCAAATACTGGATTTACTACCTTTGGAAAGTCTCCCCAATCTGGGTCTGCCATTCTATAAAAGGAAATTTTAATTACTTTAGTTAATAGTGAAGCAAGTTTTACACCCCTACCTTAGAGCTACAGTTGACAGCTTTGATACTAACTTGTGACGCCCTCAAATCCCTATACCTTCTATAGCATATTTGGTGTTCACATCTGACTGATTGTTTATAAATATTCCATGATGTATAAATTTTATATATCCAAAAGTCACAGTATCCCATCACATAATGTCGTTCTCGTCAGAACAGTCAATGTGAAAGAATACTATCACTTAGATGTATAGATTTATATCTCATAGATATCTCTTTGATGTCCACAGTTCCTATCTAACTGAAATTCACAGTGTTAAGCAATAAGTTTGTTCTTAGAATAGAGGAACAACTCTCGGTTCTTATAGAACTCCTCTAATCACTTAACACCTTTACTCATATGTGTAGTTCATGTTGACACTGTACTAGATCAGTACAATCTTTCTAAACAACTAAAGGTCAGAGTATAACATAGTTTATTGTAAAAAACTAAATAATATTATAATATCATAATATGTTTGTTACATTATTCCAAGACCTCGTTCATTATTACAATAAAATTCATTACATGACTTTATTTAAAAAAAAGTAAAGTAAAACTAGATTAACAAGGCGTTTTGTCTTTGTTATTCGTTCTTGAACAGTCCAAAATATCATTTATAGCTGAAATGGAAATATTTTACAAGAATGCGCTACAACTAGCTCAACACGATTTAATAAAAATGAAGATATACTCACACAGTGTATGTTTTTGAAAAGAATAACAGTTCAATCATTTCTATACTAATCTTTGTCAGTAAAACTAAACCCTTAGTTTCTGTCAGTCATACATGACTTAGAAACTTTTAGTCCGGATATAATGTAGGGGATAAGCATATCCAATATCTTAGGAGTATGCATATCAACATATTTGTGCCCAGCACGTAGGGTATTTCATTACTACCTTATATTACCCCTCCCAGAGGGTCAACAATATCAGTATAGATGTAGTACCAAATAGTTCTTACTACGATAACTATATATCATTAAAAGACACTGTTCATGTCTTATGTTATGTTGAACAAAAGGCAATAATTGCATACCGATGAGTAAACATAGTGTTTGTATACACAAAGTCATAATTTGTATTTAAAAGGGTACAAGATAGGTTTAGAAATCTTGCATGTGCGTTGCATGGTGTTGTTTACGTTGTTCGGATTGATTATGTAGCCTAAATATATTTAAATGTTTTAATAATATTGGTTAGTATGTCTATAATAACATAGATTTGATGTATTTAATAATTTATGTTTATGATTTGGTGTCGATTTGCTATTATAATTATAACAATATATGATTTAGTTTATAAGTATAGCTTATCTATTGTTAAAAGTTATTTTAGAAGCTAATTTGATGAATTTAATTAAATATATTGCTAAACATAGTTTAATTTAAGTTTTTAATAGGTTTTATTCAAATCCATTGCTAAAGGCTACTGCCACGGTTAAAGCTGTCGCTATAGGTGTTTTAAAAATAAAAATAAACTAAATATTGAAGTTTGTCGCTAAGTCCGTCGCTAAAAGTAATTTAATTAAGCTTTTAATTAAATATGTCATCTAACGCTATAGCGACGATCATGATTGTCGCTAAAGGTTTTGTTCTTAAATACCCAGAAGCAAACTGTGCCTAAAGGTTAAAGCCACAGTCAAGTCTGTCGTTAATTCATTGAACATTCACGAATACTGGAAGGAGATTGTGGCTAAAGGTATATAGCGACAGAAAGACTGTCACTAAAAGGTTGAATGTTCTTCATAAACCCAGAAACAGTCGGTCACGGTAGTCCTAGCACTTTTTGACAAAGAATTATCTCAGATTATATATTATTTTGGCATATGAATTAATTTTGGTTATACTAGACATGTAATACTATATCCAAATGCTAATACTTAACCTAAATGATATCACTGTTGCAAGATCAAGGCTAGTCAAACAGGTTGTGAAACTGTTCATCAATTTTTGGCTTGCCCAAAATTTCTAGGTTTCATAGAAATTGTGATGGAACAGGCTACTTTGGGGCTTCAAAACTTGTTGTGTAATGATCCGTTTGGTGTGTGGTGTGTTTCTGTGGCTTTATCTCGTAGCATACTACAACTACAAAGCTTAAAAAATGTTAAACTAGCAACATGGTTGGATCTAATTGACTGACAAGGTGCCCTATCAAACTGTTCTTCACAATCTTGTACATAGAGCTTTATTTGATTATTTTATGTACTTAAATGTTATGAATACATGTTTAACCAACCCAGATCACTTAATAACATTTTTTAAGAGATTTATAAACATTAAAATATAACTTCTAACTAAAAATTAAAGATCACATGGTAAATTAGGGTTTTTATCTTTTTTGAAGAATTCCTTGATTATGGACTTCTGATTCTTATCCTACTAATTTGTGATGACACATAAGTTATATTATCAGTGTGTTGGTGATAGAATTTGTGAGTTCTAACATCATAATAGCTTAGGTATTTATAGGAGTAAAATTAGGGTTTTAAACTTTAATTTTTATGCCTGATTAATCCTTAGCATGACATCCAGCCACCTACTTATCATTGCTTAACTTCCCTCAGGTCTGACAAGTGTCAATCCATGCACGAGTCAGCTAGAGATTGTTTGGTTGACAATAAATGCTTATTTTTAACTTATATATACCATAATTATGGTTAAGGTTTAACCCTAATTAGGGTTAAGGTTTAACCCTAAGGGGTTAGGGTTTCTCAATTCATGATTAGGGTTTCTTAAACATGGTATTAACTTCATATTAAAGTTTAGATTTGAATAAATAGGTTTAGAATTTTATAATTATGGTTAGGTTTTCATTTTAGGAATTAGGGTTTTGAAATTAAGGTTAGGCTTTAATTTTGAGGTCTTATTTATTATTTAAACCTTAATTACTTAATTTAATTATGTAAGTTAATTTTGGAAGTACGACGATGCTTTTTAAGCATGATAGAGACATTTTTTACGAATATATTGAGAAGCGCATTGGTGAATTCGTTTTTAAGCTTGACATTTTTAAGCATGACATTTTTCGATGAAAAATTTATTGGATTGAATTTATTGTTATAGTGTATAGTTATACAATGTCAAGTTAGAAACGTAACGTCGTTTATTGATATTCATAAAATTTATAAAATGATCCTTATTAGGGTTTGGAATATCACAATGATTCTCCAAAAATACCTTTATCCTTCATACTAGACATCTTTGTTGTAATACAAGGGTTAGTTGATAAAAAAAATTCTCACCGCTCCCTTACATGTTTCGCTCGATACAATGGATCACTCAACACTTCTTATAACTCAATAGGCTTTTACCCTCAAATAATTTCACAACTCTTGCGTTTACCACTCAAATACTCTCTCTTATAGTTACTTTTTGAATTTACCAACACACAATCAAAATATCTAATAATTCAACAAAAACTATCAAAAATAATAAAATATTAAGGTATGACTGATGTGTTACCAACAAAGTTAATGGGTTGCCGGTTGATGAATCTGACTCCTTATATGCCTTAATTGTCCTTGATCTTCGCTAGTTGCACTTGATTAAAGCTTTGTAACACGCAACTCACAATTGATGGCAAACAATATGTATATATATATATATATATATATATATATATATATATATATATATATACTCATTTTTTTCAACAATAATCAAACTAGGCTAAGAAAAGTAAAGATATATAACTTGCTCTGATGCCAACTGATAAGGTTCATGATACACTTGCGCAAAGTGGTCACTGCCTGAATCGTTTTCTAGCAAAGTTATTTGATAGATCACACACGATTCCTCATCTCGTCCCCTATAAGGAAGCGAAAACCTTGGTACAATCCCTTGTGCAAAGAATTATGCGTTAAATGGAAAACCAACGAAACCTTGACCCATTGTCTATAAAGACAATAACCTTAGTACAATCGACGATTAATGTATGGTAGAAGACGCCACACCCAACTATGTATTATTGAAAGATAAGTTAAGTAAGAATCTCAAAAACACTAAGAAATAGCCTAAAAATTCTTAAAGAACTAAAAGATGAGAAAACTTCCCAATAATCTTATTAATAGAATAAAATTATGTTTTCAAGACTTATAGATCCATATTTATAGTACTCCAATGAATTCCTAATCCTTTAATCGATAAGAACTAAGGTTACATAAGAATCCTAATTGAAATTGGAACAAAAACCTAATTAAAATAATAAATAAATAAACGCGGCAAATTTGTTAGGCATGCGCTCGCAACGCCTCGTTATTACGGCACCGTATGTAATATCCAGGATATTACGACATGTAAAAAGTTTAAATAAATAAAATGTGTGTATTTTAATTATTTAAACTTGGTAGGTAATGTGAATTGTGTAAATTAATTATGTATAAACATATTCTATTGTACGGTCATTAATTTTAAATGAATGGTGTCAATGAAAAGGGGGATTAATATTGGAAATTTATCCTAAATTAAATTAAAAGTTAATGAGAGAATTAACAGGGTCAAAATTATTGATTATAGATTAATTAATAATTATGGGGAATTTTTGGGAATTTTAAAAAGAACAATTAATTATATAAAATATATAGTAATAAATTATATATTTTATATGAGGAAATGCAATTAAATATATTGAAACTTATAATTATATAAGGGTAAATATATAATTTATATAAGAGAATACATTTATTAAGGAAAATGTTAGTAATTATATAAATTATGCAAAATTATATTGTATATTTTATATAAAATATATGAAATAGTGAAAAATAATCATTAATAAATATAGATAATTCTTATTTTAATAAGATAATTTATAATTATGCAAAATAGAGTTATTTCTATTTTTATGAGATTTAATATTTTTGTGAATTAGATATGTGAAAGAAATTATTACAATATATATATATATATATATATATATATATATATATATATATATATATATATATATATATATATATATATATATATATATATATATATTATGTAGTAATAGAAAATACATGGATATTTACATAATTTATATGTAACAATGTTGAAACGTTGAAAAATTTAATTTTATTAAATTCTGTGTATTATTTTATTAACTTTGGAAGTATAAAATACTTCATATAATTACATGCATGTCATTATACGTGTACAAAAATTATCAAATAAAATATTTTAAAAATATATAAATATTATTTATAAATTATTTAATGAATTTTGGTAAATTAAAATAAATATTTTATATATATTATATAAAATATTTATTACCCGAAACAACTGCGTAATGTATTAAATTAGGAACGATGCGTAAAATTTTCACCGACTTAACTCCAAGTCGGTGGACTTGGAGTGAACATTAAAAATTACTCACCCAATTAAGTTATTTAAGCATGCTTGGAATAATTAAAAATCCTATCTCTATATTTCCTTTCTTCTCCCACCACCACCATCCGCCACCCATAGCCACCATCACCGCCAAGAAAAAAAAAATAAAAATTTGTGCCAACAAGGAGTTATCAAGCTTCATTAAAGAAGTATCAAGTTTTTGGAAGGTATAAAACTAAATTATTTGGATTATTTTGTATTTATTGTGACAAAATAATTTTAGTGAAAAATTAGTAAATAATTATATAATTGTTTTATATAATTTTCAGATGTGTATGGATGGATTATATTATGCTTAGATTAATTATATCGTGAAAATAATGACCAAAAATGGTATAATATTTGGGTTGGCTGGCTACTGTTAACGCATAAAAGGAAGAAAAAATTTTAGGCCGCCCGCGCATTGTGCGCGGCCAAAATTTTTTTTTTTTTTTCCGGACCAGGGACGAAATGACGACGTTTCGAGGCGGAAAGGATTTTTGGCCACGCCATGCACGGCGATTGAATTTTGGTAACTGGCCCGTAGAAACGACGTCGTTTGGAGCAAAGGGGGGCTAGTCCACGCGGCAGACCAAAGTTATGCAAAATTATGGTTTTGCCATCGACCCGAATTTTTAATATAATTACGAAAATGTCATCCAAATTTTTATTAATTAAAATAAATGTTTAAAAATTATATAAATATCAGTAAATAATCAGAAAAATATATAAAAATGTTTTATAAATTAAATTTAATAATTTTTCAATTTTGAGTAATAATTCCAATTAATAATTAAGTGCTTTATACGTGAAGACATAAAAGGATACGATTAAATTAAATAACCAAATTTGATTATAATTAATTATAAACAACAATATAGATCCGATGGGTAAAATAATTATATTGTGAGTGATATTATTTTCATAAATTAATATCATAGATTACTAAATTATTATTATTTGATTATGTTATTATTATAGGTTGTCCAAGAAAGGGTAATTAGTTGTTAAGTTAGTAATCGGACATCGACGCAAGTTCCTAAACCCTAACTTTGAACCATTAATCATATGTTAGATATTAAAATCCTCATTGAGCTCTATTTCCTAAGTTTTATCATTATTTCATTTTCTTGAATATTGATTTCAGTTGATGTTGTGGAGTGTTCAATTAAAATTAAAAATCTCTGTTGTTACTCACATTCATTCTTAAATGTTATCCACAACGAATCATAATTATTGACTAATGAGTTGATGGTTATGAGACTATGCCATTTGTCCGGCTAGACTTTTGATCCAATTGAATTTCAAACTACTATATATCTTTAAGTGCTGAGCCAAACTAAATTGTTTTGGTGCGGACTCCTAGAAACTGAGATGAACAACCCTGTTCCAGGGGATATAGCTAGTCAGATGCTTTAAATTTCGATCCCTCGCAATATGCGGTAATATGATATGCACAGTCATAGGTATGAAAGGTCGATCACCTCGAGTACGGGTTTAAGGATTTATGGTCTTTATGACATATATAGGTTATCAGTGTTACCATTGGTTAACCTATGTTCAATGGTCTTGTTATCCTCAGTATAATTCTCATTTATCATATGTCAAAGTATAATTCCCTCAGTTATTTGCTTTCATTTGAAATGAGATCATGTTACGTTATTATTATAAATTCTTTTCCTCATGATGCATTGTTATTCAATTCATTTTACTCGCTGAGCACTTCGGTTGCTCATTCTTGCCTGATAAATATGATGCAGACAAAGATATTAAATCTGAGGATATAAATAAGAAAGACAAAGGCAAGGAAAGATGTCAGAATGAGGAAATAATGAAATGTCCCTCGCCAGTAGTTTTAAATCCATTTTGTGGCTGTAGATGTGGAATATGTATCCTAGGTATGTGGTAGGTATATAAAGGTTGATGACCTTGGGAATTTATTAGATATCTTTTGTATTATGTCGAACCATAATGGATGTAATATATATTAATAATACTTTTGAATAGTGGTAAACGAAGTTAGAATATATGAATCGTGAGCAACAAATTCGAGGTTCAAGGAGCCCGAATTTTGGGGTGTCACAAGGTGGTATCATAGCTAAAAGGTTTAAGACTATAGGCGAGGGAAAATCTTAGTATAAAACCTAGGTATATGTGCGCAACTCAAATCGAGTTTAAGGAAAAAGGGAAGTAGGGAAATCTAGGACATCCAAAAGTTAATAATTTATGCGTTAAAAATTTTATGTAATCATTATATTAACGTTAATAGAGGATTATTGTGTTGTTGTTATAGGATGACGGAAGCAGGCGAGCCAAGTGGGGCTATGATTGAAGAGGAAGAGGTTAGGGATATACATGTAGTACCTGAGCGAGTGATTGCTAGTCTACCAGTGTCTGAGCCAGGGTCAGAGTATGGACCAGATTTTTAACCAGAAGAACATATGGGAGTAAATGAAGAAGGAGAAGAAGGAATAGGAGGATCTTCTGAAGGTACTCCTCATGAAAACATAGACCCAAATGAAGAATTAATAGCTAATGCCATAGACACTATAAATGGTTTAGAGATTCAGGTGGCCGATCTTACACACCAAGTACATGAGTTAGAAGCCCAAGCTGAGCACCAAAAGCCAAGTGGACTGCTACAATCTCTTGAAATTCCAAAATGGAAATGGGAACATATTACCATGGATTTCGTGGTAGGGCTTCCGATTACTCAAAAAGGCTACGATGCTATATGGGTGATCATAGACAGATTAACAAAGTCGGCCCATTTTTTGCCAATTAAGATCAAATACAAATTGGATCAATTTGCCAGAATCTACATTAAAGAAATGATATCGCGGCATGGAGTACCAGTGTCAATTGTGTCAGATCGAGATCTGCACTTTACATTAAACTTTTGGAGGAGTCTGCAAGAGAGGTTAAGGACACAACTGAGGTTGAGTACATCCTACCATCCTTAAACTGATGGTCAAAGCGAAAGAACGATACAAACGATACAAACTTTAGAAGATATGTTGCGGACATGTATTATGGATTTCAAAGGAAGTTGGGACGATCATCTACCTTTGGTGGAATTTGCGTATAAAAACAGTTACCACGCAAGTATAGGAATGCCGCCTTACCAAACGTTATATAGAAGAAAGCGTAGAACTCCTTTGTGTTGGGATGAAGTTGGCGAACGTCAACTGTTAGGACTTGAAATAGTTCAACAAATGGCGGATACAGTCAAGTTGATACAAGCTCGGTTAGTAGTAGCTCAGGATCGACAGAAAAAGTATGCAGGTTTGTATAGGCAAAGTCGGGATTTTGAGGTGGGAAGCCACGTGTTTCTTAAAGTGTCTCTATGGAAAGGGAAAATCAGATTTGGAAATAAAGGTAAATTAAGTCCTAGATTTATTGGACCGTTCGAAGTATTAAAGAAAGTTGGGGAAGTGGCATATGAAGTGGCTCTACCTCTAGAATTAGAACACATACATAATGTTTTCCACGTGTCAGTGCTACGACCGTACAAGCCAGATTATAAGCATGTCATAGCATATGAACCTATTCAGATAGAGAAGGATTTAACTTTTGAAGAAATTAATGTCCAAATATTAGATAGGAAAGAGCAAGTCTTAAGAAATAAAGTGATTCCTTCTGTTGAAGTGCTATGGCAAAATCATAACATTGAAGAAGCCACGTGGGAATTAAAAGAGAAAATGCGGAAGAATTATCCTAATTTATTTGAATAGTTAGTGTAGAAATTCCAGGACGGAATTTTTGTAAGGGGGGAAGAATGTAATATCCAGGATATTACGACATGTAAAAAGTTTAAATAAATAAAATGTGTGTATTTTAATTATTTAAGCTTGGTAGGTAATGTGAATTGTGTAAATTAATTATGTATAAACATATTCTATTGTACGGTCATTAATTTTAAATGAATGGTGTCAATAGAAAGGGGGATTAATATTGGAAATTTATCCTAAATTAAATTAAAAGTTATTGAGAGAATTAACAGGGTCAAAATTGTGACGACCCCAAATCCGGGTTCATTAACCTCGGGTTTGGTTCTCTGTACAATACTTAACAACAATGAAATACATAAATTGTATTCAAACTAAGCGGAATAATACAAAAGGTTCCTTCTCAAAAGGCTACACTTCCCAAAGTCTATTACCTCAATCTTAATTATTACATATCTAAAGGGAAATACAATAGATTTACAAAGAAATTACATAACGGTAATTTAAACTTGCATGCATTTACTAAACTACGCATTTGCTTTCCCCTTGCCTTTGTCTGACTTAGAGCAGTCGGGCTTAGCTGAAATATAGTCATGATATAGCAAGAATGAGCAACTAAAGGGCTCAGCAAGTTTATAAACAACAACATAAGATATATCACAATGAAGGGAAATAACTACAAGGTTTTCAATAATAACAATTTGTGAAAGATATCAAGAATCAATGTTCAATATAAGAATAGATTGACTCTTTACTATTGAGTGGTCTTTAATGACCGTGAACTGCTACTAAGGTAGAACAGACATACAATGTTTGACACATTGTTAAAAATAACGGGACACTTGAGGGGATCAGTCCTCTCATGTCGTATGTATATGCATAACATTTAGATTTCTTGTGCACATTCGGTTTCCCGACAAATAAAAATCCCCTTTAACTAGGTTTATTCTTTCTCAGTCTTACTGTAAGAATCCGCACCAACCAATGGTTTGGATAAGCTTTTATAATATTCAATTAAATGAATTTAAACATGCATTTGTCTAGCCGAAATAATTAGCTTAGACATTCTTAAACAGTTGCAAAAGCACTATGTGCGAATACAATAATCAATAGCAATGTGAAGTAATTTTTGGATAATTAATTCACTCAAAGGTTTGTCAAATAACTATGAGTGTAGATACTTGCTCAACAATAATTGAATTACTCAATGTAAATACGGTTGAAGAATAACTGCAACAATAAATACAAGTTAAGGTGTAGAAAACTTGCCTCGTGCGTCGTCTACGGCTAACCAACTTAATTTAACAATCCTTGAACGGACCTAACAATTAAATCAGTTTGATCTTAACACTACAAGAAAAACAGCTATTAGCGACCGACATTTAGCGACCGATTGCGGTCGCTAGTATTAACATAGCGACCGAAATAGGTCGCTAAAGGCGGTCGCATAAAATCTGGTCGCTAGAGTGCACATTAGCGACCGATAACAGCGACCGACATTAGCGACCGATGTGGTCGCTAAAGCCTAATCAGCATTGTACTGACGTGGCACCACGTCATGCGACCGATATTAGCGACCGAAATTTTTTGCGACGGAAATTGCGACCGATTTTTAGCGACCGGAAGGAATAATAGCGACCGGCACATTTCAGTGACCGTCATCAGCAACCGATTTTTTTAGCGACGGAAGTAACTTTAGCGACCGACCTTTAACGATCGAATTCGGTCGCAAATAATAATAAATAAATAAATCTTTTTTTTTTTCTGATTTTCTGATTTCCCCAGTTTTTATAACCTGTATTAAAATCCCAACACACAGCACAATAAGATCTTATCTAGATCTCCAAGAAAATACTAAATTCATTCCAAATAATGACATAAAATCAACATCCATTAATCTAAATACATATATATACAATAAATCCCAAAATTACAATAATATTTTCGATCGTGCATGTGATATAACATAAAATGAGCACAAAAGGGAATGCAGGAAAGATATGTAGCTTATGCATCATCGAGATATAAGGCTGCTACGTACGTTCCTGAAAGAAAAAAAAAACATGTTTGAAACATCTTTATATATATATATATATATAGTACTTTTGAGTGATTAATTTAATTGTAGCAATTGATAAGATTACCTCGTCATGCGAAGCCTCCTCCCGGTCTGTCTGGCTTGCTGCTGTCACCACTGCATTAGATAAGGACTCGGGACTCAGCGCCTTAAGATGATCTTGCAGTTCACGCAAGAGGGCAGGATCTTTGCATATGGCTCGAACACACTCCACAGCATTATGTGTCGTCGAATTGTATGATGCTTGCGTAGAGTGGCTACCCGAGCTGCTAGAAGGACTAATAATAGGCCGTCTTCGCTGTCCTTGGCCCTTGACAAAATTCTTCTTTACAATTGACGCCCTTTCCCACAATTCTTGATCAATTGACGGACGAGGACTGCCAGGGGGATACCGCTCGTCCATTAATTGACTGTAAGTGTCCTGTAATAAAGTTATACATTGATTAGTTACAAGTAAATAATCAACATTAATAATAACATCAAAGAATTATAAACATATAACGTAGATAAAAACATACCCGTATCCGCAAAGCATCAGGCAGACCATCACGGGTCGCCACATACACATCCAACCAATTTACAGTTTGGCTTTCGGATCCACAAGACTACAAATATGACAAGTGTATAAATATATGTTTATATAATGCAAATGCATACTAATAAAATAAATATATGACTGTAAACATAAATAAACTACTATATAACAAACTTCGTACCTTTTGAGCGAAATGTTCCGCCTGTGATATACTACCGCCTTTATATGTACCCTTTGGCTTTTCCCCTTCAAGTACACCAGCGGATCTTTTCCTAGCAGCAGTCCTACATTTCCTTGCCCATTCCTCACTCCGCCACTGCTGGCACATCTCAGCCCATATATCGTGTGAGCACTACCACGGGGCATACTCATGCATATACTCCTCAACATGGTCAGGATGGTCTATGCCAGCATTGTGGAGTGCCTTTTCTCGCTCCTTCTTTATATTGTCTTTTGTTCGAACAACACACTTTTGCCAGAACAGTGTCTGTATAACACTATTATGTGCCTCGTCCCATTTGTATCTTTTATGAAATTAAAATACAATAATAACATTAAAATAGTTCTATTATAATCTGATAATAGTAAACATTAGGTGAATAGAATATCTGTAACTTAGGAAAAAATACCTGAAACTCCTGCCAACATGCCTCCTTGTGGGCAAGCGGTGTGTTGGCCCACGTAACAGCTGGGGTAGGCCAGTTTTGCAGGCACAGTTGTGCAATACATTTAACAACCCTAATATCTGCAAAATCGCTGAAATATACAATAATTTATATCAATATATATACAACAATAATACTTTTTTATTATACTACTATATGGTTACTTAATAACTTACGTGCTGTCTGGATCAGGGCGAATCTGCAATGGAATGCGATCATCTAGATTATCTGGGGCCTTGGGGATCTGATTTGGACCCCGACCCAAACCGGGCTTTCTAGGCGGTGCTGAAGATGACATCTATTTTTAAAAAATGACATATTAAATGTAAATGATTATGACATGTGTGCAATGGTTTATGGCAGGCCAACAATATATAAAACATGTGTGCAATTATTAATGACAAGTGTATATAAAACATGTATATTAAACATACATTTTAATGAAACTCGTTGTCAGATTCAGAATTATTTTCACGAATATGTGGAGAATCATAACCATCGCATGTTTCAGATTCAGTGTCGGTGTCACTTAAAAACTCTTCCTCCTCAGTATTACTGTCATCTAACTGCTGTACTAAATCGGGATCTAATTCATCATCATCACCTCCACCCTCTAAATTGTTGAGTTGATTGTTGTCATCGACATTTATTATAGGAGGGTTATGTAACGTCTCCTCTTGGTAGACTTCTCCGTCTAGTGATTGGACACGATTGCGTGCGGGAGTATGAATGACAACTTGCCAATTTGTAGGAGGTCTATCCCTTTTTCGAATAGGAGTAAGAGTGTAATATACTTGTTGTGTTTGAGTTCACAACACAAATGGTGCATTCATATATGTCCTTTTGTTGAGGTCAATGTCGACAATTCCATGTCGATCGACACGTATGCCTTTTTCTGAATCAAACCAACAACACTTAAACAGATTAATCTGACCTCCGTAGGTACCCTTGTACGACAACTCAATAACTTCCTCCAACTCCCCATAAAAGGCACGACCAACCTCATTGTAACAATCCCCTTGAACAAACACCCCAGTATTGGTTGTTCTTTTACCGATGGCATATGGCTTCGTATGAAAGTCATAGCCATTTACTTTATAACCATTGCGAGTGACTTAGTCCCTGTCTGGGCCCATGGCTAAGACTTGTACATTTGAATTAATTGTACCATCATTAAGAGCCTACAATTGTTAAATATATTGTTATAAGTGTTTCATAAATTAAATAAAATGAATTCGTACTAATTAAGTCATACTTAATTAAGTTAAATAACTTACTTTGTCCTTCAACCACTTTGCAAAATTTTGATCACGACTCAGTTCAACTTCTTTATCAGTGATGTCGTGTTGATTTGTTATTAACTCAGCATCGTATGTTCTACATGTACATTATACATATTATTAACTCGGCATCAAATGTTAAATAATGAAATTACAGTATATGAGATTTAAGTTAAATATGAGTTTTACATGCATACCTCACAAAGTTGTCAATCTCCTCGCAATTGAGAAGAATGTAAGTATGTGCCGCATGTAATTCTGCCTCAGATAGGAATATGTGTTTTCCTTTACCATAAACGCGCCCAGGTAGACCAAATACAGAAAGTCGACCATTAAGTTCAACGTTGCCCCCATCATCATGTCTTGGAACTCGATTGGCCTTTGTCAAGACCTCGTCGGGGAAATAGTCTGAAACAAATGTAGATATCTCATCAAAACTGTACGCCTCACATATCGAACCCTCGATGTAAGCTCTATTTTTTACCTTCCTCTTAAGGTTTCCCATCACCCTCTCAAAAGGATACATCCATCTATATTGAACTGGACCACCACAATGAGCTTCATAAGGTAGATGAATTTGCAAATGCTCCATGGAGTCAAAAAACCCAGGTAGGAATATTTTTTCAAGTTTACATGTGATCTCAATGATGTTCTTCTCAAGTACGTCCATGTCATTTGCATTTAACGTTTTTGAGCATATGTCTTTGAAAAAATGACTAAGCTCAGTCAAAGCATCCCAAACTGTTTTATCAAGCAAGTCCCGAAATGCTATAGGCATGAGTCTCTCCATGAACTCGTGGCAGTCATGACTCTTCATCCCTTGTATTTTTTCACCTGTAACACACCTTGCAATGTTTGACGCATATCCATCTGGTAGTTTCAGAGACTTAATCTGTGACACCCTAGGATTTTACAGAAATTCTAAATAAGGATTATGGATAATTAGGTGAAGGTTATAAAACAAAACCTAGTTAAAATAATTAAATGTGATTATTATGTGATTAAATTGAAGTATGATGTGATCAATATGTTAGAAAAGACCAGTGTGTTTGAAATATTAAAGAGGGACCTATGTGGTCGAATATAGAAAGATAAATTAAGTTATAAAATTATGAAAATGGGAAATTATAATGAAAAGGAATTTTGAGGATTTAATGATAGTATAATGGATTAAGAACGAATAAATTGATGTTAATACCTACAATAAGGTGAACTGGAAGGAATTAGTGTAAGACGCTGTAATATGTCAGCATGTAATAGTTTGAATGTATGAATATGTGTATATTTATGTAAGTGATCAAATGTAGAAAGAAAAGTACAAGGGAATAAGGAAAAACGTATGTGAATTGAGTTTAATTATGTAAATTGAGAATGAGGTTAATGAGTAGGCCTGGAGAGACGAGGATACAAAAATGGCAAGGTAAGGTAAGTGTGTATGTGCAGTGAAGAATGAACCGAATGATCTAATCGGTTTATTAAGAAATTATGGAATATTAAATGTATGATAAGTGAATATATGGAAATTTATGAAGAAATTTGTAATTATTGATTAAAATAAGATAAGAATTTATACGATGTGTAAAGATAAAAAAAAAAGTAATATGCTCAAATGTAAGTAAAATGGATGTAGATTGTTTGTATAGTGAAAATTAGTACATGTGTATGAAGTAAATAAGTTAATGGACGTAAAGTCGAAATTATGATATTAGGAGCTTAATTGATTGGAGAAATGAATTTTAATAATTCGAGAGCAAGGTTTGTTTCTCGAGGCAGCAATTTATAGACAAATGAGAAATATGATTATATGGAGATGTTGGAAAGTGAAATTGATTAAATGGTGAACTGAAACGGTTCGTAGAGAATTTAGAATGAAATGTAATATAAATTGATTTTTTATGTTAAATTATCATTGTTGGCTAATGAATTGCAAGTTTGAAGTGCGACGAGTGTTATGGGATAAGCCAAGTTTGGATTAATTGGATGAGAATTAAAATTCAAGTATAATGAAGCAAGTTTGAATCAAAAAGGAGTTGAATTGATTAAGAAATGAGCATTTTATGATTTAAAGGAATTTAAATTCTCTAGGATTTTTATATAATGACCAAAGAGCCCATGGTAATGTGAGAAATGACAAATGTGTCCTAGAATGATGTAATGACCATTATAACCTTTATTGGTTGAGTGAAATGACATGCAAGCCCTTAAGCTCACATGAGTTAAGCTAATTAACAATGGTTAGTGGGTGGAGTAGCATATATACAATTTATATATATACATCAAGTTGGCTAAGTTCATATTATTTTTCAGCATTTTCATAGGTTCTAGCAAAGGGAGAGCCAAGAGAGAAAAGAGAAGAGAAAGGCTAGGGTTTTGCAAGTAAAGCTCAAGAAACCTCCATGGAATTCAAAGAAAAGTGAGCATAGATGGAAGAATAAGCTAGCTAAGTGAAGAATCAAGCTTTATGAAGTTTGGTAGCAAAGAGAAAGAAGCTATAAGAAAGGTATAATGATGTGTAACTCTTAAAACTTTGTGTTTATGTTTTTGAGTTCAAGAACAAGGATAGCCATGCATGAATTCATGGTTAAAAATAAAAGTACATGTCATAAGTTTGGTACATGATAGAACCCTAAGTATAGAAGTTGGATTTACAAAGGTGACATACTATTCATGTATGAATTTAAGCTAGAAATCATGATTTAAGGTATGAATATAGGTTATATGTTGCTAGATTTGATGAAAACCTAGTTTGGAAAGCTAAACATGCTTGAAGCATGAAAGATTGCATGCTAGATAGTTTTGTAAATTCAAGAATACTTGAAAAGTATAGTTGTTTGAGAAAATTTGAATATTAGGCTATACTTTTTGTATAGATGTCGTAATAATCTGTAAAGTGCACTTGGATGTGCATATGGGAGTTATAGAGACGAATAAAGTCATTAAATGTGTTAGTGATAGACTATGTAGTGTTTGGAGGTTTAAGTGTCAAGTTGAGTTCGAAGAATGAATTTGAAAAGTTTTTAAAAGTTGTTAAAATGGCATTAGAGTGTGATTTTTGGCAATTTTGAGTAATTGAAGGTCAAATGAAGCCAAATGGCTAAGTTTTATGTTATTACACGTGTTTAGGTTGATTTGGTAATCGACGGAATGAAATTTGAATAAAAAGGCGGTTCGAACGATCGAAAACGATCGTTTCGAATCAAAACGGATTTTAACGGACAAAAAATCGCCTCGTGCGAAGTTTTATGGTTTTGAAAATTGGGACATGTCATTTATGACTTATATGGACTATGTCAAGTGTTGGAATTGAGTTTTGAAGCAATTGGCCAAAAATCACAAAGTTGCAAAAGTTGAGTTTTAAAATTCTGAAAAAAAATTCTAAGTATAGAAATGTATTGAACAGGCCTCCTATGTGTTAGTATATCTTTGATTTTAAGAAGCCAAATGAGGAAATAGAAAATTTTATAAAATACTACGGTATGAGGTCTACATGTGTATCAAGTTTGGTGTTAATTGGCTATGTGGTTAGGAAGTTAAAAATCAGCAAAGCAGGGAAAAAAATCAGAATCTGCTGAACCAGGGACTGCGCCGGGGCTCAGTCATTTAGCCTTGACACTGCGCCGAGGCGCAGTGTCACTGTTCATGGCCGAGAGCTTTTCGGGGCCAGCGAGATTGGGAAGAAGAAAGTTGGCGCCGGGGCGCGATGTATTGTAGCAGAAAAGTAATTTTAATGTTCGAAAAGCTATGTGTTGATATAAAATGATAGAGATGGGTTATGTAAACCCTAAGTAAATAAGAATGGACTATATAAAGGATGTCAAGGTATAATGAAACGATAAATGGCATAATGTAACATGCCTAAAGCTAAGCCAAAGTGAGCTAAAGGTTATGAAAAATGTCGAGGACAAAGTTGAAATATAATATGAACCTATGTAAGGTATAATACATCAAATGTTAAATGATTTGAGACGAAGGGTCGTATAATTATAAGTTAAATTTGACTAAGATTATAAAGTTTTATGATACTATAATAACATGTAAGTTCAATGTGAACAGATAGAGTTTGGAATAAGCAAATCAACGCAATGGAGGATAACAAGGCCAAGCGAGACAGAAGGTTAAGTAAATAAAGCGTACAGGTAAGTTTTCAGACTAAAAGTGTTATGGTTCTATGTGAACTAGATAATAGTAAATGATTTGGAATGTGTCTTATGTGCCACTACGTGAATTAATTGTTAAGTGAATTACGTGACATTAAGCATAGCATGTTAAGTTAAAGGATGCATGGCGCATATTATTAATTGCAAGCATGAAAGGTGTTATCTGAACTACTTGCTGAGCCTATGTGCTCACTCTTGCTATGAACTAACATTTCAGGTACAGTGCATGAAGGCCGGATGTTCCGGTGCAGCTAAGGTAAAGATTGTGAATAGATGGATAAGCAGGGAGAAAGTTATTATATGTCATATGTATTAATTGCAAGCCATGAATGATGAGAGTCCGTAGGGATGAATTTTGTATGTAGGTTGTATTCAGGAAATGATTGTAATAATGTAAGAATTAGATATTATTTGATAGTTGAATTATGCATATATTATACTCATATTGATGGATTAACTATAAGCAGAAATGGTGTGAGATGGTATAGATATGATGAATGAATGTAAACAGGTATAAGCAAACAGGAACAGGTATACATGTAAACAAGGCCATATATATAAATACTTCATGGCGAAATTTTAAATTTACAAGTCTAGTGATATAGTGCTGTATATATGTTTATGAATCTGTAATAGAGCATATCACAGTGTAATAAAGTTGACCTAAGTTCAAATAATGGTAAATCAAATGTTGCGATCCTGAGACAGGTAAGGATTATAAGATTAAGTTTAAAAAAAAAAAAAAATAGGGACCAAATTACGGTCAATTAAAGTTATAGGTTAAGTTTGATGCACAAAATTCCAGGTTAATATGAATTTAAAGTTAATGAATGCGATTTCCAGAGATAATCGGATAATTAAATAAGTTCGGGATTTCGGGCTATCACATAATCCATGCACATACATCTTCTACCTCCTTTTTGGATAAGGTGTACTTTGCATGAGGTTTGACTATCTTTCCATTAGGTGATTGATAAAGCTCTAAACCAGGACGCTTACAAATATCTTTCATATCCAACCGTGCCTTATCATTATCTTTCGTCTTGCCCTTTACACCCATCACGGTGTTAAATATATTGTCGAACACATTCTTCTCAATATGCATGACGTCTAGATTATGACGAATCAAGTTTGTAGACCAATAAGGTAATTCCCAAAATATGCTTCTCCGAACCCAATTGTGAGACTCACCAAACCCATTGATTATTTCTGAGCTAGCACTCTTACCAAATGGGATTATTGGCAATCTCATCACACGGTCATGTACCTCTGTCCCAGACAATCGTGCTACAGGCATATCATTCTCTACTTTTCCTTTTCTGAAATTGTCTCTATTTCTTCGGAAAGGGTGATCTATTGGCAAAAAACGACGATGACAGTCAAACCAGCAGGGTTTTCGACCATGTGGTAGAGTGAAAGACTTTGTATGCTCCATACAATATGGACAAGACATCTTCCCATGTGTACTCCATCCAGATAACATGACATAAGCAGGAAAATCACTGATAGTCCACATAAGCGCTGCACGAAGATTGAAATTTATTTTCGTCGAAACATCCCAAGTTTGTACTCCATCCGCCCACAATATCTTCAACTCGTCTATCAGAGGTCTCAAGTAAACATCTAGATTCTTTCCAGGACTCTTGGGACCAGGAATCATAAGTGAAAGAAACAAGTATGGTTGTTTCATACACATCTAAGGAGGCAAGTTGTAAGGAGTCACAATCACAGGCCAGCAGGAGTAAGGAACAGCTGAGTGACCGAAAGGGTTGAAACCATCTGTTGATAATCCAAGTCTCACATTCCTTGGTTCTAATGCAAACCCAGGTTGTGCTAAGTTGAAATCTCTCCATGCCTTCCCATCTGCTGGATGGTTAAGTTCTTCATCTTTAGTTGGAGATCTCGCATGTCAAGTCATATGTTCAGCTGTTCTTGAAGACATGTACAATCTTTGTAGCCGATGTGTAACTGGAAAATACCGTAAAATCTTAAAAGGTATATTTTTCTTTTTCGGAATCTCACCCTCTTTATTAGGCTTAAACCGATCATGACTGCACAACGTGCACTTTGTCTTCTGTTCATTTTCCTTATAAAACAACATGCAATCGTTCGGACATGCATCGATCTTTTGGTATCCATGACCTAACTTCTTCACCATTTTTTTACAAAAGTAATAGCTATCGGGCAATTTTTCATCGTCAGGTAACATACTCTTAATGGCCTTTAAGAGCGACTTAAAACACTCGTGGCTCATGTTGTGATCAGTCTTGATGTTAAGTAACGTTGCCACTGCAGACAACGTAGTTTGCTTGGTGCATCCAGGCCACAATGGTTCGCTACCCTCCTCTAATAAAGTAAAGAACGCTTTGGCATCAGAATTCATAACTTGCTCTCTATCTTGTTTCCAATCAAAATCCGGTCCTGCAATATCATGAACCATGTCATTCATACGGTAGGTACTGCTACTTGGATTTTGTCCCTGTGTGATGACACTCCCTCTTTTCTGTCCATGTGCCCACCAACACTCTTCGTAATTTTTCATGAACCCTTTAACAAGTAAATGATATGCGAGCAAATATTTTTTCGCATAATTAACATTCTTACACTTCAAACAAGGTCATCTTATCTTGTTTTGAGCATTGACACATTCTTTGTGACTGTAATATCCCAGATATTTTCAAGATTTTATATAAGATCTTAATGGATTTAATTAAAGGTTAATGTTTAAAACCTAGAATTTGAGAAGTAAGATGTGTAGAAAATGGGTAAACATTTTTTTTTGCATAATTGATTTGTTAGAAATTAAATGTAAGAATATTTTTAATGATGCATGTAGAGAATTTATTAAGGAAATAAATTCAATTGAGAAGTGAAGGTGATTATATGAATACATATATATACCTAAAGTGTGCTTGTTAGCCAAATAAAAAGATGAGTAATTAATACTCAACAAAACTAATAAAGTAATTAGTTTTAATATAAAGTAAGAAGGAATGTTGTAAAATATAATTAATTAGGTTAATTATATTAGTTATGAGTCCAAGTAATTTAATTACTACTAGTGGACTAGCCCAAAAGGATTATATGTATTAGCCCAATATGGGAATACTTGCATGAAGGTGGGTAATTAAATAAGAAAGCCCAATGCAAGGTAAGTTATGTAGCCCAAACATTTAAAAAGTCAATTGATGGTCAAAGTGTTTGGAAATTTGGTTGAGTGTAGAGAATTAACTAATGTAGGGTTAATTGAATAACCCTAGTTGGTAGACAAGAGAGAGCATTAACCAAATGTTGGTTAATTGCTAGGTGAATAAATATGGTGATGAGAATTAACTATGGATGAGTTAATTGTGTAACCCAATGTAGGAATAACTATATGGGTATGGGTAATTATATTATAAACCCAAGTTGATGATAAAAGATGGTTAATGAATTTAATTTAATCAAGTCAGAGTACTTGTATTAATGTGTTTTAGAGTTTTGAAAATTAGCACTACCGCCGCAGCGGTGAAACTCTCTGGAAAGTAAAATTTGAACTACCGCCGCAGCGGTAGTAATCACCGCCGCAGCGGTGGAACAAAATGTTGAAAATTAATAAGTTATTTAATTCAAATTGAAGTGCTTGTATGTATGAGCATTATTAGGGTTTTATTAAATTAAACTCAAGCTATGTTAAGTGTTAGTGTTTTATAAACTAACTTAATTAGAGGTCAAATAGACTTATAGATAGCAAGTCTAATTGGATTATGTAATTAGATTAGTGTGAGCTAATTGGATTATATTATAAGTCCAAATGAGGTTTTGAACTAGGTCTAATAAATTAACCTAGTAGTTCTTGTAATTAATTTAACATTGATTCAAGTTATAATTAATCAAGTCCAATGCTTGTTTTAATTAAATGTAACATAGGGTATTTAAAGTTAGCCCAATGTAACAAATAAATTGAGCCCAAACAAATTAAATGATGATCCCAATAGATTTAATTCATAAGTCCATTGTGGAGCCCAAATAATAGTCAAAATTGGTCAACATTTATATATATAAGTATATATATATATAGATGTATATATGTATATTTAAGCTATAAAAATAAAGCAAAAATGGGGGATTAAATCCCATTTTGCTGAGATTTATGGGACCCACATGGAGGTAGCTTGATTTCTCATGTTGCTTTACTTGTACTCAAGGTTGTAGTTGTTGGAACCACTCATGTCAATCAACAAGTCATTCAACCAATCAATCCATCAAATAGTAATCCTAATTAGCACTAAATTGACCAATGCTAGCCAATTAGGAAAGTTAATGAAGGATTAACAAACTACTATAAATAGAGTACTCCACTCTCTTGCTATGTTGGTTAGTTCATTTGCTAGAAATGCTAGAGAGAAAAGAGAGAGTATTCTAGAGAAAAGCAAGCAAACCTTTGGGAGATTGATGATCCACCATGGAAAAATGCTAGAGAATAGTCAAGGAGGAGTCCTTAGCAAGGCCATATCAAGAGGAAGAAGAGCATCCATGTCTAAGAGGTTAAAAAGTATTCTTAACCTTCCTAAGTTAATTTTTTGTAGTCTATATAAGTTTTAAACGGTTAAAATGTATTTTTTAACCGATCAAAAGTTATTTTGATGCTCTAGAAGTATAAAACTATGATATATAGGTAGATTCATGGTTCGGTATATTTATCTCATGAATTTGTATGAGTGGTAGGCAAAGAATTGAAGAAAAGTTCATTTTGTGAGTTACCGGTAAAATCTAGACGGTTCGATCTTTAAATTTAGTGTCAAACGTTTTTAAAAATGTGATCAAACCATGAAATATTGTAAAACAAGAAGTTATAAAGACAACAACACTAAGTTGGTGTCATTTGGATGTGTAGAGTTTATTTTATTCAAGTTTGAACAATTAAAACCAAGGATTTGTGATTTTAGTTTTCACTTTGTCCTTGTGAGCAGTTTTTAGTCCAGTTCCGTTTGGAATTTGGATTTGTGATCTAAAGAGAAATTGTAGAGGGGGAAATTATGATGAGAATGGACTCAAGAATCACCCCAAAATGTTTTGAAATGAAGAAGTTATGGCTGTGGGAGCGTCGGAGGGTCCGGCAGTCCCCAAATTAGGTTTTCGGAAATTTGTACTACCGCCGCAGCGGTGGAAACCACCGCCGCAGCGGTCAAACATTCTGCCAGTAACATGTTTTAGCCGTCCGGGTCGGGTCGGTCCGGGTTGAGTTTTTAGTGGAAATTTAAGTTGAAATACATGTAAAATGAATGTATTTGAATATCAAACCTATTTATGTAGAGTTTATTAGTAACTTAATGATATCCAAATGTATAAAATAAAGACTAAAGTTAACACGATTAAAAAGTTAACTATTGGTAATATTTGAAGAATATTAAAATATTATTAAATGATGAATAATATTAGTATAAGATTAAAATGTTATTAAATGTGTAATAACATTTGTATATGATGAAAATGTTCTTAAATAATTAATGACATTATTAAATAAGTAAAATATTATTAAATGGTTAATAATATTAATAAGTGATTAAAATATTATTAAATGGTTAATAATATTAAGAAGTGATTAAAATATTATTAAATGGTTAATAATATTAATAAGTGATTAAAATATTATTAAATGGTTAATAATATTAATGTGTGATTAAAATATTATTAAAGGATTAATAATATTAATAAGTGATTAAAATATTATTAAATGGTTAATAATATTAATTTGTGATTAAAATATTATTAAATGGTTAATAATATTAATAAGTGAGTAAAATATTATTAAATGGTTAATAATATTAATAAGTGAGTAAAATATTATTAAATGGTTAATAATATTAATAAGTGAGTAAAATATTATTAAATGGTTAATAATATTAATAAGTGATTAAAATATTATTAAATGGTTAATAATATTTAAACGTAGTTGTATATTATCAAAGGTAGATAATATTTTGAGGTATTTGGTACACTATTAATGTCCAAATCATTAAGTTATGTAAAAGAAGAAAGTTTAATTGAATTAAACAAATGTAAATAGTCCATTTGTGACTAATTTAGACAACTTATTAAAAGTGGGTCGTACGAAGATTTTATAAAGAAAACGTAAGCTGGTTAAGCATGCCTGATATGTCCAAACTGTATTTGGACTAGGGTTTTGTCCGGAACTTAAGGGTTCGTTTGTCGGACATCTTAAGAGTTAATAATTTGAAGTTAAGGTCTTAAGTTAAGACTAATTAAAAGTCCTGGTAGCTAATGATTATATCAATTTGTATATAATTTGTAGGTTGATCAGATGACGCAAATAAGCGTAAATGGTAGAAGCGACCAGGCAAGTTTTTCAGAACTTGCTCCTATGTGCCTTAACATGCTTTGATGTGATATTAAATTGTTAATAGAAAGATATTGATGATAATTGTGATATGCATGAGGTATGATTACATGTAGATTATGTATAAATATAAGGCATGAATTGCTAGATGTTATATATGATGCATGAGCAGTATGACATAAACTGAAATGCATGAAAAGCATGATGTAAGTATAAATTGCAGAGTATATGTGAAGCATGTAATGTGTTATGTGTAACTGTTAAACTTGCTGAGCCGTCGTGCTCACTCTTGCTTAAACCAACATTTTCAGATAGTACAAGTATTTGAAGTCTTGATAAGGATCAAGAAACAGGAATGCATATTACATTCATTGAAGGTCTAGCACGACCATTGTAGATATCAGTCCGAATTGGACAGGTAAAATGATTGTGTAGTATAAGAATTGGTTGGTATGTATTATGAGTCTTAGATACTCAAATTGATTGTAATAGAATGTCGTATCATGTATGATATTGAGACATACTAGGAATGTATAAAGATTTCGATTCTGGAATAGAAGAGAAGTTGTAAAATTGTAAATAAATGATTATTTAGCAATTTTAATATTGTTGTAATTCATGAACAATAAGGAAAAAGTAGTACTAGTGTTGAACCAGATCCGAGGTTCAAGGAACCCGGATTTGGGGTCGTCACAAGTTGGTATCAGAGCTGATAGGTTATAAACCTTAGATAAGAGTACCTTAGGCTATAACCGTAGTAGAAGATAAGTAAAATGATAAATGAATAAACTCCGGAAGAGTTTAAGTTATAAAAGAAGAATTTGGAAAATTCATATAGAGAAGATTATCCAAAGATGGATTTGAGAAGATATAAGAGAGATGAAAAAGGTCATGTTGTACCTAATTTGAATAAATGATAGAAAAATATCTTATGATAAGATTTTAAGAAGCATAAAGAAAATGCTAATGAGATCGTGAAATGATCTAGAGAAATGAACTCGTAATGATGCAGATATGCTAAAATATGAATGGAGAGAATTCGTATTCAGTTAAGAAAAATTAGTGGTTTGTGGGTTTTTAATTGAGGACTCATATTAGTGGTTGAGTTGTATGATTCCTTGTATGGGCAGGGAATTTGTGCTTTGGTTTTAGAACCGCTTAGCTTCCTATATTAATATAGTGGTTGAGTTGAACGAACCCTTGTATGGGCGGGGGCTATGATATGTCAGCGAACCAATTTGGGAGATGCTGCTGCAAAACTTGGCACGATCAGGGTGTATCGTAGAATAAACGTATGCACTGATGGCAGGTGTTCCTTACAGTGTTGAAGAGTTGGGAAACTGATGTATTTATTCTTGGTTTAACGACCGCTTAACTTTCTATATTGATTAGTGGCCGAGTTGACCAATTTCTTGTATGGGCAGGAGATTGTGTTTGGTTTGACGACCACTTAGCTTCCTATAGTGATAATCGATTGAAACCTGGTGTCGCGCTATTTGTTATATGAATGTTGAGAAGGTGATTCTTTTCTCATGTATAACGAATAGGTAGAGGATGTTAAGTTAAGTTCGTGTTCTGAGAACCGACACGCATGGAAAGTTCGTGACTCATAGTTATGTGGTGGAACCCCTCAGCGAATGGGCGACTTTGGCCTGACTAGGACAAGTTCCTCAAACCATATGATTGTGGTAAGTTCCTGAACCCAAATACGTGGTGAGTTTGATGAATAGTGAGTATGGATAGAGTTAAGTAGTCAGGTTAAGGCTATACTAGATATAGTTATTAAGCTGGAAAAGAATGTGGAGGAAAAAATTTGAGGTTTTAGGATATTCCAAATCTTCTAGCTATGCTAGACTTTGAAATTCTTAAAATCGTGCTAAATTCGCACTTTTGTGCTTTTGAAAATGTCAAAATGTGTTTTCATAATCATTAATGCATTTAATGCAGAGATGATAAACGATGGAGTCATCAATGCAGAGTAACCTAGTGTTGGATGTATTTTTAAGCCCACTATGGTACGATGTAATATGACAAAGTCAAAATGATTTTCAGTATTTTGAAACGCTTAGAAAAGAGTCTATGCTAATTGTTTCGGCTAGACAAATTGATTTGAAAATATCAAAATGTATTTATAAAATCATCACACGCCATTAAAGCCATGGTGCAGAGATGAAAAAGACGGAATCCTCAACGCACTGTTGCAACGGTGCGGTATCATGAAGTCCTATAAATGAATTTTAGTACTTTAACTAATCTGAAATGATTTTTGAATCGTAATATACGAACAGTTCAATGATGTGAGTCTACGTCATTTATTTTGACTGGACACTTTTTGGTCAGAAATGACTCAAGTTTTATTTTCCAATCCAACTTATACTGGAGCGGAATTTTGTAGTAAGTCTGAGGTGAACAACCCCATAATGGGGGATATGTCAGAGCCATGAATAAAGAACCCGCGAGGGGGCGCCCAACAGTGGTGGCATGCTGATATGGGATGGTAAATCCAAAGAGTTCGACCCCGAGAGAAGTCGTTGTGCACAACGCTAGAGTACGATAGGCTGATCACCTAGCGTACGAAACCATTGTGGTATGTTTTCAGTCTTCGTGATTGATAAACATTCTCGCAGTATGTTCACAGTCTTTATGACTCCTCAGAATAGTATGAAAGTTTTAATGAATATTTTGATTTTCAATTTATTCTTTTATAAGATATTGATTTTCAATTTATTCTTCTGCAAGATATTCCATTGTTCTGGAATTGTGACAAGTATGAACTTCCTAGCAAATGGTGGTCATAGAATTTGATGAGTAAAGAGTTATACTCAGAGATGAAAATTGGTAGAAATGTGTATGAGAAAATTTCGGGGACGAAATTCTTATAAGAAGGGGTGAATGTAATATCCCAGATATTTTCAAGATTTTATATAAGATCTTAATGGATTTAATTAAAGGTTAATGTTTAAAACCTAGAATTTGAGAAGTAAGATGTGTAGAAAATGGGTAAACATTTTTTTTTGCATAATTGATTTGTTAGAAATTAAATGTAAGAATATTTTTAATGATGCATGTAGAGAATTTATTAAGGAAATAAATTCAATTGAGAAGTGAATGTGATTATATGAATACATATATATACCTAAAGTGTGCTTGTTAGCCAAATAAAAAGATGAGTAATTAATACTCAACAAAACTAATAAAGTAATTAGTTTTAATATAAAGTAAGAAGGAATGTTGTAAAATATAATTAATTAGGTTAATTATATTAGTTATGAGTCCAAGTAATTTAATTACTACTAGTGGACTAGCCCAAAAGGATTATATGTATTAGCCCAATATGGGAATACTTGCATGAAGGTGGGTAATTAAATAAGAAAGCCCAATGCAAGGTAAGTTATGTAGCCCAAACATTTAAAAAGTCAATTGATGGTCAAAGTGTTTGGAAATTTGGTTGAGTGTAGAGAATTAACTAATGTAGGGTTAATTGAATAACCCTAGTTGGTAGACAAGAGAGAGCATTAACCAAATGTTGGTTAATTGCTAGGTGAATAAATATGGTGATGAGAATTAACTATGGATGAGTTAATTGTGTAACCCAATGTAGGAATAACTATATGGGTATGGGTAATTATATTATAAACCCAAGTTGATGATAAAAGATGGTTAATGAATTTAATTTAATCAAGTCAGAGTACTTGTATTAATGTGTTTTAGAGTTTTGAAAATTAGCACTACCGCCGCAGCGGTGAAACTCTCTGGAAAGTAAAATTTGAACTACCGCCGCAGCGGTAGTAATCACCGCCGCAGCGGTGGAACAAAATGTTGAAAATTAATAAGTTATTTAATTCAAATTGAAGTGCTTGTATGTATGAGCATTATTAGGGTTTTATTAAATTAAACCCAAGCTATGTTAAGTGTTAGTGTTTTATAAACTAACTTAATTAGAGGTCCAATAGACTTATAGATAGCAAGTCTAATTGGATTATGTAATTAGATTAGTGTGAGCTAATTGGATTATATTATAAGTCCAAATGAGGTTTTGAACTAGGTCTAATAAATTAACCTAGTAGTTCTTGTAATTAATTTAACATTGATTCAAGTTATAATTAATCAAGTTCAATGCTTGTTTTAATTAAATGTAACATAGGGTATTTAAAGTTAGCCCAATGTAACAAATAAATTGAGCCCAAACAAATTAAATGATGATCCCAATAGATTTAATTCATAAGTCCATTGTGGAGCCCAAATAATAGTCAAAATTGGTCAACATTTATATATATAAGTATATATATATATATATATAGATGTATATATGTATATTTAAGCTATAAAAATAAAGCAAAAATGGGGGATTAAATCCCATTTTGCTGAGATTTATGGGACCCACATGGAGGTAGCTTGATTTCTCATGTTGCTTTACTTGTACTCAATGTTGTAGTTGTTGCAACCACTCATGTCAATCAACAAGTCATTCAACCAATCAATCCATCAAATACTAATCCTAATTAGCACTAAATTGACCAATGCTAGCCAATTAGGAAAGTTAATGAAGGATTAACAAACTACTATAAATAGATTACTCCACTCTCTTGCTATGTTGGTTAGTTCATTTGCTAGAAATGCTAGAGAGAAAAGAGAGAGTATTCTAGAGAAAAGCAAGCAAACCTTTGGGAGATTGATGATCCACCATGGAAAAATGCTAGAGAATAGTCAAGGAGGAGTCCTTAGCAAGTCCATATCAAGAGGAAGAAGAGCATCCATGTCTAAGAGGTTAAAAAGTATTCTTAACCTTCCTAAGTTCATTTTTTTTAGTCTATATAAGTTTTAAACGGTTAAAATGTATTTTTTAACCGATCAAAAGTTATTTTGATGCTCTAGAAGTATAAAACTATGATATATAGGTAGATTCATGGTTCGGTATATTTATCTCATGAATTTGTATGAGTGGTAGGCAAAGAATTGAAGAAAAGTTCATTTTGTGAGTTACCGGTAAAATCTAGACGGTTCGATCTTTAAATTTAGTGTCAAACGTTTTTAAAAATGTGATCAAACCATGAAATATTGTAAAACAAGAAGTTATAAAGACAACAACACTAAGTTGGTGTCATTTGGATGTGTAGAGTTTATTTTATTCAAGTTTGAACAATTAAAACCAAGGATTTGTGATTTTAGTTTTCACTTTGTCCTTGTGAGCAGTTTTTAGTCCAGTTCCGTTTGGAATTTGGATTTGTGATCTAAAGATAAATTGTAGAGGGGGAAATTATGATGAGAATGGACTCAAGAATCACCCCAAAATGTTTTGAAATGAACACGTTATGGCTGTCGGAGCGTCGGAGGGTCCGGCAGTCCCCAAATTAGGTTTTCGAAAATTTGTACTACTGCCGCAGCGGTGGAAACCACCGCCGCAGCGGTCAAACATTCTGCCAGTAACATGTTTTAGCCGTCCGGGTCGGGTCGGGTCGGTCCGGGTCGGGTCGGGTCGGTCCGGGTTGAGTTTTTAGTGGAAATTTAAGTTGAAATACATGTAAAATGAATGTATTTGAATATCAAACCTATTTATGTAGAGTTTATTAGTAACTTAATGATATCCAAATGTATAAAATAAAGACTAAAGTTAACACGATTAAAAAGTTAACTATTGGTAATATTTGAAGAATATTAAAATATTATTAAATGATGAATAATATTAGTATAAGATTAAAATGTTATTAAATGTGTAATAACATTTGTATATGATGAAAATGTTCTTAAATAATTAATGACATTATTAAATAAGTAAAATATTATTAAATGGTTAATAATATTAATAAGTGATTAAAATATTATTAAATGGTTAATAATATTAAGAAGTGATTAAAATATTATTAAATGGTTAATAATATTAATAAGTGATTAAAATATTATTAAATGGTTAATAATATTAATGTGTGATTAAAATATTATTAAAGGGTTAATAATATTAATAAGTGATTAAAATATTATTAAATGGTTAATAATATTAATTTGTGATTAAAATATTATTAAATGGTTAATAATATTAATAAGTGAGTAAAATATTATTAAATGGTTAATAATATTAATAAGTGAGTAAAATATTATTAAATGGTTAATAATATTAATAAGTGAGTAAAATATTATTAAATGGTTAATAATATTAATAAGTGAGTAAAATATTATTAAATGGTTAATAATATTAATAAGTGATTAAAATATTATTAAATGGTTAATAATATTTAAACGTAGTTGTATATTATCAAAGGTAGATAATATTTTGAGGTATTTGGTACACTATTAATGTCCAAATCATTAAGTTATGTAAAAGAAGAAAGTTTAATTGAATTAAACAAATGTAAATAGTCCATTTGTGACTAATTTAGACAACTTATTAAAAGTGGGTCGTACGAAGATTTTATAAAGAAAACGTAAGCTGGTTAAGCATGCCTGATATGTCCAAACTGTATTTGGACTAGGGTTTTGTCCGGAACTTAAGGGTTCGTTTGTCGGACATCTTAAGAGTTAATAATTTGAAGTTAAGGTCTTAAGTTAAGACTAATTAAAAGTCCTGGTAGCTAATGATTATATCAATTTGTATATAAATTGTAGGTTGATCAGATGACGCAAATAAGCGTAAATGGTAGAAGCGACCAGGCAAGTTTTTCAGAACTTGCTCCTATGTGCCTTAACATGCTTTGATGTGATATTAAATTGTTAATAGAAAGATATTGATGATAATTGTGATATGCATGAGGTATGATTACATGTAGATTATGTATAAATATAAGGCATGAATTGCTAGATGTTATATATGATGCATGAGCAGTATGACATAAACTGAAATGCATGAAAAGCATGATGTAAGTATAAATTGCAGAGTATATGTGAAGCATGTAATGTGTTATGTGTAACTGTTAAACTTGCTGAGCCGTCGTGCTCACTCTTGCTTAAACCAACATTTTCAGATAGTACAAGTATTTGAAGTCTTGATAAGGATCAAGAAACAGGAATGCATATTACATTCATTGAAGGTCTAGCACGACCATTGTAGATATCAGTCCGAATTGGACAGGTAAAATGATTGTGTAGTATAAGAATTGGTTGGTGTGTATTATGAGTCTTAGATACTCAAATTGATTGTAATAGAATGTCGTATCATGTATGATATTGAGACATACTAGGAATGTATAAAGATTTCGATTCTGGAATAGAAGAGAAGTTGTAAAATTGTAAATACATGATTATTTAGCAATTTTAATATTGTTGTAATTCATGAACAATAAGGAAAAAGTAGTACTAGTGTTGAACCAGATCCGAGGTTCAAGGAACCCGGATTTGGGGTCGTCACAGTGACTATATGCATAATTCAGAAACACTTCGCAACCAGTTCTAAATTCAGTTGTAGCACCTATCTGACCACTTGACTTTCGTCGCCTCATCCAGCTACGGTCTGAATAGAAATCCATTATAGTATGGGGTACCTATTTTGACAAGATTTACTGTATTAATTAAATTGTGTTGTTGTCTTTAGGTATGATATGCATGAATCCTACATATCTTCAAGGGTCAGGCTTCTATCCCATTCCTAGATGCATCTCCTTACTAGTGTCAACACCTTGAGCACGTTTCTTCTGTTTCAAGAAAATTTCGGCAGCACCTCGCCATGGTCTCCAAGTACACGAAATAGACCAAGACAACTTAGTCTAAGTATGCACTCAGAGAACATGTCGAGATACTAGTCGAAAAATCCTCAAAACAAAAAAAAAACGGACTCAAGTCATTGACACCGGCCTAAGTGAGAGATGGAACATCTAGGAATAGTCTCAGACTGGGGACTATTCGACATTCACTCTTAATGAGTGAATGTCGAACGGGTTTCTAAGCTCCTAATGTTACATGCACTAGTATTCAGTTTATTTTAGATGGGGTAAACTAAGCAAATGCTGCTTAGTTTATTTATTTATTTATTTATTTTTATTTTTGTTTATTATTATTATTATTAGTATTAGTGTTATTATTTTTATTATTATTAGTAGTATTCAGTTTATTTTAGATGGGGTAAACTAAGCAAATCTACTTAGTTTATTTATTTATTTATTTTTATTTATTATTATTATTATTATTATTTTTATTTATTATTATTATTATTATTATTAGTGTTATTATTTTTATTATTAGTAGTAGTATTCAGTTTATTTTAGATGGGGTAAACTAAGCAAATCTACTTAGTTTATTTATTTATTATTATTATTATTATTATTATTATTATTATTATTATTATTATTATTATTATTATTATTATTATTATTATTATTATTATTATTATTATTATTATTATTATTATTATTATTAGTGTTATTATTTTTATTAATATTAGTAGTAATATTATTATTATTATTATTGATATTATTGTTATTATTATTATTATTGTTATTACAACTACTTATTATTATTATTATTATTATTATTATTATTATTATTATTATTATTATTACTGTTATTATTTTTATTAGTATTAGTAGTAATAATATTATTATTATTATTGATATTATTGTTATTATTATTATTATTGTTATTACAACTACTTATTATTATTATTATTATTATTATTATTATTATTATTATTATTATTATTATTATTATTATTATTATTACTGTTATTATTTTTATTAGTATTAGTATTATTTTTATTATTAGTAGTAGTAATAGTTTTTATTATTATTATTATTATTATTATTGTTATTATTGTTGTTGTTGTTGTTGTTGTTGTTGTTGTTGTTGTTGTTCTTGTTGTTGTTGTTGTTGTTGTTGTTGTTATTTTTATTTTTTTTTATTATTATTAGTATTTTTATTATTATTATTATTATTATTATTATTATTATTATTATTATTATTATTATTATTATTATTATTATTATTATTATTATTATTACTACTACTACTACTATTATTATTAAGTGGGATTTAACAAAGTATGCAATGCAACACATAATGTTAAGGAAATAGTAAGTACACACAAAACTTTTCAAATATAGCGTGAGATCATCGGAATCCAAATGGCTATCTTTCTAATGCAAATAAATAAATCTATGAAACAAACGCTAATGAACAGGAGATAATTGTCTATTCTCATTCAATTGGGCAAATGAAACGAAATTCAATTAATCACATACACACTAAATCAAATAATTTGATGGCATAATAATCACATAAAAATAGGTGTTTCCTCCTCCTCCTACTACAACTGTTCATCGATTTCCCACAATTATAACTGGACAAATTTATAAAATGAATTTACATACTATACTTATTCAACCCAAAAAATAAAGAAAATGAATTGATATTATACATATCAGATTAACGAAAATATAATCAAATAAATATGCATACCAGGGTTTTTGGGTGAGCACCTTCTCTCTCTCACGATTTCTTACTGCTTGCCTCCCAAATTAGAAAATTTCAGTCTCCATTTTCGCCATTTCGCCGTTTCTCCTTCCAGCAGAAAAAGAAAGCAGAATGCACTAGTTTAGGGGCGACTGCATTTAGGTAAAGACGTAACAGCGACCGCCATTCGGTCGCTGAATACTAAATTACGTGGCATTTGTTGCGACCGAAATAGCGACCGCAATAGAACCAATAGCGACCGAATACAGTAGCTACTGCTTTAGCGACCGATTTTCGGTCGCTGATTTTGGCGCCAATTCTCCCGCGCTTTTTTGGTGGTGACTTTTCGTAACAACGACGGAATTAGCGACCCTGAGCGGTCGCTAAAAATATTGGCGACGGAAAAAATCTTCGGTCGCAGTTTTCAGTCGCTATAACCATTTATTAGCGACAGAAATTTTCGGTCGCTGTTATTTACGGTCGCTGATAGGCACTTTTCTTGTAGTGTAAATTAGTATCATATACTTGTAAGTATAATGACCTTTATAAACCTTACGAACTACATAATTTATTAATTATGGGTAATTAAACACTTAGGAAATATTATCACTACTTGATAATATTTCAAACACAAAGAACCTATATTAACTATTTAATATAGTTAATGCAATTATCTAATACTATTAACAATTTAATAATATTTTATTAACATTGTAGTATTATTCATCATTTAATAATACCTTATAAATCTTTTAAGATTAACTAATATTATTAATCATTTAATAATATTTTATTAGACTTCTAATATTATTAATCATTTAATAATATTTTATTAATTATCTAATCTTATTAATCATTTAATAATATTTTATTAAGTATATAATATTATTAATCATTTAATAATATTTTATTAATTATCTAATATTATTAATCGTTTAATAATATTTTATCAATTACCTAATATTATTAATCATTTAATAATATTTTATTAAGTATCTAATATTATTAATCATTTAATAATATTTTATTAACTTTATAATATTATTATACACTTAATAATATTTTAATAATTTTCCAATATTATTATTTATTTAATAATATTTTATTATCTTTATTATATTATTAATTTAATAATAATATTTTTAACCCTTTAAATCATTAAATCAATTATATATATATTAAAAAAATATTTATTAAATTCAAAAATACTAAAATGATTTTTGGAACATTTTTCATTTTCTGACCCGAACCTGAACCAACCCGACCCGGCTGACCCGGTCCGACCCGACCCAGTTCGGAGTTATTATTTTTTCAAACAGAACGTTTCACCACTGCGGCAGTAGCGCAAAATTTTCCGTTACAGTGTGTTTCACCGCTGTGGCGGTGAGGACCACCGCTGCGGCGGTGACACTGATTTTTAAAACCCCAATTTTCTTATTTTGATATCTTTGGTTCAAACATTGATAAAATGATATCTACACATCCAAATGACACCTAATCAGTGTTGATGTGTTCCTAACTTCTTGTTTTACAATATTTTATGGTTCAATCGTCTTTTTGAAAACGTTATACACGAAATTTATGGATCGAACCACTTAGAGTTTAAAAACAACATCCTTTGCGGTAAAAGCCATAATTTCTTTGTTATTCAATATTTTTGAAAGCTTCAAGTTGGGTTTTTCTTTAAAACTCATGTGTCTAACTTTCTAGCCATAAAAATCCAATTTCCTACTTGTACATTTCAAAATACAACATTAAACACAACATGCTTAGTTAGATTGTACCGGTAAAACGTGTTACGAATATTTCTACAATTTTTATGCATTTCTCACATACCAAATCATGTTATAAACACATAAAGCTATGAATATACATATATTACATAGTTAAATACATCTAGACCATCAAAACGAGTTTTGATCGGTTAAAAATAGATTTTAATCGTTCAAAATCGTTCTAGGCCCTAAAAAAGAAATAAGAAGGAGTTTAAAGCACTTTTAAACCTTTGTGAATTGAAGGCTCTTCTTCTTCTCCTACCAAAGTATGTGGTGAAGCTTTGTGTCATCCACTAAGCTCAACCGCTAGCTATATCACTCAACACTTAAGTGTTTCTTCTATTTTTCTCTCAAACGCTCTCTATTTTTCTCTCTAGAATTCTTGCAAATGAACTAACCAACATCACCAAGATCGTGGGAGGTCTTATTTATAGCCAACAACTAACCTTTCATTAACTTGCTAATTCACTCATGTTGGTGAAATTAAAGCCTAATCAAGCTTACTATTCCATTGAATGACCAAGTGATAGACATATGGAATGACTAGGGTGGTTGAACAACTTATGACAATGAGTGATTTAGAAGCAATCTAGGAAATCAAGCAATCCAAGTGGGACCCTCAAAAATTCAGCAAAAATGGGATGTTCAAACAAACTGACTCATCACTTCATGTCCCTATATTCAAATCAACTCATTAGATAAAAAATCTAATTTAGGTGGGACACACTAGTGACTAATTATATTCGTCTCTCCCCTCCTAGTTCTAACCCAGATCTCCATTAAAGACCATATCCCTAAGCTCTGATACCAACTGTGACGCCCCCAAATCTGAGCCCACACAGCCTAAACTTGAGTCGTCAAAAGACTACAACAAAATTATTATTACAAAGCACAACGTACAACAATACAGTGTATACTAATACACAACTAAGTCTTCACTATTATTGTCACACTATTTTTCACACGTGAAGACCCTGTTACGTTTTCATCTCCTGTTGAAAAACAATGGAACAAAAGAAGGGTGAGCTCAAATAGCCCAGTAAGAAATATCATGACTAAGATAATGATAATGACGAATAAATTATCATTAGTCTTCAACAGTTGAGTTCTGAATACAATAGACTACAAAGTTTATATCAAAAACTGTAGTTAAATTCTTAAACAATATTCAGATCAATAATAGCAGCGCAATGAGCAACCTATTAGAAGAATAATGCAGACCATAATGTCCACTCGCTTCTCTTTTTAGTAAAAACATCATCAACTTTTATCATCTGAAATACCATTAGTCATGATAATAAAAATTCACAGTTCCTGGTCATAATCATGCAGATCAACAGTTCATCTTTGCACTACGGGCCAAAGACATTCAATATAACACCAACGGTCATGATTATACCAGATTCAGCCTTTGGTCATAATCATACCAATCAACAGTTCATCTTTGCACTACGGGCCAAAGAGAACATTAACCACGTGCCATAAAAGACACCGAACAGATGTATCGCCTTTAACCTAGTATATCGCCTTTAACCTATCATCTGTTCAACAATTATATCACATCTGTGCCCCCGGCCACAGATATTCACAACAGTTTGATTCTTGATGATTAATACAAATAACAGTGATACAAATGATGAACAGAAGAACAGGATAAACAATAAGTATTTAAAGTTTACTTTGTGCAGATTCAAATAATGTCCAAATTGCCAACATGATGTGGAGTGAAATTTAAAAATGATATTCAAGATCCACAGTTCAGAATAACGATTAAAGTTCAATAGAAATGTTCAGAAAATAGGAAGGTTCAGTTGAAATAATGAAATTCAACTATTATGGAACATATAATATTTTCAGGAATTATAGAAGCAATAGTTCCATAATAAGTTTCGATTTTGGTGTATGAAAGAAAATAATATCCCTTACCGTAGCAGGTTTGATTAACAAAAGGTGAAGGGAATTAATATCCCTTACCATAGTAAGTTTGAATAATGGAAGATGAAAAAGATGGTATCCCTTATGAGTATAAAGTAAAATGATATCACTTACGAATATGGAATAAAAGTGTCATGTGATAATTCGTGTAGACAAATTATTTCCACACGAGACAAATAAAAAGGGTTATTCACCAACAGGCGGTAATCCGCGCCGTAAGGTTATTCCCATCAATTTGAATACGAAGAGTTATTCACCAAACAGGCGATAATCCGCGCCGTAAGGTTATTCCCATCGATTTGAATACGAAGAGTTATTCACCAAACAGACGATAATCCGCACCGTAAGGTTATTCTCAAAGATTAATAAGGAATGAATACAAAAGGTTATTCACCAACAGGCGGTAAACCGCGCCGTAAGGTTATTCCCACAATTTAAAACATGGAAGTAAATGACACAAGAAAGAAACGATATTATTTTCGAGAATCAAAGAATGATAATCCCTTCAAGTAAGAAAGAAAATAATATCCATTTATGATGATGAAAAGAGTGATACCCCTTACCTTAACACGTGACTGGATATTGATTTAAATGAGGTTGATCAACCTATATATTTTTAATAAAATTAGTAATTACCACATATAAATTTCAAGGTGTATGATAATTCATATATTATGCACTATCAAAATTATATATATTTAACATAATTTTTGTAGTATAATATAACTACTTTAAAATAGTTTTTAAAATAATATTCCAAAATAAATCTTCCAAAGAAAGCTTTTAAAAATGAATCTTCTCAAAGAAGAGTCTTCTAAAGGAAGATTTGTGAATACCGTGAAAAATAGGAATTTATGAAATTACTACTCTTTAATAAAAGACTTACTTGAAAATTTTTTGCACTCCTTTTGGCTTTCAAACTCTCAAAATAACCTTACTATTCTCAGAGAAAACTTATAAAATTCTTATAGAAAAATTTTATGTTTTAGGTGTAATTTTTCTATTCAGCTGAACAAGCTATTTATAGGAGAAAAGAAGTTACTATGCGCGGTAGGTGAAATAAAAAAAATTCAGTAGAGGCTGCGCAGCAGCCTCCACCAACCATCCAGCAAAACACATTTCTCACATTTCATGTGGACCCCACAGTGGGTCCCACGTGTTTCTTACTATTCACATTACTATTCACGTCACTATTCACATTACTATTCACGTCACTATTCACGTCACTATTTCAAATAGTAAAATTTATTATTATTATTTTATTTATTTATTTATTCTTCTTGTGAGTCTTGCATATAAAATAATGCTACAACAATAATTCAACAATAATGTAATAAACACGTTACAGATTATTATTAATTTAATAATATAAATTACAGTATATTTGCTACTGTGACAATTATTAGGTTCAATAATTTTAAAAACAGTGCAGCAACAATTATTGACTCAATGATATAAAATACAGTGTAATGACAATTATTAAATTAATAATGCAAAATACTGTGTAGCAACAATAATTGAATTGATAATATAAAATATTATGCAGTGACAATTATCGATGAAATGATGCGTAACAGTTACGGTGTCAATAATATGAGACACTGTGCAATACCGTGTGCTACTGTAGAGTATCGCATGCTACAATAAAATACCATAAATTACCGTATGCTACTATTCTTTTATCACCGGTATTTTAACAGTTAGCACCGTTGACTATTTTTATTAAAAAGATTACTTCTGTCGTTTTCTATATCCGACAAATATTCCGTTGTGGGGTCCACCAATAATTTGTTATTTCGGCGCCGTCGTACGACACGAATATTCCCCGACAAAACGAATATTGTCCGACAAAATAAAATTTGCACATAACATCTTTATCTTTAAACTTTATCGATTTAACTACTTACTGTTTCAGAAAAATATATATGAAGAAAAATTAAATTTTATATTTCATAAAATTCGGGGTCTTACAACCTCCTCTCCTTATGAAATTTCGTCCCCGAAATTGACGTACCTGACATTTCGAAGAGGTAAGGATACTTTGATTTCATCTCAGATTCTAGCTCCCAGATCATTTCCTCAGTATCTTGGTTCCTCCATAAAACCTTAACTTGAGGTATAACCTTTGAGCGTAGGATCTGCTCCTTCTTATCTAGGATTTTAACAGGTACCTCCTCGTATGTTAAATCCTCTGCTATAACGTCTGCTTCTAACTCAATGACGTGGTTTGGGTCCTTCACATATTTACGTAACATAGATATGTGAAAAACGTTATGGATGCGAGACATACTTGGTGGTAGGGCTAGTCTGTGTAGGCTACGGGTCCTACTCGATCGAGGATTTCAAATGGGCCAATAAATCGAGGGTTAAACTTTCCTCTCTTTCCGAATCTCGTAACTCCTTTCCATGGAGAAACACGTAAGAATACATGATCTCCGACGTTGAATCTCTCATCTCTCCGATGAAGATCAGCATAACTCTTTTGTCGTTCTTGTGCTGTCTGTATTCGTTGTCGGATCATTTGGATCTTTTCGGTCGTCAAGCGTACCAACTCGGGTCCCAACAATTTTGCTTCTCCTACCTCATTCCAACATATTGGAGAGCGACACTTCCTTCTATACAAAGCCTCGAATGGAGTCATGCTTATGCTTGCTTGGTAACTGTTGTTGTAAGAAAATTCCACCAATGGCAAGTACTTATCCCAACTTCCTTTGAAGTCTAATACACAAAGTCTCAAAAGATCTTCGAGGGTCTGGATCGTCCTTTCCGATTGTCCGTCCGTTTGAGGATGGTATGCAGAACTAAAACGTAGTTCAGTGCCCATAGCTTTTTGTAGACTGATCCAAAAGCGTGAAGTGAATCTAGGATCTCGATCAGAAACTATGGAAACTGGCATGCCATGCAATCTCACGATCTCATTTATGTACATACCGGCAAGACGTTCAAGTGAAAAGTTTTCTCGTATAGGCAAGAAATGAGCGGATTTGGTCAATCTATCTACGATGACCCAAATTGCACCTAAGCCTTGAGAAACTTTGGGAAGACCCGTCATGAAATCCATATTGATGTGTTCCCACTTCCATTCGGGAACCTCAAGTGGTTGTAATGGACCCTTAGGTACTTGATGCTCTGCCTTGACACTTTGACAAGTTAGGCACCTTGAGATAAACTCTGCAATCTCCCTTTTCATATTGTTCCACCAAAATGTATGTCGAAGATCTCGATACATCTTGGTACCTCCTGGGTGGATTGCAAACGGCGTGTTGTGTGCCTCCATCATGATTTTATACTTCAATTCAGGATCGTTAGGAACACAGAGTCGAGAGTTAACTCGAAGTTTTCCTGTTTCGTCGATTCTTGCTTCGGGGATGACACCTTCTTGTACTTTCTTCATCATGTTCATCAGTTCCGGATCGGTAGCTTGAGCAACTTTAATTTTATCCATTAAAGCTGGTTCTACTCGCATGTGAGCAATCTTCGAGTGGGTCCCTGATGTCTTTAGCTCTATCTCCATCTTTTGCAAGTCGTACAAAATACACTTTTGTGTTGTCAGCAGTGCACTTGTACTCGCATAAGATCTTCTGCTCAAAGCGTCAGCTACAACGTTTGCCTTTCCCGGGTGATACTGGATTGTGTGGTCGTAATCCTTCAACAGCTCAAGCCAACGTCGTTGTCGCATGTTGAGTTCCTTCTGGGTGAAGAAATACTTGAGACTTTTATGATCCGTATAGATATCCACCTTTTCTCCGTACAAGTAGTGTCTCCAGATCTTCAATGCGAAAACGACTGCTACCAACTCTAGATCATGAGTAGGATAATTTTTCTCATAATCTTTGAGTTGTCGAGAGGTACAGGCTATAATCTTTCCATGTTGCATAAGGATACAGCCTAAACCTTTGCCTGAAGCATCGCTATATATGACAAATTCTCGTGATCCTGATGGTATGGTCAGAATAGGAACTGAAATAAGTCTCCTCTTGAGTTTTTGGAACTTTTCTCACATTCCTCGCTCGATATAAGTTTTGTACTAGAACGAATGATACCGATATCTAATAATTAAACTTTCAATCTCTTGGCGTTCTATGGGAGTCATTTGGTATGAGACTTTAAAAATGGGCTTAGTACCGGGTTCAAGATCGATACAGAATTCAATTTCACGGTTTGTGGGTAAGCCAGAAAGTTCCTTAGGAAAAACGTCAGGAAACTCATTAACAATGGAAATATCATTCAAGTTTGACGTGTTTTTGTTCAAATCAGTAACATGAGCTAAAAAGGCTTGACATCCGTTTTTCAATAAACGAATGACTTTATGACTAGAGATAACAGTTACAGATTTCAACGGTTTAGTTGCTTGAATTTGCATGAAAGGTTGATTACGAATATAAAAACTAATAATCTTATGAAAACAATCAATTTTAGCATGATGGGTAGTCAACCAATCAATTCCTAAAATCACATCAAAATCATTCATCTCCAAAGAAATAAGGTCAACAGATAATGTGAGGTTGTTAATTTGAACTAGGCAAGATTTATAGATAGTAAATGTAATAGTTATTTCTCCAAATGAGGTTTCAACTGATAAGACAAGATTTAAGTTTTCAATAGTCAAATTTAAACGTTGAGTACATATAGGTGAGATAAAAGAGTGGATAGAGACAGTATCTAACATGGCATAGACTTCTCGAGAATTGATTCAGCTTACCGGTTATCACCTCATTCGATTTCTTGATCATCAAGGCTGTCATCATCAAATCGAGTCCCATATACTTCATCCGGATCTTCATATATTTCAATCATGGGAATACCGCTAAATAATTTTCTAACAAACTGTTTCTCGGATTCATCAACTTCATCAGTAGTAACGTACCAATGATTTCCATAAGAATAGTATTTTCGATAGACTGCAGTTTCCATGATAGTGACTAACTTAACCTGAATTCCTTTAAATTGTAACGCCCAAAAGTATAGAAACGTCATTTTTAAATAATCTTGAAACTCATAGCTGGAACACCATAAATCCCAAAGACTTTTATGAAAAGTCCATATATTCTGATCCTTTGTTATAGAGCATAACCAGGTGATATGACTCTCCCAATTAGTGAGTAAATTAAAGGCAATAATTTCTGCAAGTTCATTACTTCCTTTAATTGCTTCTAGGAATGGATCTGGAATGTCTGTAGCAGATCTTTCACCTTCATCCTTACTAGATAGAACACGCATAATTTTTGCCTTAGGCAAATGATTCAACACTGAGTTTGCAAGAAGATTATTCGTCGCCTCTTGTTTTGCAGCTACATTTATTTCGGTCATTTCATAGTTAACCTCCTGATTTCCAGATGCCATACCTAACTGTGGTCACAAAATAATTGTTAGTTCAAACAAACTGACTCATCACTTCATGTCCCTATATTCAAATCAACTCATTAGATAAAAAATCTAATTTAGGTGGGACACACTAGTGACTAATTATATTCGTCTCTCCCCTCCTAGTTCTACCCCAGATCTCCATTAAAGACCATATCCCTAAGCTCTGATACCAACTGTGACGCCCCCAAATCTGAGCCCACACAGCCTAAACTTGAGTCGTCAAAAGACTACAGCAAAATTATTATTACAAAGCACAACGTACAACAATACAGTGTATACTAATACACAACTAAGTCTTCACTATTATTGCCACACTATTTTTCAACACGTGAAGACTACGACAGCTATTCCTCAGACTCTCACTCCATCCCCCGGCTAGACCCTGTTACGTTTTCATCTCCTGTTGAAAAACAATGGAACAAAAGAAGGGTGAGCTCAAATAGCCCAGTAAGAAATATCATGACTAAGATAATGACGAATAAATTATCATTAGTCTTCAACAGTTGAGTTCTGAATACAATAGACTACAAAGTTTATATCAAAAACTGTAGTTAAATTCTTAAACAATGTTCAGATCAATAATAGCAGCGCAATGAGCAACCTATTAGAAGAATAATGCAGACCATAATGTCCACTCGCTTCTCTTTTTAGTAAAAACATCATCAACTTTTATCATCTGAAATACCATTAGTCATGATAATAAAAATTCACAGTTCCTGGTCATAATCATGCAGATCAACAGTTCATCTTTGCACTACGGGCCAAAGACATTCAATATAACACCAACGGTCATGATTATACCAGATTCAGCCTTTGGTCATAATCATACCAATCAACAGTTCATCTTTGCACTACGGGCCAAAGAGAACATTAACCACGTGCCATAAAAGACACCGAACAGATGTATCGCCTTTAACCTAGTATATCGCCTTTAACCTATCATATGTTCAACAATTATATCACATCTGTGCCCCCGGCCACAGATATTCACAACAGTTTGATTCTTGATGATTAATACAAATAACAGTGATACAAATGATGAACAGAAGAACAGGATAAACAATAAGTATTTAAAGTTTACTTTGTGCAGATTCAAATAATGTCCAAATTGCCAACATGATGTGGAGTGAAAATTAAAAATGATATTCAAGATCCACAGTTCAGAATAACGATTAAAGTTCAATAGAAATGTTCAGAAAATAGGAAGGTTCAGTTGAAATAATGAAATTCAACTATTATGGAACATATAATATTTTCAGGAATTATAGAAGCAATAGTTCCATAATAAGTTTCGATTTTGGTGTATGAAAGAAAATAATATCCCTTACCGTAGCAGGTTTGATTAACAAAAGGTGAAGGGAATTAATATCCCTTACCATAGTAAGTTTGAATAATGGAAGATGAAAAAGATGGTATCCCTTATGAGTATAAAGTAAAATGATATCACTTACGAATATGGAATAAAAGTGTCATGTGATAATTCGTGTAGACAAATTATTTCCACACGAGACAAATAAAAAGGGTTATTCACCAACAGGCGGTAATCCGCGCCGTAAGGTTATTCCCATCAATTTGAATACGAAGAGTTATTCACCAAACAGGCGATAATCCGCGCCGTAAGGTTATTCCCATCGATTTGAATACGAAGAGTTATTCACCAAACAGACGATAATCCGCACCGTAAGGTTATTCTCAAAGATTAATAAGGAATGAATACAAAAGGTTATTCACCAACAGGAGGTAAACCGCGCCGTAAGGTTATTCCCACAATTTAAAACATGGAAGTAAATGACACAAGAAAGAAACGATATTATTTTCGAGAATCAAAGAATGATAATCCCTTCAAGTAAGAAAGAAAATAATATCCATTTATGATGATGAAAAGAGTGATACCCCTTACCTTAACACGTGACTGGATATTGATTTAAATGAGGTTGATCAACCTATATATTTTTAATAAAATTAGTAATTACCACATATAAATTTCAAGTTGTATGATAATTCATATATTATGCACTATCAAAATTATATATATTTAACATAATTTTTGTAGTATAATATAACTACTTCAAAATAGTTTTTAAAATAATATTCCAAAATAAATTTTCCAAAGAAAGCTTTTAAAAATGAATCTTCTCAAAGAAGAGTCTTCTAAAGGAAGATTTGTGAATACCGTGAAAAATAGGAATTTATGAAATTACTACTCTTTAATAAAAGACTTACTTGAAAATTTTTTGCACTCCTTTTGGCTTTCAAACTCTCAAAATAACCTTACTATTCTCAGAGAAAACTTATAAAATTCTTATAGAAAAATTTTATGCTTTAGGTGTGATTTTTCTATTCAGCTGAACAAGCTATTTATAGGAGAAAAGAAGTTACTATGCGCGGTAGGCAAAACACATTTCTCACATTTCATGTGGGCCCCACAATGGGTCCCACGTGTTTCTTACTATTCACATTACTATTCACGTCACTATTCACGTTACTATTCACGTCACTATTCACGTTACTATTTCAAATAGTAAAATTTATTATTATTATTTTATTTATTTATTTATTTATTTATTCTTCTTGTGAGTCTTGCATATAAAATAATGCTACAACAATAAGTCAACAATAATGTAATAAACACGTTACAGATTATTATTAATTTAATAATATAAATTACAGTATATTTGCTACTGTGACAATTATTAGGTTCAATAATTTTGAAAACAGTGCAGCAACAATTATTGACTCAATGATATAAAATACAGTGAAATGACAATTATTAAATTAATAATGCAAAATACTGTGTAGCAACAATAATTGAATTGATAATATAAAATATTATGCAATGACAATTATCGATGAAATGATGCGTAACAGTTACGGTGTCAATAATATGAGACACTGTGCAATACCGTGTGCTACTGTAGAGTACCGCATGCTACAATAAAATACCAGAAATTACCGTATGCTACTATTCTTTTATCACCGGTATTTTAACAGTTAGCACCGTTGACTATTTTTATTAAAAAGGTTACTTCTGTCGTTTTCTATATCCGACAAATATTCCGTTGTGGGGTCCACCAATAATTTGTTATTTCGGCGCCGTCGTACGACACGAATATTCCCCGACAAAACGAATATTGTCTGACAAAATAAAATTTGAACATAACATCCTTAACTTTAAACTTTATCGATTTAACCACTTACTGTTTCAGAAAAATATATATGAAGAAAATTTAAATTTTATATTTCATAAAATTCGGGGTCTTACACATTAAATATTCTAGGTTACCTTTAATTAAATCAAGCATTGAGCTTGTTTAATTAATTACATGGACTAGTAATTAAATTAATTACATTGACTACTAGGTTAATATCTTTGACCTAGTTTATCAACTCATTTGGATTTAAAATATAATCCAATTAGATTTGCTTTAATTAACTATAGACCTTGTTTTAATTCTTTAAATAAATATACGCATACACAAGTTCATTTATTTAATTATCTAGAGTACAATTAATTAGTACAAAAAGTTTAAATTCATTGTCAAATATTTATTAAGTATATTTACAATGACTAATGAAATTCGTGGTTATTACATTCTCCCCCCTTATAAGAATTCTGTCCCCGGAATTACAAATTTAAACTACTCAAAAAGATTCGGATAGTTAGCCATCATCTTTTCTTCAATCTCCCACGTTGCTTCATCAGCGTTGTGGTTCCTCCAAAGGATTTTGACAGAATGTATAACCTTATTCCGTAATTTCTGCTCTTTCCTATCTAGTATCTGGACATGAATTTCCTCGTGTGATAAGTCTTTCTCCACTTGTATTGGCTCATAGGATATGACATGTTTGTAGTCTGGCTTGTATGGTCGCAACACTGATACGTGAACCTCGTACGCCACTTCACCCACTCTCTTTAATATCTCGAACGGTCCTATGAACCTCGAACTTAGCTTCCCTTTCTTTCCAAATCGGATCTTCCCCCTCCGATACCTTCATGAACACAAAACTCCCAACTTTGAAGTCTCGCTTATGTCGATGTAAATCGGCGTACTTCTTCTGACGGTCTTGAGCTGCTACTAGCTGAGCTCTTATTACTTTGATAATTTCTACAGTCTGTTGAACCAATTCTGGTCCCAACAATCGTCGTTCTCCTACCTCATCCCAACATAGAGGTGTTCTACATTTTCTTCCGTACAATGCTTCGTAAGGCGGCATGCCTATGCTCGCATAATAACTGTTGTTGTATGCAAACTCAACCAGTGGTAGATGGTTTTCCCAACTGCCCTTGAAATCCATCACGCAGACCCTGAGCATGTCTTCCAATGTCTGTATTGTTCTTTCACTTTGCCCATCTGTCTGCAGATGATACGTTGTACTCATTCTTAACTGTGTCCCTAATCTCTCCTGAAGACTTCTCCAAAATTTTGACGTGAAGCGCAGATCTCTGTCTGACACAATCGATATCGGCACCCCATGTCTCGAAACTATCTCCTTGATGTACAGTTTAGCCAATTGATCCAAACTAAACTTAATCATGATCGGCAAAAAGTGCGCTGACTTTGTTAGTCGATCCACAATCACCCATATTACATCATATCCCTTCTGTGTTGCTGGAAGTCCTACCACAAAATCCATTGTGATATGCTCCCATTTCCACTCAGGAATTTCTAACGGCTGTAGTAATCCACTTGGTCTCTGATGTTCGGCCTTTACCCTTTGACAAGTTAGGCATCGGCTGGCACATTCTACAACCTCCCTTTTTAAATTCGACCACTAAAAATGCTGACGCAGATCTTGATACATCTTCGTACTTCCCGGATGTACCGAGTATCTCGTACTGTGGGCCTCTTGCAAAATCTCCTCTCGTAGTTCAGGTACCAGTGGTACCCAAACACGATTTTCAAACCTTAGCAATCCCATGCTATCCTCTTTAAATTTTACCTCTTCTCCTTCGGTCATTCTCATCCTTATTCTGACACACTCTTCATCTTTGTCTTGAGCCTCTTTCACCCTATCTAATAGGGTTGGGCTCACTTCCACTTCCATTGACTCATTTGGAGTTCTCACCTCCAACTCCATTCGAGTCATCTCTTGAACTAATTGTTCTTGATCTGTCAATGTGAACAATTTCTCCCTGCTCTTTCTACTTAGAGCATCTGCTACTACGTTGGCCTTGCTGGGATGGTATAGAATTTCACAATCATAGTACTTGATCAATTCTAACCATCTCCATTACCTCATATTCAACTCCTTCTGTGTGAAGATATACTTCAGACTCTTATGGTCTGTGAATATCTCATATTTCTCTCCATACAAATAATGTCTCCAAATTTTAAGGGCAAACACTACCGTTGCCAGCTCTAAGTCGTGGGTAGGGTATCCCTTCTCATAATCCTTCAATTGTCTGGATGCATACGCAACGACTTTGTCGTTTTGCATAAGCACATAACCAAGACCCTTATGCGATGCATCACTGTAGACCGTAAAACCTCTCGTATCGTCCGGTAAAGTCAATACAGATGTTTCACTAAGTCTTTTCTTTAACTCCTGAAAACTCTGCTCACACTTCTCCGTCCATACATATTTCACTGTCTTCCTCGTTAAATTTGTCAACGGCGTTGCTATCTTTGAAAAATCTTGGATGAATCTCCGATAGTAACCCGCTAACCCCAAGAAACTTCTAACCTCCGTCGGCGTCCTTGGTTGTTTCTAATTCATCACCGCTTCAACCTTCGTTGGATCCACTGAAACTCCCTCCTTGTCAATAACATGACCTAAAAATTGAACTCTCTCCAACCAGAATTCACATTTCGAAAATTTAGCGTACAATTGCTCATTCTGTAAAATCTCAAACACCAATCTTAGGTGTTCAGCATACTCCTCCTCCGTTTTGGAATACACCCAAATATCGTCAATAAACACGACTACAAATTTATCCAAGTACTGCTTGAATATTCTGTTCATAATGTCCATAAATGCGGCTGACGCATTCGTTAGTCCAAACCACATCACCAGAAACTCATAATGTCCATATCAAGTTCTGAATGCCGTCTTGGGTACATCCTCCTTCCTGACTTTCAACTGCTGATAACCAGTCCTCAAATCAATCTTTGAAAAGTACTTCGCCCCTTTCAATTGATCGAAGAGATCGTCAATTCGTGGCAACGGGTACTTGTTCTTAATTATTACCTTATTCAGCTCTCTATAATCCATACACAGTTTCATCGATCCATCCTTATTCTTTATAAACAACACAAGTGCTCTCCATGGAGAAACACTTGGCTGAATGTACTTATTATCCAACAACTCCTGCAGTTGAATCATTTACTCCTTCATTTCTATCAGAGCCATCCTATATGGTGCCTTCGATATTGGTGTTGTCCCGGGTACCAAATCGATTACAAATTCTATCTCCCTATCTGGCGGTAAACCTGACAGTTCATCTGGAAATACATCCATGAACTCCCTAACTACTGGTATTTGCTCCATCTCGGGATTTACCATTTGTGTATCCACTACGTGAGCCAAATACCCTACACAACCTTTCTTCAACAGTTTCTTGGCCTACATCATCGTCAGACATGTTGATTGTCTAGACGACTTGCTGCCATAAAATACGACCTTAGACTTGTTCGGTGTCTTAAGGTGTATACACTTCTTTTGACAATCAATTACCGCTCTGTGGTTAAACAACCAATCCATTCCAAGTATAACTTCAAACTCCCCCAAACGTATTGGAATTAAATTCACCTTTAGTTTCTGACCCCTGATTTCAGTATAACAATTTCTATGTATATACCCTACAAGAATCACTTCTTTATTTGCAACTTCTATGTTCATTGGGTTCTCTAGGAAATTCTAACCGTCTAGCGAATTCATCAGACACAAATGAACAGGTAGCACCCGAATCAAACAATACATATGCATTTATATCATTGATCGGAATAATACCTGACACCACGTCTTTTGATTCAACGGCGTCCTGCACCGTCATGTTGAAAGTCCGTGCCGTTGGTTTATTCTGTGGCACCGGGCCTCCAATGGTAAGCTTGTTGTTGTTGTTTCCCTTATAGCCCGAACTCCCTCCGATATTCTTTCTCTTTGGACAATCCTTCAACTGATGGTTCATCGCTCCACATGAGAAACAACCCTTCCTCTTAGGCGTGGGACAATTGGGAGCGATGTGCCCCTCTTGCCCACAGTTGTAGCAGACGTTCTTTCCCCTCATACATTCTCCCGCCTGATTTTTCCCGCAGTTACTGCATTTGTTGCCTTTCTTCTGTTCACACCTTTGGGGTGTCCCCGAACTGCTGTTGCTGTTGTTCCACTTGCGCTTGTTCAAGTTACTACCCCCACTGCTGTTGCTTTCTCGGTTTCCCCATCGTTTCTCTTCTTGTTACGTTCCTGGTTATATTTGTTGAGGGCCTCATTTCCCCCTTCAGCTATTATAGATTTCTCCAGCAACGTTGCGAAGTTAGTAATTTGAAGAACAGCGACCCTACTGTAAACCCATTGTTTCAGCCCTTGTTCAAACCTCCTTGATGTCCTTGCTTCCGTCTCCACCTGGTGTAGAGCAATTCTTGCCAATTCGTTGAACTTGGCGGCATAATCGGATACGGTCATACTACCTTGCTTGAGTTCCAGGAATTTGACCTCCATCATGGCCTGTGTACTTTTTGGGAAGTAGTTCTCCAGGAACACTTCCTTGAATCGCGCCCACGCGATCGTTCCCTCCCCTGCTCTACTCTTATTGGCCTTCCACCAGTGGCCGGTCTCCCCTTTCATCATAAAGGTAGCAAATGAGGTCATTTGCTCCTCCGCGACTCGTGCGACCTCGAAGACTTTTTCCATCTCCTCTAACCAGGTCTGTGCTTCTATAGGATCTGTGGTCCCTCTGAATTCGGGTGGTCCTATCAGTTTGAAATCCTTAAAGCTTGCTAGTGGAGCGGCATGGTTTGGTGCTCCAGCAGCTTTTGCGTTGCGTCCGCGGAATGCTCCCATTAGCATTTCCATGAACTCTAAGACTGGGTTTGGCGGCACCCCTCCTGCATTAACTGACTCTTCAGGTGGTGGTGGGGGTAATCGTTGATTTCTTCTCCGTGGCGGCATTTTCTGTATAAAGAAAATTTAATTTATTAAAGTTGTTTCAATCTTTTTACTCTCATTTTGTAGCTTAAGTAATTTAAACTAAAGCACAAATAATCATCCCGACACATATAAACATTAACGGAAATGCATTTATATTCATATGCTAAAACACAGTGCATAACACTTTTACATCATAAGCATACTGCTATAAATGCTACTAACCCCGACCGTTAAAACAAAAGACGGGATCTAACATAAACATATCCCACAACTTCATAGAGTTATGATTTACAATTTACTAACCCTCTATCAAAACAAAAGTTGGGTTTGTACTGCATCTATGTACATACAACATAAATAAAGAAAATAATACACTCTGCATTCCTCAATGAATAGCATTGTAGTACTCCTCATCTCCGATAGCCCTGACCACGCCCCTACTAATGGTGTGCAAGGTCTGGCCCTCCTCAGCAGGGTAATAGTGCACCTTACTCTGGAATCTACCAAAGGATGAGCGATAGACATAACTGAGCCTATCTATCTTCACCCTCTTCTCCCTGACCTCGTCCTCTAGCTCTAGCATCTGCCCGTGAGCTGCATCCCTCTGGATCTCCATGTCCATTCTGTCCTCTATCGCCTCCTGCCATTGGGCACAGATGGCGACTTTCTCTGCCTGAACCTGCTAAACCTTCAACTCAACCTCGACTAACCTAGTCTCAGCCACTGCAAACTCAGCCTGCAGCTCCACATCCTGATCTACGAGCTGATGAGTTAGCACTGCAAAGTGCTCCACCGAATCCTCATATCCCTGTACATGATCCTCCAGTCTTACGATCCTCTCTTTCAGCTCCGTGTTCTCGCCAGAGAACTGGTAAGCTGCATCCTTGTATTGATCCTCCATATGCTGATGGGTCAGATTCTGCTCCTCTAAATGCTGGACCCTTGCCTCCAGCTCCTCATTCCTAGTAGTCAATCCCTCTATGATGTCAGTGGCAGTAGTGTCCATGCCATAAGCTGACTCATCCTCCTCAGACTCATTAGACTCTGCCTTTTCCTCACTGTAAGGGCTCATCACACTGCCCCAGACGGGCTCCACGCGATCTCCCTCCTCGGGATCTGACTCCGGCCCCTCAACTGGTGCAGCCACCCGTGGTTGTGCGGTATCCATATGCATATCCGTATAAATCACCTCATCCACAACAGTACTCGACTGTCTTATCTCCGTCATCCTACAATCATGAAAAACTAACACATGTCAGTACAGAAATAAAATATATTCATTGATGAAATGAAATGATATTTTATCATGTACATCTAGGCTCGATGGATTTTCTCAATCCACCTCCAAAAATACACAATATGATGAATCTCCCCGATTCATCTCCTAACGCACTCAATATGAGTTTAATACTAAAGTTATAACTTAGGTTTCACAAATCCTAACGCTTCTAACCTACAGCTTTGATACCAACCTGTGACGACCCCAAATCCGGGTTCATTAACCTCGGGTTTGGTTCTCACTGTACAATACTTAACAACAATGAAATACATAAATTGTATTCAAACTACGTGGAATAATACAAAAGGTTCCTTCTCAAAAGGCTACACTTCCCAAGGTCTATTAGCTTAATCTTAATCATTACATATCTTAAGGGAAATACAAAAGATTTACAAAGAAATTACATAACAGTAATTTAAACTTGCATGCATTTACTAAACTACGCATTCGCTTTCCCCTTGCCTTTGTCCGATTTAGAGCTTTCGGGATTGGCTGAAATATAGTCATGATATAGCAAGAATGAGCAACTAAAGGGCTCAGCAAGTTTATAAACAACAACATAAGATATATCACAATGAAGGGAAATAACTTCAAGGTTTTCAACAATAACAATTTGTGAAAGATATCAAGAATCAATATTCAATATAAGAATGGATTGACTATTTAATGCTGAGTGGTCTTTAATGACCGTGAACTGCTACTAAGGTAGAACAGATATACAATGTCTGACACCTTGTTAAAAATAACAGATATACAATGTCCTCTCATGTCCTATATATATGCATAACATTTAAATTTCTTGTGCGCATTCAGTTTCCCGACAAATAAAAATCTCCTTTAACTAGGGTTGTTGTTTCTTAGTCTTACTGTAAGAATCCGCATCAGCCAATGGTTTGGATAAACTTTTATATTTGTCTAGCTGAAACAATTAGCTTAGACATTCTTAAACAGTTGCAAAAGCACTATGTGCGAATACAATAATCAATAGCAATGTGAAGTAATTTTTGGATAATTAATTCACTCAAAGGTCTGTCAAATAACTACGAGTGTACATACTTGCTCAACAATAATTGAATTACTCAATGTAAATACGGTTGAAGAATAACTGCAACAATAAATACAAGTTAAGGTGTAGAAAACTTGTCTCGTGCGTCGTCTACGGCTAACCAACTTAATTTAACAATCCTTCAACGGACCTAACAATTAAATTAGTTTGATCTTAAATTAGTATCATATACTTGTAAGTATAATGACCTTTATAAACCTTACGAACCACGTAATTTATTAATTATGGGTAATTAAACACTTAGGAAATATTATCACTACTTGATAATATTTCAAACACAAAGAACCTATATTAACTATTTAATATAGTTCATGCAATTATCTAATATTATTAACAATTTAATAATATTTTATTAACATTGTAGTATTATTCATCATTTAATAATACCTTATAAATCTTTTAAGATTAACTAATATTATTAATCATTTAATAATATTTTATTAACTATCTAATACTATTAATCATTTAATAATATTTTATTAGACTTCTAATATTATTAATCATTTAATAATATTTTATTAAGTATCTAATATTATTAATCGTTTAATAATATTTTATCAATTATCTAATATTATTAATCGTTTAATAATATTTTATTAAGTACCTAATATTATTAATATTTAATAATATTTTATTAAGTATCTAATATTATTAATCATTTAATAATATTTTATTAACTTTATAATATTAGTATACACTTGATAATATTTTAATAATTTTCCAATATTATTATTTATTTAATAATATTTTATTACCTTTATTATATTATTAATTCAATAATAATATTTTTAACCCTTTAAATCAATTATTTTTTCAAACAGAACGTTTCACCGCTGCGGTGGTGAGATCTACCGCTATGACAGTAGCGCAAAAATTTTCGTTACAGTGTGTTTCACCGTTGCGGCGGTGACACTGATTTTTAAAACCCTAATTTTCTTATTTTGATCTCTTTGGTTCAAACATTAATAAAATGATATCTACACATCGAAATGACACCTGATCAATGTTGATGTGTTCCTAACTTCTTGTTTTACAATATTTCATGGTTCGATCGTCTTTTTGAAAACGTTATACACGAAATTTACGGATCGAACCACTTAGAGTTTAAAAACAACATCATTTGCGGTAAAAGCCATAACTTCTTTGTTATTCAATATTTTTGAAAGCTTCAAGTTGGGTTTTTCTTTAAAACTCATGTATCTAACTTTCTAGCCATAAAAATCCAATTTCCCACTTGTACATTTCAAAACACAACATGCTTAGTTAGATTGTACCGGTAAAACGTGTTATGAATATTTCTACAATTTTTATGCATTTCTCACATACCAAATCATGTTATAAACACATAAATCTATGAATATACATATATTACATAGTTAAATACATCTAAACCATCAAAACGAGTTTTGATCGGTTAAAAATAGATTTTAATCGTTCAAAATCGTTCTAGGCCCTAAAAAAGAAATAAGAAGGAGTTTAAAGCACTTTTAAACCTTTGTGAATTGAAGGCTCTTCTTCTTCTCCTATCAAAGTATGTGGTGAAGCTTTGTGTCATCCACTAAGCTCAACCTCTAGCTATATCACTCAACACTTAAGTGTTTCTTCTATTTTTCTCTCTAGAATTCTTGCAAATGAACTAACCAACATCACCAAGATTGTGGGAGGTCTTATTTATAGCCAACAACTAACTCTTCATTAACTTGCTAATTCACTCATGTTGGTGAAATTAAAGCCTAATCAAGCTTACTATTCCATTGAATGACCAAGTGATAGACATATGGAATGACTAGGGTGGTTGAACAACTTATGACAATGAGTGATTTAGAAGCAATCTAGGAAATCAAGCAATCCAAGTGGGACCCTCAAAAATTTAGCAAAAATGGAATTTTCCAAGCCATTTTTCCTTTAATTTTTCTACTTTAATTATACATATATATATATATATATATATATATATATATATATAACAATTTTAACCAATTTTGACTTCCTATTGGGCTCGACTTTGGACTCTAGGATTAAATATATTGGGCTCATTCAATTTGATTGTTTGGGCTCAATTTAAATAACACATTGGACTCACATTAAATATTCTAGGTTACCTTTAATTAAATCAAGCATTGGGCTTGTTTAATTAGTTACATGGACTAGTAATTAAATTAATTACATAGACTACTAGGTTAATATCTTTGACCTAGTTTATCAACTTATTTGGATTTAAAATATAATCCAATTAGATTTGTTTTAATTAACTATACACCTTGCTTTAATTCTTTAAATAAATATACACGTACACAAGTACATTTATTTAATTATCTAGAGTACAAAAAGTTTAAATTCATTGCTAAATATTTATTAAGTATATTTACAATGACTAATGATATTCGTGGTCATTACAAAAATTATTGATTATAGATTAATTATTAATTATGGGGAATTTTTGGGAATTTTAAAAAGAACAATTAATTATATAAAATATAAAGTAATAAATTATATATTTTATATGAGAAAATGCAATTAAATATAATGAAATTTATAATTATATAAATTATATAAGGGTAAATATATAATTTATATAAGAGAATACATTTATTAAGGAAAAGGTTAGTAATTATATAAATTATGCAAAATTATATTGTATAGTTTATATAAAATACTGAAAAACAATAATTAATAAATATAGATAATTCTTATTTTAATAAGATAATTTATATTTATGAAAAAAAGAATTATTTCTATTTTTATGAGATTTAATATTTTTGTGAATTAGATATGTGAAAGAAATATTACAATACATAATATATACATATATAAATTATTATATATATATATATATATATATATATATATATATATAGAAAATACATGGATATTTACGTAATGTATATATAACAATGTTGAAACGTTGAAAAATTTAATTTTATTAAATTCTGTGTATTATCTTATTAACTTTGGAAGTATAAAATACTTCATATAATTACATGCATGTCATTATGCGTGTACAAAATTTATCAAGTAAAGTATTTTAAAAATATATAAATATTATTTATAAATTATTTTATGAATTTTGTTAAATAAAAATAAATATTTTATATACATTATATAAAATATTTATTACCCGAAACAATTGCGTAATGTATTAAATTAGGAACGATGCGTAAAATTTTCACCGACTTAACTCCAAGTCGGTGGACTTGGAGTGAACATTAAAAATTACTCACCAATTAAGTTATTAAGCATGCTTGGATTAATATCAATTGCCAAACACCAAACAACCATCCTATCTCTATATTTCCTTTCTTCTCCCACCACCACCATCCGCCACCCGTCACCCGTAGCCACCATCACCGCCAAGAAAGAAAAAAAAAAGTTTTTGTGCCTAGAAGGAGTTATCAAGCTTCATTAAAGAAGTATCAAGCTTTTGGAAGGTATAAAACTAAATTATTTGGATTATTTTGTTTTTATTGTGACAAAATAATTTTAATGAAAAATTAGTAAATATTATATAATTTTTAGATGTGTATGGATGGATTATATTATGCTTAGATTAATTATGTGGTGAAAATAATGACCAAAAATGGTATAATATTTCGGTTGGCTGGCACTGTTAACGCAAAAAAGGAAGAAAAAATTTTAGGCCGCCTGCGCATTGTGCGCGGCCAAATTTTTTCTTCCAGACCAAGGACGAAACGGCGATGTTTCGGAGCGGAAAGGATTTTTGGCCGCGCCATGCGTGACGATCGAATTTCTGTAACCGGCCCGTAGAAACGACGTCATTTGGAGCAGAGGGAGGCTGGTCCGCGCAATGCGCGACGGACCAAAGTTCTACAAAATTACGGTTTTGCCACCAAACCGAATTTTTAATATAATTACGAAAATGCCATCTAGATTTTTATTAATTAAAATAAATGTTTAAAAATTAATAAAAATTATATAAAAAAAATAAGAAAAATATATAAAAAAGTTTTATAAATTAAATTTAATAATTTTTCAATTTTGAGGAATAATTCCAATTAATAATTAAGTGCTTTATACGTGAAGACATAAAAGGATATGGTTAAATTAAATAACCAAATTTGATTATAATTAATTATAAACACCAATATAGATCCAAAGGGTAGAACAATTATATTATGAGTGATATTAATTACATAAATTAATATCATAGATTACTAAATTATTATTATTTGATTATGTTATTATTATAGGTTGTCCAAGAAAGTTTAATTAGTTGTTAAGTTAGTAATCGAACATCGAGACTGTAATATCCCAGATATTTACAAGATTTGTAAATAAGATTTTAAATATTAATTAAAGGTTATGGTTTAAAACCTAGAGTTGTAGAAGTGAGATGTGTGAAAAATGGGTGAACATTTTTTTTAACATAATTTATTTGTTAGAAATTAAATGTGGAAATATTTTAATGATGCATGTAGAGAATTTATTAAGGAAATAAATTCAATTGAAAAGTGAAGGTGGTTATATTAATATACATATATACCTAAAGTGTGCTTGTTAGCCAAACAAGTTGATGAGTAAATTAAATACTCAATTAAACTAATAAATTAATTAGTTTAAATATGAAGTCTTGAAATATAATTAATTAGGTTAATTATATTAGTATGAATTAAGTTGTGGAAAATTTAGGATGATTGTCTTGGATGGCAATAATGTGAAGTAATTAATTAAGTAATTAACTTAATTATTAAGTTGTTGTATAGAGTTCATTAATGGATTTAAAACAAGCCCAAGTTATGGAAGATGTGTGAGTTGTGTTGGGTAGCCCAAGTAATTAAATAAGAGAGCCCAATGCAAAGTAAACTATATAGCCCAATCATTTAAAAAGTCAATTAATAGTCAAAGTGTTGGAAAATTTGGTTGAGTATAGAGAATTAACTAATGTAGGGTTAATTGAATAATCCTAGTTAGTAGATAAGAAAGAGCATTAACCGAACATTGGTTAATTGCTAGGTGAATGAATGTGATGATGAGAATTAACTAGGGATGAGTTAATTGAGTAACCCTAGGTAGTAAATCAATTAAAGATTTAACTATGCATGGATTAGTTGTAAGAAGAATATTATAGATACAATTATGTATGTATATAATTTACCAAGATATAATTGGTAGGTGACCATGGGTTGCATGTTGTAGAGAATTAACCATACATTGGTTAATGGTTAGTTAAAATTGTAAGTATTATATATATATATATATATATATATATATATATATATATATATATAATAAAAATAAAGGAAAAATGGTGGAGTGTTGACCAAATATGGGGTCCCACTTGGAGATTGAGTAAAAATATATGTTGCTTGTATTCAATTTAAATTGGTCAATTCAAGCTATGATGTAATTTAAATACAAGGTTATTGGTGAATATGTAGAGATATATATGTTGCAAGTATATGAATTGGTAGAGAGTTAACCAATGTTGGTTAAATGAATTAACCAATGGGTGGTTCACCAACCCTAGTCAATGAAGATGGTCAATTCTTATGAATTTATGTTGTAAAGAACTAACCATTGTTAGGTTACTTGTTAACCCTAAGTGGTAATAAAAATAAAACATTAACCAATGCTAGAGTTAAGTGTTAGTAATTATATAAATATATTGAATATATATGTATAATTGATTGTAAAGAATTAACCCTACTTGGGTTATTTGGTAGAAGATGTGTGTATGTTTAATTGATGAGCTTGAACCATAGTTGATAGTTGAGTTATCATAGGTTATAAGAGTAAGGGCCTTAACCAAACTTTGGTTAAGTGTTGGAGAAAGTTGCTTTTGTTTTACTCAACCTATAGCTTGTAAGCATCTTGACATGGGTCAATCACTTGGTCAATCAAGGTTGTCATTCAAAGAAATAGTAAGCATGTTTAAGACCTCTAATTGACTAGTGTTGGTTGCTTAGGATGCTTAAGTAGGATTAGGATTGTCCTATATATAAGACTCTCCTAATGCATTATAGAGAGTTTGCGCATTTGCTTCTTTTTACTAACTTATTTTTAACAGATCAAAAGTTATTTTGATGATCTAGAAGTATAAATCTATGATATATAGGTAGATTCATGGTTTAGTATGTTTAATACATGAATTGGTATGTGTGTTACGCAAATAAATGGAAGAAAATTCCATATTGCGATTTACCGGTAACACTTAGATGATTCAATCTTAAATTTTTGTCAAAACGTTATCAAAAATGTGATCAAACCATGAAATGTTGTGAAACAATAAGTTAGGAAGACAACAACACTTAGTTTGTGTCATTTGGATGTGTAGATTTTATTATATTCAAGATTGAACCATTAAAACCAAGGATTTGTGATTTTAGTTTTCACTTTGTCCTTGTGATCAGTTTTTAGTCCACTTACGTTTGTAATTTGGATTTGTGATATAAAGAGAAATTGTAGAGGGGGAAATTCGGATGCGAATGGACTCATGAATCACCCCAAAATATATTAAAATAAAGAAGTTATGGCTGTTGGAGCGTCGGAGGGTCGAACAATCAAAAAGTTGACTTTCTGAAAAAGGGGCCGAGCGCACCTGCGCTCGGGCCGGGCGCAGCTGCACCCGAGGCCACTGCCAAAGCAAATTTTTGTGTTTCGGGTTGGGTCGGGTCGGGTCGGTCCAGGTCAAGTTTTCTTTGAAAAATTAAGTTGAAATAAGTGTAAAATGAATGTGTTTGGTTATTAAACCAATATATATGAAATCCATTAATGATTAATTGGTAACTAAATGTTTAAAATAAAGACTAAAGTTAACACAATTAAAAAGTTAACTATTGGTATTATTTGATGTGTATTTAAAATATTATTAAATGATCAATAATATTATTATATGATTAAAAAGTTATTAAATGATGAATAACATTAATAAATGATTAAAATATTATTAAATAATTAATAATATTAGTAAGAGATTAAATATTATTAAATGGATAATAATATTAATAAGTGATTAAAATATTATTAAATGGTTAATAATATTAATATGTGATTAAAATATTATTAAATGGTTAATAATATTAATAAGTGATTAAAATGTTATTAAAAGGTTAATAATATTAATGTGTGATTAAAATATTATTAAATGGTTAATAATATTAATGAGTGATTAAAATATTATTAAATGGATAATAATATTAATGAGTGATTAAAATATTATTAAATGGTTAATAATATTAATGTGTGATTAAAATATTATTAAATGGTTAATAATATTAATATGTGATTAAAATATTATTAAATGGTTAATAATATTAATAAGTGATTAAAATATTAGTAAATTGTTAATAATATTAATGTGTGATTAAAATATTATTAAATGGTTAATAATATTAATAAGTGATTAAAATATTATTAAATGGATAATAATATTAATAAGTGATTAAAATATTATTAAATGGTTAATAATATTAATGTGTGATTAAAATATTATTAAATGGTTAATAATATTAATGAGTGATTAAAATATTATTAAATGGATAATAATATTAATATGTGATTAAAATATTATTAAATGGTTGATAATATTAATAAATGACTAAAATATTATTAAATGAATAATAATATTAGTAAGACATTTAAAATATTATTAAATGGTTAATAATATTTGAATATAGTTGTATGTTATCAAAGGTAGATAATATTTTGAGGTATTTTGTACATTATTAAATGTCTGAATCATTAAGTTATGAAAAAGAAGAATGTTTAATTAAATTAAACAGATGTAAATAGTCCATTGTGATTAATTTAGACAACTTATTCAAAGTAGGTCGTACGATGAACGTGTAGTGAATGTATAAGTTAGATGAGCATACCCGACATGTCCAATTGGGGTTGGGCTAGGGTTTTGTCCGGAACTTAAGGGTTCGTTTGTCGGACATCTTAAGAGATAATAATTTACAGTTAGAGTCTTATATAAAGGCTAAGTAATAGTCATTGCATCTAATGATTATGTCAATTTCCTATATAAATTGTAGGTTGAACGAAAGACACAAATAAGCATAACTGGTAGAAGCGAACCAGACACGTTTTTCAGATATTGTTGCTATGTGTATAACTGTTGTGTGTGCACTTAAAGCATGTGAGAATTTGAATTAAATATATTTTTGTGAAATCATATGAGGTGTGTTGAACCTATATGATAGAAAGCCTGAATTAATTGAATAAGTTGAACTGTATGTCATGTATTCATTCCAATGCATGATCAGTATGTTGCGTGAATAAATGTAAAGCATGAGAAGCATGATGCATTCATATAATGTAATGCATGAAGCATGTATAAACATGAACTATGTGTTATGTGCTATCTGTTAGACTTGCTGAGCCGTCGTGCTCACTCTTGCTTAAACGAACATTTTCAAATAGTGTAAATTATTTGAAGTTCTCGATAAAGATCAATGAGCAGGAAATCATATTACTTTCACTGAAGATCTAAATATTTGTTGTAGGTATTAGTCCGAATTGGATAGGTAAATGATTGTGTAGTATAAGACTTTAGTTGGTATGTTATATGAGTGTTAAATACACAAGTTGATTGTAATAGAATGTCGTATCATTTATGATATTAAGACATGCTAGGAATGTATAAAGATTTCGATTCTGGAATAGAAAGAGATGATGTAAAATTGAAAATAAATGATTATTTAGCAATTATAATATTGTTGTAATTCATGAATAATAAAGAAAATGTAGTACTAGTGTTGAGCCGGATCCGAGGTTAAAAGAACCCGGATTTGGGGTCGTCACAGAGGCAAGTTCCTAAAACCTAACATTGAACCATTAATCATATGTTAGATATTAAAATCCTCATTGAGCTCTATTCCCTAAGTTTTATCATTATTCCATTTTCTTGAATATTGATTTCAGTTGATGTTGTGGATTGTTCAATTAAAATTAAAAATCTATGTTGTTACTCACATTCATTCTTAAATGTCATCCACAACGAATCATAATTATTAACTAATGAGTTGATGGTTATGAGACTATGTCATTTGTCCGGCTAGACTTTTGATGCAATTGAATTTTAAACTACTTTATATCTTTAAGTGATGAGCCAAAGCAAATTGTTTTGGTGCAGACTCCTAGAAACTGAGATGAACAACCCTGTTCCAGGGGATATAGCTTGTTGGATGCTTTAAATTCTGATCCCCCGCGATATGTGGTAATATGATGTGCACAATCATAGGTACGAGAGGTCGATCACCTCGAGTGCGGGTTTAAGGATTTATGGTCTTTATGACACATACATGTTATCAGTGTTACCATTGGTTAACCTATGTTCAATGATCTTGTGACCCTCTGTATAATTCTCATTTATCATATGTCAAAGTATAATTCCCTCAGTTATTTGCTTTCATTTGAAATGAGATCATGTTACGTTATTATTATAAATTCTTTTCCTCATGATGCATTGTTATTCAATTCATTTTACTCGCTGAGCACTTCGGTTGCTCATTCTTGCCTGATAAATATGATGCAGACAAAGATATTAAATCCGAGGATATAAATAAGAAAGACAAAGGCAAAGGAAAGATGTCAGAATGAGGAAATAATGAAATGTCCCTCGCCAGTAGTTTTAAATCCATTTTGTGGCTGTAGATGTGGAATATGTATCCTAGGTATGTGGTAAGTATATAAAGGTTGATGACCTTGGGAATTTATTAGATATCTTTTGTATTATGTCGAACCATAATGGATGTAATATATATTAATAATACTTTTGAATAGTGGTGAATGAAGTTAGAATATATGAATCGTGAGCAACAAATTCGAGGTTCAAGGAGCCCGAATTTTGGTGTGTCACACTGCAATCCTTCACAAAATTGGTGCTGCTTCAATTTCTTGGTCTCTAATGGGTTGGCGCTGCAGCGCTGTTCTTAGTCCATTTTCTAACGCTGCAGCGCCGGGCAAATTCTTGGCTCGCTGATTGTGACGACCCGAAATTTTGATCTATTTAAATCATATTAAAATAAGAATTTAATAAATAAAATTCTTATTATAAGACGTAGTTCGTCAAATAAATAAATGTATATATGAGATATATATTTTGGATATATATATATATATATATATATATATATATATATATATATATATATATATATATATGTGTGTGTGTGTGTGTGTGTGTGTGTGTGTGTGTGTGTGTGTGTGAAAATGAAATTTAATAGTTAATTAAAACTATTAACTTAATTGGGTGAAATTAGCTATGAAATTAAAAATGAAATTTTGATGTGTTTATATATATGTGTATAATATGTACACGTATATTTGAAGAATGGGAATTCATAGTTAATTGAACTATTAAATTAGTTAGTTTTAATTAACTACGAAATGAAATATAGAAGCAAAGAAAATTAATTATATTATATTAATTAATTGAGATTAAGTGAAATATTATACTCTGAAATAACATAATTTGAATATTTAGTCTTAAATGGGTAATGGAACTATTATGAATTAAATTTCATAAAAGATGTAATCAATTCCCTTAAGAAAAATAATGAGTTAGTGTATTTATTTTATTGTAATCAAATGGAAGAGTTGATTAAAACTCATTATCTAATGGCTTAATGTTTTATAGTATGCCAAACAAATATAAATTAAATATGAAGGGAGTTATTTTCTTACATGTAGTTAAATGATTAAAATTATGTTACAATAATTAAAATGTAACATGAATAATGGTATAATATTTAATATTATACTAAATGATTGTGAATTAAAAATTGGAGATGAGGAACCAATATTTAATAAATAAATATTGGAATCAAGGTAGTAAATTAATTTAATATTTGAATTATGATTAAATATATTAAATTAATACATTCAATGATTAAATAAATTGTTGGAAACAATTTATGGAGAGAAGAAGATGATGAAATTTAAACATACAACATTGGTTGTATAAATTAAATGAGTTGTGTAAAATAATCAATTTTTTGAATATTAATTATTTTAAATAAGTAATTTATTTCACAAAAAAATGTTAATTTCATAAATTGATTAATTCTATTTTTTTATGAAATGAATTTATACATAATTATAAATGTATAAGTTATTAAATTGAGTTTTTATTAATAATACATGTATTAAAATTATTCTACCTCTTTTTTTTCCCCTTAAGATCTGTTTTATCCCTTTTTTTTCCTGCTTTGCTTGTTATAGATTCATATTTCTTAGTTTTGGGAAGGAACGCCCCTTCGACCTTAGAATCCAATTTGGGTAAAACCAAATTTAGTGTATGTACATGTACCGTTCGTAGTATTAGACTGCGGACAGTATAATGAAATTTCTTTTACCCGTCCGTAGTATTATACTGCGGATGGTTAATAAAAAAATCCCCCGTCCGAAGTCTAATACTGCGGATGATATAATTATTATTATTTTTTATCCGTTCCCAGTATTATACCGCGGACGGTTTTCCTCCCCTACTTTCCCTACTCTGCTTATTGTAGATTCATATTTCTTATTTTTAGGAAGGAATGACCCTTCGGCCTTAGAATCCAAATTGGGTTAAGCCATATTCGGTGAATGTACATGTACCATCCAAAGTATTAAATTGCGGAGAGTATAATTAATTTTTTTTTATCCGTTCGCAATATTATAATGTGGACGGTTAATAAAAAAATTCCTCATCCGCAGTATAATACTGCAGAAGGTATAATTAAATTATTTTTTTACCCATCCACAGTATTATATTGAGGACGAAGGATTTTTTATTAACCGTTTATAGCATAATACTACTGATGGATACAAAAAAATTAATTATACCGTCCGTAATCTAATACTGCAGACGGTACTTGTACATTCACCGAATTTAGCTTAACCCAATTTGGATTCTAAGGTCGAAGGGTCGTTCCTTCCCAAACATAAGAAATATGAAGCAAAATAAGTAGAATCTACCACAAATAATATAAAACAAGCTGAGCAAGTGATGAAATTGATCTTAGAACATCACAAGACAATAATATAAACAAAAAATGAATACAAAGAAACAACAAGACAACAATAGGACATTAAGAACACCACTAATTGTACTCAACCAAACTTCTTCCTCTTAATGGAGAATAACTAGAAAAACATACATTAAAGAAAAAGAAGAAGAAGAAACAATAGGCCCATTAAATTCTTTAAGTGGAGTTTCATGGATCTACCAGAAGAAAACCCATAAAAAATTAGCAACTCGATTGTCCAACAACTCGCTTTTATACAGTAACTAGCAAGTGTGGTGATATCCTTATAGTTATGTCCGATTATTCGCCTACTAATTTTAATGGAGATAAGAGAACCCATTGCTTTTTTTTTTTTTTCCTTTTGATTTTGGACTGAGCTTTTTTTCCATGGTGGAGAGAGAGAGTTTTGGAGAGAGAAAGTGAGAGAGGTTAATGAAGTGAAAAGGTGAGGCAATTTTTTTTTACCTGTCTGCAGTATTATATTGCAGACAGTTAATAAAAAAATCCCTCGTTCGCAGTATAATACTGCTGACGGGGAATAAAAAAAACTAGCCCAAATTGAAGCTACGACTATTTTGGTCATTTAGTCTCATCCGCAGTATAATGCTGTAAATACCGAGATATTATACTACGGATGAAAGTCATTTAAATAGTCATATCTCAACCTAGGCGGTTGAGATATGTTGTAAGGATATCTATATGTTTACAACGTTGTTAATGGATCAATTCCCTATATATTATACATACTGGTATGAGGTATTATATATATATATATATATATATATATATATATATATATATATTAATCACGTATGTAGGAATTTATAATATAATGACTTTATTGGTCAAATGACACGTGTTAGTTTACTAGTTTAAAAAAAATATGAAACCTAGTAAGTTACATGGATGACTCATCAAACAAGCATAATTATTGGATTAAGAAAGGACTAACTATGTAATTGAATATCCCAGGAAAGTCATTTATGTTTCAAGCATTCTCTACTCATTAAGAATGCAGCGTATTTCTTCTTTTAAAGCTCAAATTCAGAGCTTAAAAAGTTCTACTCAAACCCTCATTAAAACTAGAAAAAAACAGTGGAAATTATAGTTTCAAGCTTAATTGAAAGGGGTTTCAAACAAGAATACATCAAGAAGAAGCTTTAATCAAGAGTGAAGCATGGATTTATCCACCAAACTCCAAACAATGTACTCTTTTTTTTTAATTAAAGAAATTAGTTGTCCTAGTTTCTAATTATTGTTCAATAACTATTAATTGCTAGAAATTGGGCGTGGGAGTTGAATTAATGGAGAACCATGATAGGTTTAGTTGATATAAGGAGAATTGAGTTTGGAGGATGTTTATGTTTATGGATTATATGAAAATTATAAGTTTTCAAACATGCATGTATAGTATTTGATAAAATGCCCACATGAAATTATTTTGAAAAAACTTGCATAAATGGATGATTTTTAATGTATAGCTTGTATGTATATAATATGTAAGTTAATTAAACTTATTGGCTTTAGATATAATCAAAATTTGTAGCTTGAAATGAAGAAGAATTTTGTAGAAAATTAATTTTTGTGGAATAGGCCAACTGCGCCCGGGGCTTGCAAATCGCGCCCCCTGTGCAAAGCTCTCGGCCAAACTGCACCTGGGGCACATTATTTAGGCAGAAAACCAGTGCCAGGGTACTGGTCTACAATTTTTGTTTTTAATTTTGTTGTAATTTCTGAGTTTTCCAAAATGTATTTAAGGCAGCATAGGATGACTTTAAAGATAGTTCATTTTATATAAGACGTGAAGTCTAAGTAGGTTAATAAATTATGTATTTAAAAATTATTGTATTGCATTATATAAAATAAATTAAGTTTTCAATAAGAATTTTAAACGGTTAAATTATATAGAATATTTAAGTTGTTTAATTCAACTTACAATATATTATAGTTAAATAGACTATGAACTATAAACTTCCACTTGAGTCAATAACTAATTGACCCAATAGTTACTACCAGAAATATATACTTGAAGGGATCAGCCTCTTGTATACTATGTGTATGCATAACATTTAATTTATGTGTTTTGTATCTGATATTAGATACGGGGTACTCCCCTATAATAGAGGGGTGTTCATAACAATCCAAGAATCCGCACCCTCCAATTGTATTAAATTGTTTAAAGGTTCTTTAAGTGTTTAATGCTTAGGATGAATACTCCTAAGTTATTAAATCATTAACCTAAGTGTGTTTACGTGTCTATAGGGATTATGTTAGTATGTCAAATGATGTGAACTATGTGTTAGACTTATTTGTTAGATAAGTTCATAGTAAGTGTACAAACGTGCTAGTATTTTACGCAGTACTAATTGTTAGACCGACTTGATTAATGTTAGGTCCTTCAAAGCCATTTAATTAAAGCTAGATTGTTGTAGCTGAGCAGACAGGCAAGTTCCCTTTTATCCGAACTATACTTTGTGCAAGATATTTATTGAAGCTTGAACTGCAATTCCAAGCATGCTTTAAGTGGTTTAATTACATTATAATTATTCCACATTGATATTATTGTGATTCACTGTGACGCCCCCCAAATCTGGGCCCACACAGTCCAAACTTGAGTCGTCAAAAGACTACAACAAAATTATTACAAGGTAGTACAACGTTTAACAATACAGTGTATAATAATACACAACTAAGTCTTCATTATTATTGCCACACTGTTTTACAACACGTGAAGACTACGATAGCTATTTCTCGGACTCTCACTCCATCCCCCGGCTAGACCTAGTTACGTTCTCATCTCCTGTTGAAAAATAATGAAACGAAAAGAAAAGGTGAGCTCAAATAGCCAGTAAGAAATATCATGACTAAGATAATGACGAATAAATTATCATTAGCCTTCAACAGTTGTGTTCTTGATAGAATACAATAGACTACAAGGTTTATATCAAAAACTGCAGTTAAATTCTTGAACAACGTTCAGATCAATAATAGCAGCGGAATGAGAAATCTATTAGAAGAATAATGCAGACTATAAAGTCCACTCGCTTCTCTTTTTCAGAAAAATATCATCAACTTTTATCATCTGAAATACCATTAGTCATGATAATACAAATTCACAGTTCCTGGTTATAAGCATGCAAATCAATAGTTCATCTTTGCACTACAGGCCAAAGATATTCAATATAACACCAACGATCATGATTATACCAGTATTAAGCCTTTTGTTCATAATCATACCAAACAACAATTCATCTTTACACTACGGGCCAAAGAGAACTTTTACCACGTGTCATAAAAGACACCAAATAGATGTATCGCCTTTAACCTATTATATCGCATTTAACCTATCATTTGTTCAACAATTATATCGCATCTGTGCCCCACAGATATTCAAAACAACTTGATTTTTTATGATTAGTACAAATAACAGTGATACAAATGATGAATAGAAGAAACAGGAAAAATAATAAGTATCAAAAGTTTACTTTGTGCAGATTTAAATAATGTTCAAATTGTCAACATGATGTGGAGTAAAATTCAAAAATGATATTCAAGATCCACAGTTCAGAATAACACTTACAGTTCAATAGAAATGTTTAGAAAAAATAGGAAATGAATACAAAGAGTAATTCACCAAACATGCGGTAATCCGCGTAGTCAGGTTATTCTCAGAGATTAATAAGGAATGAATACGAAAGGTTATTCACCAACAGGCGGTAATCCGCGCCGTAAGGTTATTCTCATAATATAATAAAAATTGAATACGAAGAGTTATTCACCAAACATGCTATAATCCGCGCAGTAAGGTTATTCTCAGATATTAATAAGGAATGAATACGAAAGGTTATTCACCAACAGGCGGTAATCCACGCTGTAAGGTTGTTCCCACAATTTAATACATGGAAATAAATGACACATCTTATGAATAAGAGAGAAATGATATTATTTTAGATAATCAAAGAATGATAATCCCTTACCGTAGTAAGTTTGAATAGTGGAAGATGAAAAAGATGGAATCCCTTACCTTAACACGTGACTGTATATTGATTTAAATGAGGTTGATTAACTTGAACAATACTCGTACACTTATAGATCTTCACAAATACTCAAGATGACTTAAGCACACTTAGAGAGAACATACAAAAAGAAGTATTTAGAGAGTGAAAGAAAGAATGAGCAAGAAAATTTATGAAAAATCCTTAAGTTAATGCCTCTATTTATAGCCAAAAATCTTATCATAATCAAGATTTTCTAATTTAATCCAAACCGTTCATTTCAAGATAATGTTTAATCCATACCATTCATTTCATCTTTTAAGATTTCTTTAATCTAAACCATTCATTTAAAGATCATCTTTAATTTACACCATCCATTTTAAATTCTATATTATCTTTAATCTATAACATTCATATCATCTTTTAAGATTTCCTTAATCAAAACCATTCATTTAAATATCATCTTCAATCTACACCGTTCATTTGAAATTCTATAATTATTACATTATCTTTAATATATACCATTCATTTCATCTTTATATCACCTAACTTTATATCATTTATTATAATAAAAATAAATAACTTTATTAATTCAATTATTCAACAATAATTCACACTTATTCATTATTATGACTAATTGTTATAAATACAGTGTAGTTGGCTCTCTGAGTTAGATATCAAGTCAATTAATAATAAAATACAACTGTTTAATTAACATCATAATAGAGATAACAATAATGCAGAAAGTATGTAAAAGAAAGAATACATTACTGTGTACTGACAATTATTGATTCAATAATGTGAATTATTGTGCATATGCTACTGTGACAATTATCAGTTTAATAATATGAATTATTATGCATGTGACAATAAAGTCAAATATTATACGATAACCACTTTATCAGTTTAATAATACGAAACACTGTGCAATACCGTGTGCTATTGTGCAATACCGTATGTTACTTGTAATACTGTATATTACTATTCTTTTACCACCGGATATTTTAAAAATTAAAACTGATAATACCATTGACCATTTAAAAATTGTTTATGTCGTTTTCTATATCCGACAATTATTCGTTATGGGGTCCACCAATGATTGGTTTGTACGGCGCCGTCGTACGAATATTCCCTGACCAAACAAATATTGTCCGACATAATATAATTTACACATAACATCCTTAACTTTTAACTTTATCAATTTAATCACTTACTGTTTCAGGAAAAATATATATGAAGAAAAATTAAATTTTATATTTCATAAAATTCGGGGTGTTAGAACCTCCCCTCCTTATGAAATTTCGTCTTCGAAATTGACGTACTTGACATATTGAAAAGATAAGGATACTTAGATTTCATCTCAGATTCTATCTCCCAGGTCATTTCCTCAGTAACCTGGTTTCTCCATAAAACCATGATTTGAGGTATAACCTTTGAGCGTAGGATCTGCTCCTACTTATCTAGGATCTTAACAGGTACCTCCTCGTACGTTAAATTCTCTTCTATAACGTTTGGTTCTAACTCAATGACGTGGTTTGGGTCCTTCACATATTTGCATAACATAGATATGTGAAAAACGTTACGGATGCGAGACATGGTTGGCGGTAGGGCTAGTCTGTAGGCTACGGTTCCTACTCGATCGAGGATTTCAAATGGGCCAATAAATCGAGGGTTGAGCTTTCCTCTCTTTCCGAATCTTGTAACCCCTTTCCATGGAGAAACGCGTAAGAATACATGATCTCCGACGTTGAAACTTTCGTCTCTCCGATGAAGATCAACATAACTCTTTTGTCGTTCTTGTGCGGTCTGTATTCGTTGTCGGATTATTTGGATCTTTTCGGTCATCAAGCGTACCAACTCGGGTCCCAACAGTTTTTCTTCTCTTACCTCATTCCAACATACTTGAGAGTGACACTTGCGTCCATATAAAGCCTCGAATGGAGCCATGCCTATACTTGCTTGGTAACTGTTGTTGTAGGAAAATTCCACCAATGGCAAGTACTTATCCCAACTTCCTTTGAAGTCTAGTACGCAAAGTCTCAAAAGATCTTCGAGGGTCTGGATCGTCCTTTCCGATTGTCCGTCCATTTGAGGATGGTATGCAGAACTAAAATGTAGTTCAGTGCCCATAGCTTTTTGTAGACTGATTCAAAAGCGTGAAGTGAATCTGGGATCTTAATAAAAAACTATAGAAACTAGCACACCATGCAATCTCATAATCTCATTTATGTACATACCGACAAGATGCTCAAGTGAAAAGTTTTCTCGTATAGGCAAGAAATGAGCGAATTTGGTCAATCTATCTACGATCACCCAAATTGCATTCAAGCCTTGAGAAATTTTAGGAAGACCTGTCACGAAGTCCATATTGATGTGTTCCCACTTCCATTCGGGAACCTCAAGTTGTTGCAATGGACCCTTAGGCACTTGATGCTCTGCCTTGACTCGTTGACAAGTTAGGCATCTTGAGATAAACTCTGCAATCTCCCTTTTCATATTGTTCCACCAAAATATATGTCGAAGATCACGATACATCTTGGTACCTCCTGGGTGGATTGCAAACGGCGTGTTGTGTGCCTCCATCATGATTTTATGCTTCAATTCAAGGTCGTTAGGAACACAGAGTCGAGAATTGACTCGAAGTATTCCTTTCTCGTCGATTCTTGCCTCAGGAATAGCACATTTTTGTACTTTCTTCATCATATTCATCAACTCCGAATCAGTAGCTTGAGCAGCTTTAATTTGATCGATTAAAGCTGGTTCTACTCGTACGTGCGCAATCTTCAAGTGGGTCATTGGTGTTTTTAGCTCTATCTCCATCTTTTGCAAGTCGTACAAAATACGCTTTTGTGTTGTCAGTAGTGCACTTGTACTCGCATAAGACTTCTGCTCAAAGCGTCAGCTACAACGTTCGCCTTTCCTAGGTGATACTGGATTATGTGGTCGTAATCCTTTAACAGCTCAAGCCAACGTCATTGTCGCATATTGAGTTCCTTCTAGGTGAAGAAATACTTGAGACTTTTATGATCCGTATAGATATCCACTTTCTCTTCGTACAAGTAGTGTCTCCAGATCTTCAACGCGAAAACGATCGCTGCCAAATCTAGACCATGAGTAGGGTAATTTTTCCCATAATCTTTGAGTTGTCGAGATGCATAAGCTATCACCTTTCCATGTTGCATAAGAACACAACCTAGACCTTTTCCTGAAGTATCGTTGTAGATGACAAATTCTACCGATCCCGATGGTATAATCAGAACAAGAGCTGAAATAAGTCTCCTATTGAGTTCTTGGAAACTTTTCTCGCATTCCTCATTTCATACGAATTTGGTACTTTTCCGAGTAAGCTGAGTTAATGGAGTGGCGATTCGAGAAAATCCTTCTACGAATCTCCGATAATAACCAGCTAGACCCAGAAAGCTTCAAAATTCCGTTATTGTCTTGGGTTGTTCCCAATTTAGTATTGCTTCAATCTTCGCAGGGTCAACCGATATTCCCTGTTTTGAAATTACATGGCCAAGGAATGTGACTTCCCCAAGCCAGAACTCACATTTCTTCAATTTGGCATATAGTTTGTTCTCACGAAGCTTTTTGAGTATCAATCTCAGGTGTTGTTCATGATCCTCACGACTCTTGGAGTATATGAGGATGTCATCAATAAAGACAACCACAAAATGATCCAAATATTCTTTGAATATTCGGTTCATCATGTCCCTGAAAGCTGTAGGAGCATTGCTTAGTCCAAAAGGCATGACTAAGAACTCATAATGCCCATAACGAGTTCTGAAAACTGTCGTTGGAATGTCCTCAGCTTTAACCTTTAACTGATGATATCCAGTACGGAGGTCAATCTTTGGGAAATGTTGAGCACCTTGTAATTGATCAAACATGTCATCAATCCGAGGTAACGAGTACCTATTTTTTATGGTGACATGGTTCAATTCTCGGTAGTCAATGCACAATCTCATACTCCCGTCTTTCTTCTTCACAAATAGAACAGGAGCACCCCAAGGTGATGCACTCGGACAAATGAAACCGGTATCCAACAATTCCTGTAGTTGGACTTTTAACTCTTGAAGTTCAATGGGAGCCATTCGGTATGGAGCTTTGGAAATAGGCTTAGTACTGGGTTCAAGGTCAACACAGAATTCAATTTCACGGTTTGGGGGTAAGCCACGAAGTTCCTCAAGAAAAACGTCAGGAAACTCATTAACAATGGGAATATCATTCAAGTTTGACGTGTTTTTGTTCAAATTAGTGACATGAGCTAAAAAAGCTTGACATCCGTTTTTTAATAAACGAATGGCTTTATGGCTATAAATAACAGTTATAGATTTCAATAGTTTAGTTGCTTGAATTTGCATGACAGGTTGATTAGGAATATGAAAACTAATAATCTTATGAAAACAATCAATTTTAGCATAATAGGTGGTCAACCAATTAATTCCTAAAATCACATCAAATTCATGCATCTCCAAAGAAATAAAGTCAACAAGTAATGTGAGATTGTTGATTTGAACTAGGCAAGATTTATAGATAGTAGATGTGATAGATATTTCGCCCAATGGGATTTCAACTGATAAGTCAAAGTCTAAATTTTCCAAAGTCAAATTTAAACATTGAGCACATACAGGTGAAATAAAAGAATGGGTAGAGCCAGTATCTAACAGGGCATAGACTTCACGAGAATTTATGAATAGCTTACCGGTTATCACCTCGTTCAAGTTTCGTGCCATTTGGAATGCCACAACAAAAGCTCTCGCTTGAACTACAGATTTTCCCTTATCCGCACTAGCTTTTGGTATCATCATTATAGCTGGACTTGATTTTGTGGCAGGACAAAATCGCGCATCATGACCCTCTTTCCCACAACTGTAGCACTTTTTAGACTGCTGTGTATAGTTTGGGCTGATTTGACCTTCCTAACCACACCTATAGCATCTCACTGGTGGTAGATTTTCTCCCCTTGAAACTGGGGCCGGTGCCCTTTCATAATTATTATGGAATCTCTTTCTTTTGAAATTGTTCCCAATGGAATATCGTATTCTGTTATTCGATGCGGGATTACCACCGAAGTGTTGGTTACCTCTTCGATGGTTCTCGTTCCTGTGGTTGTTGTCATTCCTCTCTCAATGCTGATCATTGGCTCTTGGCTGAAATATTTCATTTTCCTATTCCACCCGTTGAGCCCTGTTTACCACATCTAAATACAAACAAAATTTATGAGAGCTAAGATGTTGACGAATTTTGGTTCTTAAACCTCGCAGGAACATTCAACTCATTCATGCTTCGTCATCCACTAGATGGGCCACGAAACGAGATAACTCAGCAAACTTAGCTTCATATTGAGAAACTGCCATGTTTCTTTGCTCCAATTTAATGAATTCCACCTCTTTCATATGGCGGATGCTTTCTGGGAAGTACTTTTCATTAAATAGCTCTTGGAATTATGTCCAAGACATCTCGAGTGCTGAAGGGTGGATACGTTTTACCGTTTCCCGCAAGTGGTCTGCCTCACCTCGTAACATAAAAGTGGTGAATGTCACCTTTTGATCATCAGCACATTGTATGACATCAAATATTTTTGTTGTCTACTTCAGCCACACCTCTACTTTGAGTGGATCAGGCTTCCCGAGGAATTCAGGTGGTCCCAACTCTTTAAATTATTTGACAGTGACCATCTTCGAATTACCAACATTTCTACCATTATTGTTGACTGGATTTCCTCTTGCCCGATTCTGCATGAACTGCTTGAAATTCCTAAAGAATCCATCGTTCATCATGTTATCAGGAATATTATTTCTTGGGTTGGCAAGAGGATTGTTTGTGACCTCTTGATTCTCTGCTACATTCGCTTCGGGCATTCCATAGTTAACCTCCTGATTTCCAGATGCCATACTAAACTATTTTCACAAAGTAAATGTTAGTTCAAACAAACTGACTCATCACTTCATTTCTCTATATTCAAATCGACTCATTAGATAACCAAATCTCATTTAGGTGGGACACACTAATGATTGATTCTATTCGTCTCTCCCCTCCTAGTTCTAACCCCAGATTTCAGTTAAAGACCATATTCTTAAGCTCTGATGACAACTGTGACGCCCCCAAATTTGGGCCCACATAGCCTAAACTTGAGTCGTCAAAAGACTACAACAAAATTATTACAAGGTAGTACAACGTTTAACAATACAATGTATAATAATACATAACTAAATCTTCACTTTTATTGCCACACTATTTTACAACGAGTGAAAACTACGATAGCTATTCCTCGGACTCTCACTCCATCCCCCAGCTAGACTCAGTTACGTTCTCATCTCCTATTGAAAAATAATGGAACGAAAAGAAAAGGTGAGCTCAAATATCCAAGTAAGAAATATCATGACTAAGATAATGACGAATAAATTATTATTAGCCTTCAATAGTTGTGTTCTTGATAGAATACAATAGACTGCAAGGTTTATATCAAAAACTGCAGTTAAATTCTTGAACAACGTTCAGATCAATAATAGCAGCAGAATGAGAAATCTATTAGAAGAATAATGCAAACTATAATTTCCACTCGCTTCTCTTTTTCAGAAAAATATCATCAACTTTTATCATCTGAAATACCATTAGTCATGATAATACAAATTCACAGTTCTTGGTTATAATCATGCAAATCAACAATTCATCTTTACACTACGGGCCAAAGATATTCAATATAACACTAACGATCATGATTATACTAGTATTTAGCCTTTGATACGGTTAAATTATATGCTATTTTTATTCCCTAATACTTAGTTTTTATATTTATTGTGTGCTTAAATGTTTAATTATTTAGCTTATTTTGATTTTAATAGGTTTTATAGGATTTTAGTTAATTTATGTTAATTTAGGTAATTTTATAGTATTTTTATATTTCTTTTTATTTATGTGTTTTTATTTATTTTTAGTGTCTTAGGTGTTTTATTAATCATTATGTGTTTTTATTATTTTTATATTATTTTTATTTATTTTTAATTATTTTATATTTATTTTTGTAGAAAAATAAGCTTTGGGGGCAATTTCCTAAATTCTACAAAGATCTGAGGTCATTTTGGTAATTAAGCAGCGCGGTAGCATGATGGTAATTTCTGGAACAGACGTCCGCGCATTGTGCGTAAAGAATCAGCAAGCGGAGCAAGACGACGACGTTTTGGCATCAGACGCGGAAGAACAGTCCGCGCAATGCGCGGAGAGCAAACAACAAGAAAAACGACATCGTTTAGGCTTCTGTGCCGCGCGCAATGCGCGGCTGCTGGCGTATTGTCCGGTCAAGGGGTGAAGTGCGTGTTTGGTTGCGCGTTAATTGCTAGAAACGGAATTATTCGCGAATTTTTGCTACTTTTTGATTCCAAATTGGATTTTAATTCTAACTAAGGTTAGGATAATATTATTTTTCTTTTTGTTTTATTTTTATTTGTATTTTAAATCCTATTAGGGTTTGAAAAGTGTAATTCCTACTAGAGTTAGGAGGATTATGGAGCCTATAAATAGAGGGCTTGAGACACATTGTAAAACACAACTCTTCTATTAGAATAAAAATTCTTTCTTCTATTCTTTGATGCTCTCTATAATTATGAGTAGTTAATTTATTTTTCTTGGTTTAAGTGATTGAAGCCATCAAGATTTATACACTATGAGATCTAATTTATTTTAATTGTTCAATTTATATTTTGAGTATTAAATATTTTTCTGTGTTTAATTTTATGATTAATTCGTTTAATTGCTAGGATGCACACTAGTTTATTATTCGTTGAAATCTACTGCTAAATTAAAAATCAAATCCGTAATTGTTTGGTCACTTTAATTTGCGAAGAAACTAAGGTTAATAATTATTTTTCTTATCAAAAGATTGTTATATCTTAGGAAAAATATTCATCTAAATTAAATGCAGACGCTTGAATTGTGTTGTTTAGTTCAACGATCTCTCTATTTCTTTATGCTGCTACTAGGTTAAATCTTTAGCGCTTGTCTGAGATTATTTAGTAGTAAGGGTTATTTAGATCGCTTGTTTCTGCTTAACTAAAATTAAGGAGAGATAGGAAAATTATTTAAATGGGAGTAATTATTCCACGTTGAATATTTAAAATATGAATTGAGTTATTTTTGCATCAGTGATCAGTTGTAAATTCTTGATGGCGGATTTTGACTTAAACCAAGGCTTTTTCTTCCTATTTACTTCTTGCATATGTATTTTAGTTAATTTTATTTAAATTATTTCTTTAAGTACAAAAACCGCCAATTTTTGTTTGCAAAAACATAAAATTAAATAATCATTTTCTCTGGGATCGACTCTTACTTGCACTACTACATTAATATTTTTTCCAAAGTAAGATTTTATTTTTGGGTGTTCGCGACATCACACCAAAATTTGCCTTTGGTCATAATCATACCAAACAACAGTCATCTTTGCACTACGGGTCAAAGAGAACTTTCACCGCGTGTCATAAAAGACACCGAACAAATGTATCGCCTTTAACCTATTATATCGCCTTTAACCTATCATATGTTCAACAATTATATCGCATTTGTGTCCCCGGCCACAGATATTCACAACAGCTTGATTTTTTATTATTAGTACCAATAACAGTGATACAAATGATGAACAAAAGAAATAGGATAAACAATAATTATCAGAAGTTTACTTTGTGCAGATTTAAATAATGTCCAAATTGTCAACATGATGTGGAGTAAAATTCAAAAATGATATTCAAGATCCACAGTTCAGAATAACGGTTACAGTTCAATAGAAATGTTTAGAAAAAATAGGAAATGAATACAAAGAGTAATTCACCAAACATGCGGTAATCCGCGTAGTCAGGTTATTCTCAGAGATTAATAAGGAATGAATACAAAAGGTTATTCACCAACAGGCGGTAATCCGCGCCGTAAGGTTATTCCCACAATTTAATAAAAATTGAATACGAAGAGTTATTCACCAAATAGGTGGTAATCCGCGCAGTAAGGTTATTTTCAGAGATTAATAAGGAATGAATACGAAAGGTTATTCACCAACATGCGGTAATCCGCGCCGTAAGGTTGTTCCCACAATTTAATACATGAAAATAAATGACACATCTTATGAATAAGAGAGAAACGATATTATTTTTGAGAATCAAAGAATGATAATCCCTTACCGTAGTAAGTTTGAATAGTGGAAGATGAAAAAGATGGAATCCCTTACCTTAACACGTGACTGGATATTGATTTAAATGAGGTTGATTAACTTAAACAATACTCGTACACTTATAGATCTTTACAAATACTCAAGATGACTTAAGCACACTTAGAGATAACTTACACAAAGAAGTATTTAGAGAGTGAAAGAAAGAATGAGTAAGAAAGTTTATAAAAAATCCTTAAGTTAAGGTCTCTATTTATAGCCAAAAATCTTATGTTAACCTAGATTTTCTAATTTAATACAAACCGTTCATTTCAAGATAATGTTTAATCCATACTATTCATTTCATCTTTTAAGATTTCTTTAATCAAAACCATTCATTTAAAGATCATCTTTAATTTACACAATCCATTTAAAATTCTATATTATCTTTAATCTATACCATCTTTAATTTACACAATCCATTTCAAATTCTATATTTTCGTTAATCTATACCATTCATTTCATCTTTTAAGATTTCCTTAATCTAAACCATTCATTCAAATATCATCTTCAATCTACACCGTTCATTTGAAATTCTATAATTATTACATTATCTTTAATATATACCATTCATTTCATCTTTATATCACCTAACTTTATATCATTTATTATAATAAAAAAAAATAACTTTATCAATTCAATTATTCAACAATAAACAATAATTCACACTTATTCATTATTATGACTAATTGTTATAAATACAGTATAGTTGGCTCTCTGAGTTAGATATCAAGTCAATTAATAATAAAATACAAATGTTTAATTAACATCATAATAGAGATAACAATAATGCAGAAAGTATGTAAAAGAATAATTACGTTACTGTGTAATGACAATTATTGATTCAATAATGTGAATTACTGTGGATATGCTACTGTGATAATTACCAGTTTAATAATATGAATTATTGTGCATGTGATAATAAAATCAAATATTGTACGATAACCACTTTATCAGTTTAGTAATACAAAACACTGTGCAATGCCATATGCTACTGTGCAATATCGTGTGCTACTATGCAATACTGTATGTTACTTGTAATACCGTATATTACTATTCTTTTACCACCGGATATTTTAACAATTAAAACTGATAGTACTACTGACCATTCAAAAATTATTTATGTCGTTTTCTAAATCCGACAATTATTCGTTATGGGGTCCACCAATGATTGGTTCATACGGCGCCGTCGTACGAATATTCCCCGACAGAACGAATATTCCCCGACCAAACGAATATTGTCCGATATAATATAATTTACACATAACATCCTTAACTTCTAACTTTATCAATTTAACCATTTACTGTTTCAGGAAAAATATATATGAAGTAAAATTAAATATTGTATTTCATAAAATTCGGGGTCTTACGTTCACACTTTGTGCATTTCAGCCAGTACAGTCGTTGACTTTGTGTACAAGAGGTTGATCCCCTCGAGTACGTATTTCTGGTAGTAACTATTGGGTCAATTAGCTATTAACTCTAGTGGAAGTTTATAGTTCATAGTCTATTTGACTATCTTGATTCTAAAAGCAAATCATTGTCCTTACTTATATTATTCATATTGTTGAATTGTTCAGTTATTCCTTTCATTCATGATATATTATCTCTCGTTGTTATTTAAACTTGTTGAGCAAACTAGTTGCTCACCCTTGCTATATTATGAACTCTATTGCAGCTAATCCCGAGTCATCTGGGAAGGACAAGGGTAAAGGAAAGCTGAAGTGATAGACTTTAAGAGGCAGTCTTTAGGTTATTTGTTTAGCTAAATTACTTGTTATGTAATGTAAACCCTAAGTACTTTATTAAGGGTATTTGTCTACTTTTGTTGTAAGGTTACCGTATCTTGGGACTAGTAACACCTTTTGAATAAACAACATATGTTTATTATTCTGCATTTAGTTATTATATGATGTTTAGATATGAATGTTTGTATTAGATCGTGATGACCAGATTCGGGTGATTAGGACTTGAATTTGGGGGCGTCACAAGTTGGTATCAGAGCCGTAGGTTATAAACGTTAGGATTGCGAAACCTAGATTATAACCTTAGTAATAAACTTGTATTGAGTGTTATAAGATAAATCGGGGAGATTTATCATATGTGGTTTTGATGAATATGGGGGCGTCACAGATGAAACCGCACAACTTTGCTTCACTGGATTGGAAAATCAAGAAGAATTCGAGGTACACTATGACATTACTATTTCGGATTATCTAATAATAAAAAATGAGAATATACGACTCAACGAAAAAACTACATACTTAAAAATTTGCATAAATGACTTAATGAAGGAAGTGGAACACTGATTGAAGAAAAAAAATGATATTGTTAAAGGTTGTACATCAAATGAAGTGCATAATAAAATTACTTGAAAAATATTACTTGAAAAATTATAATAAAATTTTGCATAATCGTGGTAATATATTACATGAAGAAAATGTCAATTTTAAGAAAGAAAATGGTGTTTTAAAAGAAAACCTAAAAATGATATATACATGTTTGGATGCATTTAATGATGGAAAAATTAATTGTATGAAAAAGATAATAATAAGAATAATGAAGAAATAATTTCATTAAAAAAGTATCTTGTAAGATTTGTACAAGGAGAAGAAAATTTGAATATAATGTTGGGTGCTCAAAGGTTAAGTCTTGATAAACAAGGAATTAGGTATAATCCTATGAAGATGGCAAAAAGCAAAACAAAAAATAACAACATAAGAATGATAAACAGTAAACCTAACAACAAGCCACGATATTGTTCTCAATTTGTTATTTGTAAGAAATGTGATTTAAAAGGTCATTTCGATTACAGTTGTACCAAAATAAAAATTAAACAAGTTTGGGTAAAGAAGACTAAGTTACATGCTACTAAAAAAATCAAACCCAAACAAGTTTTGGTACCAAAAGGATGAGATATATTCTTGTGTCATATGTATGCTTAAAGGCTAAAGTTCCATCAGACAAGTGAGTACTTGACAATGGTTGTTCCAGACACATGAAGGGAGACAGGACAAAATTTATATCACTTGTTTCAAAGAAAGGTGGAACCGTGACATTCAGAGATAATAGTACTTGCCAAATTATCGGTAAAAGTAAAATAGGAAATGGTAGGGTTTGCATTAATAATATTCATCATGTTGAAGGTTTAAAATATAATTTGATTAGTATTAGCCAAATTGTGGATAGTGGTCACAAGGTAATTTTTGATAAAGATAAATGTGCAATAACTCATACTTCTCATAATGTGCCACTAGTAGCCAACAGGGAAGGAAATATCTATACTATCAACTTTGAAAATCAAAAGGGTGAGTTATGTTTAGCGACCATTCAAGACCAATCAGTGTTATGTCATAGAAGATTTGGACATATGCACATGGAACTAATCAGTAAGTTGTAAAGGTATGAAAAGAATAGTATTTGTTTAGCATGTCAATTAGGAAAGTAGGTAAAAAATTCATTTTCAAATAAAAATTAAATTGCTACATCATTACCTTTACAATTGCTATATCTTGATTTCTTTGGTCCTGAGAGATATGCAAGCTTAGGAAATAGTTATTATGCATTTGTAATTGTTGATGATTTTTCAAGATTCACATGGGTTTTATTTTTGAAAACTAAAAATTAAGCTTTTGCAGAATTTAAAAAACTTATAAAGAATCATGAAACAAAATACAACCTCAATTTGATCAGCATAAGAAGTGACCACGGTGGTGAACTTGGAAAAGATTTTATTCCATATTGCAATGAAAAAGGGTTTACACATGAGTTTTTTGCACCAAGAATGCCACAACAAAATGGAGTGGTAGAACGTAAAAATCCTACACTACAAGAAACTACAAGAACTCTTCTTCAAGAAAGTAAACTACTTAAGAAAGGAATTTTAAATTGCTAGAAAATCAATTTTATTAATACCAAACAGCCGAAAATATGGAAATAGGTTATATCAAACCTAATTTGGTTGAACTAAATTATTCTTATATTAATTGGTCAAATCAGTGGTGATATACTTTCTAAAAATAAGTATTCCAACTATTTTTGTTTAAAATTCAAATTTCTTAAAAATAGTTTTGGAAAGGATTTGATTACACCAAAATCACGCTGTTATTGATTGGCTATTCGAATTCGTGAATTAGGTAATTGGTCTTAGGATTTCGTATTGCCGTTGAAACTTATATTATATATAATATCCTTTCTTAGCAAAATAAAAACAAGTAGCATTCAAGTAATTCATATCTACACACTAAAGAGCTTTCACATAAAATTTCCAACAGCTTTGTTACTTGGTATTGATCTATTTTGTCTAGAAACCCATAGTTTATTTGTAATCATATTCGTTCATATACAAATTGATGTTCAAGCCGTGTTTGGCTTGGTTGGCCCAGTAGTGGGCAAGGGCTATGCAAAGGAAGTTTTTGAAGGTTGCATATGTTCAAAGGTTACAGTGGTGCAAATGGGGCATTGGTGTCCAACTTAGATTAAAAGCTTTTTTTGTAGAGGGAGTACTTGTATTTAAATTGAGAAATTCATTAATATAAATGTATCAAATACCAATTGGTATTGAACGTGGATTAGTCCGTTAGATTTTAGGATTAAGGCTTAACCACGTGAAAACTTTTGGTGTCTTTATTTTTATTGTTTATGTTATTTCATTCTGCATCATAACTTAGTTCACACACGATTTTTATTAAGGTTTGAAATCTAGATTTAAATTACTAAATAATTTTAACTAAAGCAAACACCAAAATCAAACAGCCATACCTGTCTGGATTAAGTATAATTTCAGAAAATTTTCATTTTAATTTGTCATATGTTATTGTTTTAAAGATTAAACACCTATTCAACCCCCCTTCTAGGTCTGCACACACCAAATTACAATAACATGACAGTAATATGTTAACTATTAAACTTGCTGAGCCATGACGCTCATTTTTGCAATTAATTCTGCAGTTATAGATTGAAGAGCCAGACGAATGTAACAGTAGTAAACTGAAGTTGTGTAATGAGCAACCATTGATTGTTCTTTTAGCTAACTACGTATAAAGTTATAATATTTTATGTAATGATTATGGGTTTACATTGTAATAAACTTGGATGTTTCGAATAAAAATAATATTCATTTTATTATTGAGTTTATGTACTCTATAGTACAATTGTAAGGTATGTGTATATGATTGAATCATAAAGATGAAACTAATTTTATACAAATAAAATATTATATGAATTGTGGTATGTTTTATGAAGATAGCTTGCTATATTGAGAATCTAGGGTGTGGGTTAATATAGTTAGTTCCAGATTATAATGAAGAATATTTGAATTATAGATATTAATATTCATATACAAAATTGAACAGTAAGAGGAATAATAAAGGTTGCGATTTTGGAACCGAATAATTATAAAGTTTCAAATAACTGAGTCATAATATCTATTTGATATAGAATAAAGTTGTAAAAAAAAATTATATTCATGAAATTTATCAATTATGCTATTGATTATGACGTGAAAGTTAGAACGAGGTCGGATCGTGAGTACCGAATCCGATGTTCAATAGATCCGGATTTGGGGGTGTCACACTAATAGTTTGGTGTTGCGACACCGTTATGTAGTATATTTTTAGCACTGCTGCGTAGGCTTGGTCTTCCACCTTTGACTTTGTTTAACTAGCTCGATTTTGGCTTGGTCTTGCTTGCAACACTTGAACTAACTTCATATGTTCTTCCTTAATTGATATATTAACAACTTGACCTGCCCAAACTTCTTGAATTAATCTATTAAGCTCTTTCTTGAATCGTTTAGCTTGTGTTCGCGTAAATGGTCTAATTGGAACTTGAACTAAATCTTCCCAAGTTTTAAGTCATTGATTCTCCTTCAAGCTAGGCATGTCCTCGTCAAAAAAGTTATGTTTTAAACAAAATAAAAGAAATAATATTTTTACCCCTATATATATAAATATTATAAATAAAATGTGAATAGGAAAATTTTTCCAATAATGTTTCTAATACGTAATGTTTTTCATTTGAATATATATATATGTAATGAAATATTAATTTCTTGAGACATGTTATAATTAAAATATAAATATATTATTGACTTGTTATATTATGCAAAGGAATACGACTACACCCTTTTATTTGTAATATAGAATGACATAATATTCTTAAATTTATTATCGCAATTACACTATCATTCCATCACTAATAAATTAAACACTCAAATCAATTTTAGAGTAAAATTAATATGAAACATAAATATATCCTTAAAATTCAAGTTTACAAATGTGTTTTTTTTTTTTTTTTTGGTGAAACGGAGGAGATAATATTTTGGATTTTATTATCTAAAAAATTAAATTCATATGTATTAATTTTTAATTTTTAGAGTTTCAAAAAAAAAACTTTAAGAAGTTAATGAAACACACTTTGTGACATAGATGTAATATAAACCATTATAAATTTATATATTTTATAAAATATGCAAATAGGTGTTCCTATACTCCCTCCTTCAAAATTAAAAATATAATTTAACTTTTGAACTTAAACGGATGGCATATTAAATTTTAAATTGATGTGAATTCATTTAATTTTAGTTGATACAATTATTATAATTGTATAGTATATAACAAAAATTATTAATTATAAAATTTATTTTATTCTACATTTTTATGAGTTATACCAATTTTAAATTTTAATATATAATAAGTTAATTTTGAAAATCAGATTATACTTTTAATTTTGAAACTAAGATAAGAGAGCATATTTATAAATAAATAAAAAATTCAAAAAGAAAAACAAAAGCGCGGTCCCTACTGCCTCCGGTGTACGGCCGCGGTCAACTGCTAATGTTCAAGGTAGTCGGTTTTGCATTTTTATTTTTTTTTGTCCTTTTTAATGGGTCCTTATTCAATCCATGCACGGTTCAATTTGCGCCAACAATAGAAGCAACTTGCCTTTGCATACCAGCTAGGAAATTATATTTTAAAATATTTCTATTATACAACTATTATATAATTTGAACTATTTGAAATTCAAATTTCCCTTTTATAAATACTTTTGTATTTGGTTTTAAATTATATATATATATATATATATATATATATATATATATATATAGAGGGAGTAATTGCAATATCCATAAATTTTAAGTTACATTATAATTATAAATAAGAACTAATTATTAATGAAGTTAAATTTATGTGCTAATTTATTATGCACCTTTGTGATTGAAGGAATATATATTAATGTATTTGTATATTGGTTCATTTATTAAGGTAAATCAAGGTAAGAGAATTAATTAATGGATAAATTAATGAGGGAGGGGGGGGGGGGGGTTCAAAAGTAATGAAATTAAAGTAAACTAATTTAATCTAGTTGCCCAATTTACTTTAATAAGGCATATCTAATTGGATTATGTGTTAAACCCAATGAATTTATTAATTAAAGTTCAAGTGAATTAAACTTGTAGCCCATGTACTTAATTAATGGGAAGTCCATGTAATGTATACTTGTATGTATTTAATAATAGCTTAATTATTTGTATTTATATAAATCAACTAGTAGACTAATAAAAGTAATTAATTGAGCCCAAACAAAATAAAGGAATAAACCCAATTAATTTAATTCCTAAGTCCAAAGTTGGAGCCTAATGTGAAGTCAATTGTTGGTTAATATATATATATATATATATATATATATATATATATATATATATATATATATATAGGAAAAAATATATATACATAGCTATGTAGTACACAGTCGTGCTATATCGACGATTTTTTTGGGCTACGACGACGGTTCAACCGTCGCCATAAATATTTTTAGTTTATAGTGACAGTTCAGTCGTCGTCATAGCACAAAAAAATCGTCGTCATAGGCGATTGTACACTACACGGTTGTGTATATACATCTAGCCCACACACACACACACACATATACATATATATATATATATATATACATATGTATATATGCTTTATTAGAATAAAATTTAAAGCAAAAATGAGAAGAAAAAAAAAGAGCATTTGGCCGGCACTAGTGGGCCGCTTTAGGGGTGCTTTGCTAGCTTGTGGTGGAGTGTTGTGCACATTTGTGGTTGCTTGCAAAATCTGAGAAAGGACAAAGTTGTTGAACAACTTAATAACCCTAGTCAATCAAAGTGTCAATTCAATAAATAGTAAGCTTGATTAAGGTCCTTATTGACTAGGTATTAGTTTATTAGGAATGCTAATGAGGGTTGTCCAAGGTTCTATAAATAGGAGTCTTTAGTGCACTTGGTAGGAGTTTGTTCACTTATTAGCTTTACTAAGTTTCTAGAGAGAAAAGAAAGAGAGATAGTTAGTTTCTAGAGAGAAAAGAAAGATAGATGGTTCTTAAGATAGTCGAAAGTAAAACACTTTGAGTGTTAGAGATATTATAAGAGAGATCATCTAGAGGTTAGATCTTGTAGCTAAGGTGGAGCATTCAAGCTTTGTTTCATACTTTGGGAGGAAGAGAAGAAGAGCATCAAAGGCTAAGAGGTTGAAAAGTTTCTTTTTCTCAAACTGTTTGTAGTTTATGATTAATATTTGTTGTATAAGTATTTGCCATGATTAGTTGTGGGAGAAAACTTGTGTTTTGAAAACCATGAAGGGTGTCGAAGGTATAAGGATGGATGTGTGATGGAGTTATGTGTATTTTAGGTGTATATATGGGAATATATGCATGAAAAGTGATTTTTATGGTCAAAATATATTTTTGATAGCTCAAAACCTATTTTAAAGCTCTATGATATTATATTTATATTATATATGTAGAACTATGGTTAAACATACTTAATATGTATTTTGATATGTTGGGTATGTGAATGAATGTAAGAAAAGTGCATATTTACACTTGCCGCTAAAAATATACAATTATTAATATTATTATAATACTTACATAAAGTATTTAAAATATTATTAAATATTTAATTAACAATTAAATAGTTAATAATATTAAAAAATGAATAAAATATTATTATATGGTTAATAATATTAGTAAGTACTTAATGTATTATTAAATGGTTAAAATATTATTAAATAATTAATAATATTAGTAAAGGATTTAAATATTATTCTTTGATTAGACAAAGGTTTAAAGAATATTAAATTATTAATATTGGTATTATGTGATTAAAATATTATCAAATGATGATAATATTTCTAAATGTTTAATGTATGACTAAATGTTTAATTATGAGATAAAATATATAGACAATGGTTATTAATATGAACCAATGTGTATTATACTACTTGAATGATCAACTTATTAATGTTAGGTCATTTCAAAGAAAATTAAATTGTATTGGTTTAGCAGTAAATAACAATCGAGCCAAGTTCCTTATACCTAAATTTGTAATTATTTTTCAAGAGCTATAAGTGGTTTAATTATTGAAAAGTAATCCACATGAATGTTGTTTAAATATTCGCGCATAGTGCATTTGAAGTTTTAAAGTGAGTTTGATTCATGAACTATTTAAGAATGTCTAAGCTAATTGTTTCGGCTAGACACAACTTATATAAATTTATTAACTTGAATATTTTTAAAAGCTTATCCAAACCATTGGTTAGTGCAGATTCTTATAGTATGTTTTAGAAAGAACAACCCTTAACAAGGGAATTATTATTGGGAAACATAGGGTACAAGAGGCTGATCACCTCGAATACCAAAACCATAAAAGGTCCAGATACGTATCTAATTTACCTTAGTATGAGTCCATAGTCCTTAGAGGTTACTCAGTAGTAAAGACTTAATAATTTATTGTAATTGAAACTTGATTCTCATTCTTTCACAATTATTATATATTGTTGAAACCTCTAAAATTATTTATATTCAAGAATGTTAGTTGCTCACCCTTGTTATATCATGAACTATTTTTCAGCTAAGCCCGATGTGCTTCAAGAAAGATAAGGGCAAGGGAAAAGCCAAAGAGTAGAATTACATGCTAGAAGTTTATTGTTTAATATTTATATTATGCTGTAAATCTTTTGTGAACCATTTAGATGTGTTTTGATTATGTTAAGGTTAGAAGACATTGGGTTATGTATTTATTTTTATAAGAAATAGATATGTACTATTCCGCTAAATGAATGAAGATTATGTATTTTAATGTCATTTATGTATTAAATTGTGAGCACCAAACCCAAGGTTATGGAACCCAAATTTGGGGGCGTCACAGTAATTCATATCCATCATTAACTATATGGATCATTTTTCAGTTAACTGATCTTCAATGGTTCATTGCAATCTTGGATGGTCCAGTTTATGATAGTACAATTACTACTAGAAGGGGTTATTTTGAAGAGTAATCCGCAATAACTACTTGCGACCAGCGATCAGTCTTGAATTTTCATCTTTGTCCCTCTAGAGGGTTAAATAAATAATAAAAAAAAATACTATCTGCAAGAACTTCTTGTAGATAATTGATAGAAAATTTTGTGAAATCTAAAACAAAAAATTATGTATACAAATTTTCTATCCATTCAATTAAAAAATTAAAAAAAAAAAGCGTAACTCTTTTTTCATGCGAGGTAGAGTAGATATATTTAAAAATTAAAAAAAATGCAATTATTTTTATAAATTATTGTATATACTTTTTTTTTTTTTTTTTTTTTGAGAAGCCAATTTTTGTATATACTAATGAAAGGATTTTGTTGCTCAATAATAGTAGTTCTCCTAGCTAGTCAAGAATAAGTAGGCTTATTGAACTAATTGGAGTAGAAAGTTACATCATTAGTAGAGGGTTTGTCTAGGATAGAGTAATATAATATTGAAACCCCATCAATTATATTGCTACATTTTGAAGAATTTAGGGGATTAGTAGATTGTCACCAGGAGGAAAAAAAGGTGGAGATCTATCTACTTACGTACACCAGGCACCAGGTCATGTTGTATTTAAATTCAAATTGTAAAAGAACTTAAGAATATATATATATATATATATATATATATATATATAAATTTTAAAAGTAACTATCCGGAGGAATTTCTTGCAAATAGTTTTTTTTTTAAATTGTTAACTATCTAGTAATAAATTCTTGCATATAGTATATTTTTTTTATTCATTTAATTCTCCTAAGGGGCAAAGTCAAAAATTCAGGGCCGATTACTATTCGCAAGAAATTCTTATAGATAGTAATCATTCCATTCTAATTTAAACTATCCAAGATTGTAATGAAAATGGGCTAGGAAATGATCCACAACCAGTGAAGACTATGGATTACTACTATATATATATAGGGTCGCAACCATGGCAAACAGTTGTTGAGAGTACTGTTCCAGCAACAAAAATAGAAAAAATTTGTTTGTTAAATTGTCTGCCGCAAAAGGCTCTAGCAGTAGAGTTAAAAAAAAATGGTTGTCGTTAGAGGCTCTAGCGGCAGTATGCTCCCAGCAACCATTTGCTGTGAATGCGGTATATATATATGGTAAATTAGTCATCTATCACAAAAAATAGTGATGTTAGCTAAAAAAATATTAGCAGGTGTTGATGTGATACTTGAGAGCAAATCACATGTCATGAATCAATAATTTTTGAATTACAAGTGATGATTCAAAAATTTAAATAAACCACATGTAACTTTTTGAATTTTATTTTATTATAAAGTTAACTTGATTTTGTAAATCACATTATTATTCACTAAGGTCTAAGAATATTTAATATAATACTAGTGGCTAGATTCAGAATAGTTACTCTAATTATATGAAGAATGGAATATATCTAGATGCACTTCAAAAACTATAATCTATTTCCCGAAATGACATATACTCAAATCGTTTGGGTGAAAGTCCTTTCTCTCGCTGGTAAAAAGAAAAAATCACTGATGCCTTTAGCAAAGCGTGGAGTGGTCCCCCAAAGATTGACCTTCTTGGATGATTATAGGGAGCTATACCCACCAGAGTCGATCTGTTGAAGCATAGGATCACTAATGTAGGGTTAGTGAATTCAGATAAATTAGTACATACTACTTGCTCTGTTGAAGATGGTGAATTATCTCATAAATATTTGTGTGGAGACACTAAAGCAAGTATGTAGGTGCTTATTAGAGAATAAGTTCACTGAATGTGACTCACTTAATGAATACCTAATGGAGTTTTACATGTCTGTCAATAGGAGTTCCTAATGTGATAGTAGTACATGTGATCCTTAGACTTGAGGTCATCATAATATCTTATATATGATGAGTTATACTTTGTCATATTCTTTAAGACTATTTGGATATAACAAATGATATGTTCATGTATAATAAGTTGTACATAGAGGTAGGTGACTGAACAATAAATGATCTACCAGTTCCAATTAAAGAAGAGAATATCCTATGCGATTCGATAAATAACAAATCATGAGTCTTTGGCCAAGGCGGAATGAAAATTAGAAAGGATTTCTAATTTATATTAACTAGATTTATGCATTTGAGGATTGAAATACATATGATCAAATAAATAAGACTTGATAAAATATTCATATCTTATTTTTTATTATGACATTTTGTGGTAAAAAGATTCAATTGTACGATAATTATTCGCGGAAAAGGTTATTTGTGATCAAATATTAAAATTCATATTATTCAAAAAGTCGTGAATTGCTAAAGAGGTTTACCTTAGTGTAGAATAAAAATATTTATTTATTTTTAATTAAAGGAGTTTATTTCATAATAAATAATATTAAAATGGTTCTAATTTATTTATTCAACAGCCGGTATAATATTGAACTTAAGGAGTCACAACATAAAAGAGAAATATTTATTTTAGAAGTAAGTGGTCTAATGGTAATAATAAATTAAGTGTATTTAATTTATACTATGGCGATAGAATAAATTAAATGACTTAATATTTATAATTAAGTATTTTGGAAATACTAACTATAAATTATTATTATTATTATTATTATTATTATTATTATTATTATTATTATTATTGTTGTTGTTGTTGTTATTGTTGTTGTTGTTATTTTGTTCCTAAATAGTTTAGGAGTTAATTAATAAGTATTAGTATTATTATAAATAATTAAGTTCTTAAATAGTTTAGGAATTGTAATTATTATAATAATTAATTTAGTTCCTAATTAGATCATGAGTTAAATTAAAACACTACTCATAAAGAGTTTAGGAGAGTTGAGCAAGTCTATAAATAAGAGGGTCTTATTATAGATGAGGTTGATACACAATTGTAAGTATTGGAGAATACTTTATAATTCTCTATATCTAAGGAGTTAGAGAGAGAGAATTATGGCTAACCACCCAAGATCTAGTAGAATCTAAATTACTTCTTGAATCCATATTACTCTTCGTAAATCACTTTTAGAGGTTGCACGCTTGGGTAACAAGAGTTAATATGTGAATCTTGAAGAAATGCAAATGATTTTGGAAGTGAACTTGTAGCTAATCAAAAGTTAGTTATCTATATTGATATTACTTTTATCATTCATCAATTAATAATTTTGCATAAGGTAGATCCTAGGTACTTGCCGAATAATTTTAAATTTAATTTATGCTATACTTTTGTACTTTATTAAAATTTTGATTGTATGTTTATGGTTTTTGTAATTTATAGAAGGCTATTTTGTTGGGACTATCACTAACTTTTTGGCACTTGGGATGATCTGTAGATGGTCGACTTGCGGGAAGCTATTATGTCCAGTCTATATGGGGAATGTTAAAGGCACACAACTAAAACTTGGTAGGAAAGCTAGTTTTTTTGGCACTGCTCGTAGATTCTTGCATGTTGATCACAATTATAGAAATATATCTGCTCAGTTCAATATAAAGATAGAGAATAGGGGGGTTGTTGGTCGATTATCGAGCAGCGAGGTATTGGCATGGCTTAATGATTTGACATTTTTGCCGCTAGGCAAGGAGCATAGTAAGTTAAGAGCAATAAGCTACAGAAAGACTCATAACTAGACACACTCACCCATGTGTCAACATCAACGTCCGAGCGAATACTACTGGATCATCTTATACGGATGCTGGCTTGGACGACCAATTATTCTAAAGGGTATTGACGGTGGTGTTGAAGACGTTTTGTACAGATTCCTATTTTTCCTCGTTAGGAATTTCCAAGTCATGCACACCTTCATTAGCTTGCGCAAGATATTGCATTTAGGGCCACCACCGAGAATACGGGTATCACTCCGGAGCAGTTCGCCTTGATACGCGACGAGGTGGTACAGATGGTGGTTACCCTACTTACGGTGGCTTTTGGCCCAATGCTGAGTTAACCCCCGAGTACTTAAATATTTTATCTATTTTAAGTTGTACTATCTGTATGTTATGTAAATTCAACTCTATTTAGTTGTTTATGTAATTCTCAATGATTTTCTTACATTGTACATATGTTTTGTGTATGAACAGGATGACGATGACTAGCAAGGCTTTTCTGACGAGCTCGATGGTGATGGAAATCTTATGTAGATGTATATAGTTGTAGACATACTCGTATATATTCGTAGTTACAGTTTGTACATTATTGTAATCATAAAAGTTATTGTAATCGTAAAACTTATTGTTGGATTGAAAAAAGTTATTTTAGTTTATATATTTGTAGTTGTAGTTTGTACTAGTTTATAATCGTATTTGTTATTGTTTGGAGTGAAATAGTTGTGTTGTGAGATTGAAAGTTAGTTTATACGTACGTGCTGTTGGGATTGAAAACAAGTACAAGTACAAAATGTGGTGTAAAAACCTAGTTAATGAAAGAATAAAAAAAAATATTAAAAAAATGATTTATTTTTTATGGAATAAGGTATTTCCAATGAAAATTTCATCAAAAATAATTGTTTGTCATATTGTTTGATTGGCTCGAAAGAATTTTTGTTAGAAATAAGTGTACAACAACAACTCAGGAAGTAACACGTGGTGTACTTATTTCTGATGGATATGACCGTCGAAGATAGTGTTTGTTAGAGATATAGTATTCCCGATGAAATGTCCGTTAGAGATACGTTCGTCGGAATTAAATATTTTCGACCAACTTCTGGATGGATCTAATTCCGACCAGGTTATATTCGATGAAATATTCTGTCGGATTTAAGGCTTTTTCTTGTAGTGGAAAAGGTAGAATTTACACTTAGAATTGATATTATGATCACAATTTATAAATGACAAATAGGTCAAGTGCATGACACACATGGGCACAGTAATAACCATGATTTGTAAGTCACATTGTAAATAGAATTAAGAACTATTTATCAATGAAGTAAATTTTTATGTGAATTAATTGTGGACTTATGTGATTGAATGAATATATATGTGCGTATATTTATTAATCTAATAAGTGTGACAAAGTAAGAGAATTAATGAATGCATGAATTAATTAAAAAAAAGTCCAAGTAGTGTAATTAATTCTAGTGAATTTGCCTTAGAATTTTAATTAAACAAGCCCAAGTAATTGTATGCATTAGTGTTTTGTAAACCAAATAATTAAGTAGCCCAAATGATTTTAATAAGGAAAGTCTAATTGGATCATATGTTAAGTCTATAAGGATTTAATGAGGAGTCCGTGATTTCATTAAATGCTAGCCCAAGCCTTGTACAAGTGTGAGTCTTGTAAGTTAGTAGAATGAGCCCAATGATTTAAATTGTTGGAGCCCGAATGAAAATAAACTAGTTACCCAAACTTTGATCCAATTGGGAAATTAAAAAGAAAGTCAGACAACCCTACTAATTACCCAACAACTCAAGTCATTGAAGCATGTCATTCCATCTAATAGTAAGCTTAATTAGAGTCTTAACTGAGCAATGATAGATGATTAATAAAAGTTAAGCAAGGTTACTAGAGTACTATATATAGATAACTCCACTAGGCCTTAGAAGAGTTTGTTCATTTGTTAGTTTCTAAGTGTTAAGCGTCTTTGTGAGATTGAAAGTTAGCTAGAGGGATTGTTCTTGTGAGTTGAGAGAACACTTAGAATATAAAGATTGAGGATTTAGATGGAGTAAGGATTCAAGATGTAGAGCTTTACCAATTTCATAGCTAAAAGGAAAAAAGCTTCAAGATCAAAAAGGTTAAAAAGTGCTCTAGACCCTTAGATCAATTTATATTGTAGTTAATGTTTATAGTGTATATTTTGCTATGTTTGTTATGGGGGTATTTGTTGAAGGAAAACCATGAATGGTTTCGAAGGTATGAGGATGAAAATGTGATGGAGGTTATGTGTATATATCTGGTGTATATATGTTGTATGCCATAGTAGGTCCAATATGTAAGTATGAATATTTGGTTTTGAAAACTATATATAAATCTATTTTCCAAAGCTATGTTGCTTATGTATGTGAATCATGTGAAGATCTATGGTTAAAAATGTGTGTTATGTGTTATGAATCATAAAAAGCTAGGTCAATGCATCTAGAGGTTATGTGTCTTCAAAATGATGGTATGAAACTATTTTTCTCAACTTCATGAGTCATAAGGTATGAGACGTTATGTATGATGAAGAGGCGTATGAGATTATGTAACTACATGTGATATCATGTGACTTGGTTTGTCAAAATATAGAAAAATATGAGTTATGCATGTTTAAACATGGGTGAAACCCTAGTTTTAAAGTACATTTTGATGTTATGCGGCTTTAGGTATGCAAGTCTTATTTGCGATCTATAAGTGGTAGTTAATGTGCTATGTGAATAACTAAAGAAGAATGGACCAAAAATATATTCAAATGAATTTTTAATGATTTTTCCAAACAAAGTATGTTAGTTTGAAACCCTAGTATTTTGATCATTGATTTGATCTAATGAATATTTTGAAAATGTAGGAAGCCTTTGGATTTTGTTAATATATGAGTTTAAAAAGGTATGTTCCAAATTTAGAGTCAATATAATGTAAAATGAATAAGATATTAAAGTTGGAATCAAGAAAACAAAGTTAGAAAAATAGGATTTTTATTTACGGCCCAACGCTGGACCATGCTATCCAGATTTTTACTGTTCACCTGGCTTGGGTCAATCTGGGTTAGTTGGGTCGAATCGGATCAGGTCAAAACGAGTCTGTTTTTCCAAAATTGAAGTATTATTCATGTGGGACCCAACAATGATGTTAAAAATTATTAAATGATTGATAAATTAAGTGATATATAGAATGTGTAGTTAGTTAAATTAAACTGATTATGTGAATTACTAATTGGCAGGTTTAATTATTAATTATTTAGGTTGGCTAAAGGACGATAAGTAAGAGTTAGGCAAAATCAACGAAAAATGCAAGTTTCGTAACTTAACTTGTAATTATTTTTCAAGCAAACTAAGTAGGGTAATTATTGAAAATTATTTTACATCAATATTGATTATTGTTATTCTTACTTGGTGTATTTGAAGACTTATTCTATTGAATTGTCGATCTTTAAAGTTGTTTTAATTCATGAACTGTTTAAGAAGTAGTCTACGTTAATTATTTTAGCTAGACATTGTATGTATAAATTCATTCATTTGAATATTATTGAAGCTTATCCAAATCAATAGTTAGTGCAAACTTTTAATATAAGACTGAGTAAGCACAACCCTTATAAAGGGATATTTTATGTTATAAAATCGATAAAGCGCAAGATGTCTAAGTGTTATGCATATACATAGGGTACAAAAGGTTGATTCCCTTAAGTACCAAACTTGAGTGTTTACACTCTAAAGGTTAAGCCGAATGACTGTTATACCTTAGAAGCATGTTTATGGTCTTTTAGTGGCCACTCAGTAGCAAATATTCTAAACAACTCTTTTATTGAATATAGTTTATATGTTTCATTTCTTCACAATTATTGTCCATTATTGAAGTTTCAAGAAGTTAATCTTTCTATTCATGATATATCATCACCTTTTATATTTATTGCTTATTTAAACTTAATGAGCAAAGTAGTTGCTCACCCTTGCTATATCATGAACCATTTTTCAACTAAATTCGAGTGCTCCAAGAAGGATAAGTGAAAAGAAAAAGCCAAGGAATAGAACTTGAATGTTTATTTATTATGTTGTAAACGATATACTTTATTTATGTAAATGTTAGAAGACCTTCAGATTTTTAATACCGTTTGGAAGGAATTGTTATGTATTATTCTGCTAGTTAAATGAAGATTAAATACTTCAACATTATATAAGTGTTAGATTGTGAGCATCAAACCCGAGGTTCAAGGGACCCGGATTTGGGGGATTCACATGCACCCCCCATTGGGCTTATAAATACCCACTCCTCATTTGCAAGGATGTTGTAAATGTTAGTTTGCAAAAACTATACATACATACAATCAATTTGATGTAATGCAGCGGAAGCAAGTTTGCGAAACCGTTGTAGGTTATAAAACGTTAAGTTCGTGATACCTTAGGATATAACTTTAGAAGAGTCAATTCACATCGAGTTTTAGGTGATGGATTTTGGAAATTCATTAAAAATTAGTTTGTGACACAACATAATATACTTTCATTCCATACAATGAAGTTATTTTATTGCGATTCTACTTGAGTTTATTTGTTTCGTGGTTGTAGGATGCCTGAAGTTGGTCAGTCTAGTCACGTTGTAGAGGATGAGCCCCGCGATATACTAGTCGTGTGGGTAAAGTTGGTTGCATCTGAGCTAGTCCACCTAGTTGAACAATATGAGTCAGAGTTGGACCTTATTGTGGATTCAGAATCTAAGCCAGAGATTGAGCCTATAAAGGATCTAGTATCTGAGGAGGAGGAGCCAACTGAGGAGGAGATCAAGGGCACTGCTGAGGGTGACCTTATAGAGGAGCTGATGGATAAGAACACCTAGTTAGAAGATAAGGTGATTGAGTTAGAGGCAAAGGTGTAGGAGTATGAGGGATCTTTTAGGCATATAAAGTCCTTAATACTTATGTTAGTGAATAGGACTAGGTGACAAATCAGTTAAAGGAGTCTGAACATAAGGTGCAACAACTGCAGGTAGAGAAACAGACTGTTGAGGTATCTTGGGAGGATGTGATACCTGCTAATGTGGAGCTAGAGGCACAACAAGATGAGGCTAATGAGAAGGTTATTGAGCTATAAGTGGAGGTTTCTGCCAAGAAGGTGAAGCTAGATAAGGTATCTTATGCCTTTCATTCTTCATTTGGCAGACTTCAGAGTAGGGTATTCTTACCCAGTGGAGGATTACCAGACTCAGTGCATTATCAGTCGTAGTCTGGTGATGGCCATTTGGGATAAGGAGTACGAGGATGTGGTGAATCATGGGATGCACCATCATTAGTTATTAGCTATATGTTATTTTATGTATGTTGATGTATGTAAATAGATGCAGTAGAACCCAACTTTTATTTTAATAGAGGGTTATTATGATGTAAATCCTAACTTTTGAAGTTAGTGGGATATGTGCTGGTTTGTAAAAATATGGCATACATACAATCTAATTGTATAACACAACGGAAGCAAGGGATAAATCATAAACCATGATCTTTCTTATGCAACTATTAGTAATTGAGGAAGGATAAAAGTTTACACCTTTGTAGTTTTAACTCTTGAATAGCTACGAGTTCACATTCCTTTAATCCTTCGCGTTCTTCTTCAAATTCACCAATTAGAATATTTAAATCAACATTAGCTACGCAAGTGTGTAGCCTTTAGAGGTGATCCACTAAAAGATTTATGAATTAAAGAAGTAAATTTTGGTTTCTCCAAAATCATAGGTGGTTAGCCCTAATTCTCTCTCTCTCTCTCTCTCTCTTTCTCCCTCCCTCCTTCTCTAACTTTTAGATCTAGAGAATTATTAGAAGTATTCTCCAATACTGGGAAGCTGTCGCAAGCAACCAAAAATAAAATCTTACTTTTAAAAATATTAATGTAGTAGTGAAAGTAAGAGTCGAACCCACAGAGAGTGAATTGTTTTAATAAATTTAATGTTTTCAAAAATATCTAATTAAATGGGGGGTTTTGAATGATTAATTAACTAATTAAAATAAAACTAAATAATAAATAATAAAGATGGGAAAAATCAATTAAAAACAAACTTCAGTTCCTTAGTTCAGTATCCCCTTCTTTTAATCAACAAATTAATCAAGTTATTATTATCTTTTCCTTCAATTGAAATTAATAATCCTAGCTAACTGACAATCGCCAAGTTACTCGAAATCCTCCTTAAATTATAAATCTAATGCAGCAATCGCTCATAAAAGACCCTAGCTATTATACAACCTAGAACTATCAGTCTAGATTTAATATAACAGTTGCATTAAAAATTAGAGAATTAGATTATTCCAAGCAACAATCTCAACATCGCGGACCATTTAACTTGCCATCTTGATAATCACAATAATATTCAAAAGTTTGACCACAATCAAATATTATTAATTGCTACTTATGATCAGATAAAATATCGTTTGCTTAATATTAAATCTTAATCTAGCATATGATAAATTATTGATTAATCTAACAGGCCATTATCAAATTAATCAAGCAAATATCATAAAACAATTAAAACAGATTATCAAGAATAAATCTCATGCATGAAGGAATAAATAATAAAACTCAATTAAAACATTAATTAAAAATAAGGTTCAACATCCCTTTAGAACTGAAAATAAAAACTTAGCCTGACATTCTTCAAAATAATCTCCAATAGTTGAAAAGCTCTCTCCAAGAAATTAGAAGAAAGAACTCCTAAAAGCTTACAATGAATAATGAGAGAGCTTGACCCCCTATTTATAGGCCTCTAACTTGTCCAAACCCTAATAGGATTTACAATTAAAAATAAAAGAAAAAGAAAAATAATTATTCTCCTAACCCTAGTTGGAATAAAAATCCAATTTGGAATCAAAAAGTAGCAAAAATCCCAAAAAATCCCGTTTTCCAGCAATTCCGCGCTTGCCAAACAAGCCTTACACGCGCTTTGACCGGTCAACGTTCGCTTACCGCTCCACTGACGTCACCGCTTGCCCGCCAGCTGCCAGCCGCTCGCCGAAACGGCGTTGCTTCACTTCGTCTGCTTATCACGCCTAAGCGCGCATTGCGCGAGCAAACTTCCTGATATTTACGGTTCTGCCCCTCCGCGTTTCAGCTTATTACAATTTTGCCCTTCCACCTTTAATTTCCTACAAAACAAAATATAACCTAATTAAAAATAAATAAAAATAATATAAAAATACTAAAAATCCTAAAAACACATAATAATAAATAAAACACCTAAAATAAATAAAAACACATAAATAAAAAGAAATATAAAAATACTATAAAATTACCTAAATTAACATAAATTAACTAAGATCTTATAAAACCTATTAAAATCAAAATATGCTAAATAATTAAACATTTAAGCACACAATAAATATAAAAACTAAGTATTAGGGCATAAAAATATCGTATAATTTAGTCCTATCAAATACTCCAACAAAGTGAGTAACCTCAATCCATAATAAGACCCATCTTATTTATATATTTGTTCAAATCTCCTAAACTCTTTAAGAGTAGGGTGTTAATTTAACTCATAATCTAATTATGAACTAAATTAATTAATATAATAATTACAATTCCTAAACTATTTAAGAACTTAATTATTTATAATAGGAATACTTCTTATTAATTAATTCCTAGACCATTTAGAAACTTAATTATTTATAATAATACTACTATTTATTAATTAATTCATAAATCATTTATGAGCTAAATAATAATAATAATAATAATAATAATAATAATAATAATAATAATAATAAGACTTCTCTTATTAATTTGTAATTAGTCTTTTCAAAATATAAAATTATAAATATTAAGCTATTTAATTTATTCTATCACCATAGTATAAATTAAATATACTTAATTTATTATTACGATTATGTCACTTACTTCTTAAATAAATATTTTTCTTTTGCGATGTGATCCTTTAGGTTCTCCATATTATACTGGTGGTAGAATAAATAAATTAGAACCATTCCAATCTTATTTATATAAATAAATTAAACTATTTAATTTATTTAAATAAATAATATTTATTCCATAATAAGTGTAAGCCTCTTTAGCGATCAACGACTTTTCAGATAATATGAATTTTAACATTTGATCACAAAGAACTTATTCCGCGAGTAGTTACCATAAAATTCAATAATTCTATCATATAATATCCCAACCAAATATAAGACATGAAATTATTGTCAAGTCTTATTTTATTGATCACATGTATTTCAATTCTCAAATGCACAACTCTAATGTAAATTAAAAACTCATTTCTAATTTTCATTCTACCTAGGCCAAGGATTTCTGAGTTGTCGTTTATCGAATTATATATGACATTTTCTCCCTTTACTAAAAGTGGTAGATTCTTTGTTGATCATTCACCTACCTCCATGTACAATTTTTTATACCCGAACATATCATTTTTTATACCCATATAGTCTTAAAGAATATTTCAAAGTATAACTCATCATACACAAGGTACAATGATGATCTCAAGTCCAAGGATCACATATACTACTATCCATTAGAAACTCCTATTGACAGACAAGTAAAACTTCATTAGGTGTTCTTTAAACGAGTTACGTTCAGTGAACTTATTCTCTAATAAGAACCTACATACTTGCTTTAGTGTTTCCACACAAATAATTATGAGATCAATCATACTTTTCATATGAGCAAGCATAATATATAGTAATCCCCATTTTAGTGATCCCACGATTAGAAACATTTTAGTTTTGAGCTATCTTGAATTTAGATCTCATTAGCAAGATCAATATCATGATTCTAAAAGCATTGCTAAAAAATATGGATTTATTTATTTAATTAATTTAACCAATTAATCACGAATAAGATTATAAAGTAAATATTTTATCACATCAAATGTGATTGGCTTGAGGGCATATTACTTTTAATATGTTTATGTTAAATCCCAACTTTGGTGGTTTAAGGGATAAGAGCATTTATAGTAGTATACTTGAGATGTATAGTGTTAGGCACTATAATGTGGCATATGAATATAAATGTTTTTATGTTTATGTGATTTAAAGTGATTAATTTTTGCATTAATTTTAAAATGATTAAAAATGAAGAAGATAGTAATAAAAATAATTAATAAGATTATAACAAAAGTTTTATTTAAACAGATAATGTCGTCACTGTGACGACCCCAAATCCGGGTTCCATAACCTCGAGTTTGGTTATCACTATTCAACACATTACTAACAATTAAATACATACATTGCATTTAAATATCGCGGAATAATACATATTGGTTCCCTTCAAAAGGTTACAATACCAGGGTCTATCAACCTTAACATAATAACAGTTCCTATCACAAGGAATTACAAAAGGTTTAACAACCGTAAATACATAATTAAAGATCTAATTAGCATGCATAAGCTAACTTAAGCTCTGGCTTTTCCTTTTCCTTTATCCTTCTTTGAGCAATCAGGATTATCTGAAAAATGGTTCATGATATAGCAAGAATGAGCAACTAGTTTGCTCAGCAAGTTTAGAACAATCATATAGATTTAATATATCATGAATGAATGGGAAATATCAGCAATGATTCAACAATAGATATAACAATTGTGAATGAAACAGGATTCAAATTTTAATAAACAGAATATTTGAATCTTAAAATGCTGAGTGGTCACTAAGGACCCTGAACTAACTAGGGTATAATAGAGTTTCCTCTGACCCTTTGAGTTGTTTGGTTTTCAAGGGGATCAGCCTATTCAACCCGCTGTATATGCATTACATTTAGTCACTGGCGCCCAAAGTCGGTTTCCCGACACAAAATCCCCTAATTTAGGGTTGTTCAATTCTCAGACTTAATATAAGAAATCCGCACCCAGCAATGGTTTGGATAAGCTTTTAAAAGTATTCAAGTTATTGAATTTAGAAACGCAATGTCTAGCTGAACTATTAGCTTCAGACATTTTTAATACAGTTCATGAATCAAGAACTAACAAGCTTCAAATGCACTAAGTGCGATTGTATAAACAATATGGATGTGGAATAATTTTAAATAATTAAACCACTTCAAGCTTTAACAATAAATACAAGTATGGAAACTTGTTCAACGATAATAATTGAGTAGGGTTAGAGAACTTGCCTGTTTGCTCAGCTACAATAATTGTCTAGCTTTAACTAACTTGCTTTGAAAGACCTAACATTAATAAAGTCGGTCTAATAATTAGTACGGCGTATTTGCATAACTATACACTTAATAACGAACTTATTTACCACACATAAGTACTAACACATAATTTACATTAGTCAAAACAATATTATTAACCTTATAGACACTTAATCATTTTAGGTTAATAATTTAATAAGTTAGAAAAATATTTTTCTTAAGTGTTGAACACTTATTAAACCCTTAAACAACTTATTATAATTGTTTAATTAAATTCAATTTATTTTATTAACTCAATCTCTTTTTAATTACTATTTAATATTGATTAAATAGAAATTAATTAATTAACTCTAGTTATTATTTAAAATAAATAATAACTAATTGTACTTACTTATTATTAAATAATAAATAATTATTAACTTAATTTTAACCTTCTTTAATTTAATGTTAATCAACCAATAATTAACTAAGTAATTAACCTTACTTATTATTTAATTAAGGAAATTAAATAATAGTTTACTAATCTTAATCCCCTTTAATTATTATTTAAGGTCAATTAAATAATAATTAATTATTTAATTAATTTTAATTATTATTTAAGGTTAAATAATAATCAAATCATTCTTATTTATTATTTTAATTAAATAATAAATTATTACTCTAATAATTTAATTTCCATTAATCGTTATTTAATGCTAATTAAATAATAATTAATTACTTAATTATCCTTATTTATTATTTAATAATTTTTAAATAATAAATAATTAATTTATAAATTTTATCTCTCTTTAAGTATTATTTAATAGACATTTAATAATAATTGCTAATTTATCATCTTTATTTATTATTAACATTTAAAATAATAAATAAATAATAAATTTATTTAACTTAACCATGGTTTAGCTAACTAGATTAATATTTAAAATATTTAAATATTAAACTTAATGAAAAATATCCTCCCCAATATTATTTTTGAATTATTATTATTTTTGTTATAATTTTAAATTAATTTTTAAATATTTAAATTAATTAAAATTAACCCGAATGACATTTTCATAATTAAGTTGAAAAATCCGGACCGATGGCAATTCTGTAAATAATCAGAAAACTGATCGGAGGGCAAAATGGTAATTCTGCCAAGAAAAACACGGAGGGGCAGAATCGTAATTCCGCCGAAAAGTTTCTTACCGCGCATTGCGCGCGTTTTAGTTTGTTACGGGTCAAAACGACGCCGTTTTTGAAAAGCCGGAAACGGCTTCCGTGCGTACGTGCGGAGTGAATTTTCTACGGACGCCAAACGACGTCGTTTGGCTCCACGTCCTCGGTGAACAGTACCTCGCGCATTGCGCGACCAGTGTTAAAATTTTTTTCTACCTAGCAGAATGTGAACAGTTCCGGCTATACACACTTTAATTAAAATTATACCTTCAATAAATCTTTAACTCTTCAATAAAAATCCAAAAAAATTACCAATCACCTTATATTAATTTATAACATGAAAAAATAATTTTTCATGATTTAATATCATTATTTTTTTATAAAAAATTTTACATCATATAAACTACCATAAATCATAACTTTTTGTATATAACTCCATTTTGAGTGATTCAAACTTTGTTTTTCTCATGATTTAATGTTCTATAATATTAGCACATCAAACCTAAGTTTTATAAAAAATATTTTTGGACATAAATTCCAAAACTTGTTTACACACTATTAAATACATATTTTAGCATATAAAATATACCAAAATACAAACCAAGAATATTAAACTCAAGTATGGAATATATATTACCACTACACATTAATAACCATATTAACATGTTTATACTAACATGATGATTTATTTTATTTAAACACAAAATTTCATTTAAAATAACCATTACCTTGATTTAATGGATATTCTTCTTTTTCTCCCAAAGTATGTTGTGAAAGAAGATGACATGCACTAGCTTAGCACTCCTTCTCCTTCTCTTGCTCTCTCTCAAAATATTTTGCTCTCAAACTCTCTCTAGCTTGGAAAATGGAAGAAAAAGAAATGACCAATACAAGCTCCTAAATTGTAAGTATACTTACAATTTGGAGAGATATAAAATCTATATCTATGAAAATTGCCATCATGAGATAACAATGATACTTACACAAGAAAGCTAGCCCATACTAAGTTGGTGAGGATTTTGTGGGAAAAGACTTTCCCAAAAATTAAAACAAGCAACCTTTAATTAAATAAATAAATAAAAGAAAATAAAAGAAATCATTTTCTCTCTCCTCATTCACATGATGCTCGGCTGATGGGTGTGTGATTTGTCCCAAAATAATTGTCCTAAGTCACCTTTTAATTAATTAATAAGTTATTTAATTGTTTTTCCAAGTGGGCCAATCATTGGGCTTTAATTTAAAATATCAATAGGGCTTCTATTAAATTGTTTGGGCTACTAAATTGTCAAATTTTATTATTCCCCACTTGGGCTACTAATTGACCCATGTTGGGCTAATTTAATAATTTACACATTAATTATTCAATCCATGATTAAATAAATAATTAGATTGAATAAATAATTAAATATTTTAACCCATTAGTATTAAATTACTAAATGGACTTATAAATATTATTATTAATATTTCACATTATTTACATTAATTAATAATCATATTAATTAATTTATTATATTTAATTTACTCATTATATTCAATTTAATTGAATATTTAATTAATAGGAAACTTATCAATTATTTTGATATTAAAACTTTAGGGTTTGTTCACTAATTTAATAACATATTAGTGACCCCCTTTAATTAATTTTAGTAATTAATTACATAATTATTTAATCACATAATTAATTAATCACATAAAAAGATTTAAATAATCTCGTAAAAATAACTCATTGGAAATTAAATTAATAATTTAATTAATAAAGATGTGGAAATTCTAGGACATTACAGTCACGAAGAAGACCTCCAACCCCACTAACACCTAAAGAATCCGTTAACGCGGAGAGAGGGCAGATAAACTCAATGCAAGAATTCGTAGATCTGTTCATCGAAGCTTTTCACAACCGAACCCCTAATGCCACGGGAGCACAATCCCTTGTTTTTCTACTGGCAAACTTTAAAGACTTTAAGGTAATAGGACCACCAGAGTTTAAAGGAACAACGAATCTGGTTGAGGTCTACTCGTGGGTAAAAGAGATGGAGAAGGCCTTTATCATCGCCAGGGTAGCCAAAAAGCAAAAAATGACTTTTGCAACCTATATGATGAAGGGGGAAGCAAACTAATAATGAGAAGCCAATCGAGGGAGAGCTGGTGAGGGAGAAGTTGCCTGCAGTAGGTTCAAAGAGTTATTCTTCGAAAGTTATTTTCTAAGGAGAATGCAACTCAAGATCAAGATAAAGTTCTTAGATCTTAAGTAAGGGAACATAACGGTGCCTGAATACGCCGCCAAGTTCAAAGAGTTAGTGAGGTTTGCTCTAAACTAAGTGGACATCGAGGAGAGATAGGCGCGGAGACGAACAAGGTTTGATGTCGTGGTTATACAACAAGGTTTCAGTCTTTCATATTGATTCCTTTGCAATAATGTTGGAGAAGTTAAACACAACAAAAGGTAGAAACGAGGCAATGGCGAAGTATAATTAAGAACAGAAAAGGAAGAGAGGTGGTGGAGGGAGTAAGGAAGGAAGCAGTAGTGGCAGTAACTCAAACAAGCGCAGGTGGAACAACAGTAACAAGAGTTCGGGGAATAATCAAGAAGATGATCAGAAAAAGGGGAAAAGTGTAGTAAATGTGGGAAGAATCACTCGGGGGAGTGCGTGAAGGGTATGAATGTCTATTATAATTATGGCCAAGAAAGACACATCGCTCCTAATTGTCCCAAACCAAAGAAGGGAGAATGTTTCTCGTGCGGTGCAGCGGATCATCAAATCAAGGATTATCCTAAGAACAAGAGGAGGTAGTGGTAACAAGGGTAGCAACAACATACATACTATTAGAGTACCAGTTCAGCAAAGCAAGCTGGCAACACAAATGTTTAATATGACCATGCAAAACGTCATGGAGTCAAAAGATGGGTTGTCAGGTATTATTATTCTAATCAATAATATAAATGCCTACGCATTATTTAATTCAGGTGCTACCTGTTCATTTGTGTCTGATGATTTCGCTAGACAATTAGAATTACCTAGAGAAAAGTTAGAAAACCCTATGAATATAGAGGTAAAAAATAAGGAGGTGATCCTTGTCAAGTATATACATAGAAACTGTTGTGCGGAGATAAGGGGTCATAAGTTGTGCATGAATTTAATTCTAATATGCTTAGGAGAATTTGATGTCATCCTAGGGATGGATTGGTTATTTAACCATGTTGTAGTAATTAACTGTTAGAAGAAGTGCATACACCTTTAGACACTGAATAAGTCTAAGATCGTATTTTATGGTATCAAGTCGTCGAGATAATCTTGTTGTCTGAAGATGACACAGGCCAACAAATTGTTAAAGAAGGGATGTGTAGGATATTTGACTCATGTAGTGGATACATAGAAAGTGGATCTAGAAATGGGACATATACCAATAGTTAAGGAGTTTATGGACGTATTTCTAGAGGAACTACCAGGTCTTTCACCGGATAGGGAGATAGAGTTCGTAATTAATTTAGTGTCGGAAACAACACCGATATCGAGAGCTCCACATAGGATGTCTCCAATAGAAGTGAGGGAGTTAATGGTCCAGTTGCAAGAATTATTGGATATGAAGTACATTCAGCTGGTGTGTCACCATGGGGAGCACCAGTACTGTTTGTAAAGAAAAAGGATGGATCAGTAAGACTTTGTATCAACTATAGAAAATTGAACAAATTAATGATCAAGAATAAATACATGTTAGCAAGGATTGACGATTTATTTGATCAATTAAAATGGGCTAAGTATTTTTCAAAGATCGACCTAAGGACTAGTTATCAACAATTAAAAGTGGAAGGAGGATGCACCAAAGACAGCATTCATAACTAGTTATGGCCATTATGAGTTTTTGGTTATGTTGTTTGGATTGACGAATGCTCCAGTCACATTTATGGATATGATGAACAAAGTGTTTAAGCAGTACTTAGATAAGTTAGTAATTGCATTCATTGATGATATTTTAGTTTATTCTAAGACTGAAGAGGAGCATGCCAAACATCTAAGATTAGTGTTGAAAATATTGAGGAATGATAAGTTGTACGCTAAGTATTTTAAGTGTGAATTCTGATTGAAGAAAGTTCAATTTTTAGGTCATGCAATCGACAAGGAGGTTATTTTTGTAGATCCTTCAAAGGTGGAACAATAATAAATTGGGAACAACTGAGGATGCCAATGGAGGATAGGAGTTTCTTAGGGTTAGTGGATTATTGTTGGAGATTTATAAAAAAAAAAATTAAATATAGCAACGCCATTAACAAATTTGACGAGGAAGGCTGTTAAGTACGTTTGGACGGAGAAATGTGGGAAAGTTTCAAGGAGGTGAAGAAAAGTTTGAGTGAGGTGCATGTGTTATCCTTACCAAATAATACGGGAGGATTTACGGTGTATAGTGATGCGTAGCACAAGGGACTAGGCTTTTTGCTTATGCAGAACAGTAGACCACCGCGACGGTAGCAGAGGAGCGCTGCAGCGCTCTTTTATATTTTATGGGCAGTTCCTTTGGGCACTTCGGCGGTGGCTCCTACTGCTTTTGGAATTTTGTACTACTGTTGTGGTGGTAGCAGGGTACCGCTGCAACGGTGGCTCTGATGCAAAATTATCCTTTTGCCACTATAGCAGTAATTTCTTACAAAAATAAAAATAAACTAAATAAAATATATATAATTAATATAAATTATCTAAAATATAATTTAAACATATAAAACTATTATTACACCATATTTTATAATAATAACACAAAAACACATGAAACTACCTAAAATTATAACGAATTCACAAAATCCTCAATTTTAAAAGTATTCAATAACTAGGTATAAAAATCAATCGTTAAATATTCCTAATCTTTAATCATTACTTGTCCTCGAGCAAAACAAATACAAACAAAAATAATTAAGAACAACTTAAGCAATGAATCAATATGCAAAACAAAAGGGCCACATAGATTATTCAAATGATAACTATAAAAAAAATTTAAAATATCGCAAAGTATGAAATTTTAACCTATATGCTAGTCATACATTACTCATGATCCACATATGTGTGTAAACCATTTTCCACAAGCTAACTATAGCTCATATTAGCCTATGTAAACAAATTACCTTATAAAATAAATCAAAAACTTCAAAAGCATGTATAGCACATCACTTTACACTAATCCCAGCAGATAAATCAACTTTATTCTTAACTTGTGCAATGTTTCAATCTATTAGGCTCTACAGAGTTATTCATGTAACGAGCGTGACTAATGACTCCCAAACCAGTTAGCTTCAGGGAACTAGGTATAAAGATACCCCTAAGGGCCTATTAACTCGAGCAACAAAGGCCACAAAATTCAAATAGTCGAGCAACTTATTATATTTTATTTTTATATATATATTATTTTTCTTTCTTATATATATGTGTGTGTGTGTGTGTGCGCGCGCGTGTGTGCGTTTTATGCTCCACCTCACACTACCACAAAATAAACATCTAACCATGGGGAATTGCTTCGAATGATGCATAAACAAGTTCTAAAGTAAAAGCTCGTCTCGATAAGCATGCAGTCATTTAATCCATCACTAAGCACCTAATAGGCTTGAACAAATGGCTAAGTGCTCAAAGTGAAAGGCATCACAAGCAATGTAAAAATAACTAACAACAAGTCAAGCACATAGACTACGCAACGTTAATCAACTTTCTACGAGTTATAATAAGAATAATCAATAGCGTGATCCTCGATTAAATTTCTAATCACATCAACAATGGTCAAGAACACAAACCTATAGTACAATAACTCTAAAACAAAACCCAACAACACAAAATAAAAATAAACATAACTCCTCCATTTTCGTAGGAAACACGATTGCACTTAGCTTATGCAACAGGCCTTTATACCCCAAGGTTGCCCAAAAGGACGAGTTTTGTCCCATAAAGGTTTGCAGAGAATATACCCACAAAATTCAAAACTCAAAATAAAACCAAAACAAAATAAAACTAAACAAAATACAAAGCGTAAGCGACCCACAAACTTGAAATTTCCATTATCCTCACTAAAAACAATGAAAGAATTAAAGTAAAGGATTTCCCTGAAACTTGGGTTAATTGTCAAATTTCACTCACATAATTGTAACTATTTCCCATCATTTACTAGGTTATAACCTGAACAAGAAAAATAAACTAAACGAAGCATTAGAGAAACTTGGGTTAACTCCCTGTCGACGGCGGGATTTTCGTCGTTTCGTTTTTTATTATTAATTAAAAAAAGCCCTTTCCAATTTTAGCCTTTAGATTAAGATGTGATTTTTGAAAAGGGTCGGCTTAGTGTCGACGGGGTTTCGAAATGTCGATTTTCTTATGAGCCAATTGACCAGAGTCGCCAGTTGGTATATTTGAAATGGATGTACCAACTCATCCGAATTTTGTTTTCGTAATCGTAATGGCTCATATGTGACTCCGATTCAAATGGTCCGCAAACCGAGATTCATAGAGTTCGGGGGCTTGCTTAAGCGAGGGGAAGGTGTTAGGCACCCCCCGACTTCCGTGAAATACGGTTACCGCAATCTCGATGTTTTCCTATCATTTTAAATCTTGAAAGGTGTGTGTGTGTGTGCGTGTATGCCTAAATGAATGTTGTGGTGTCCTTTTGCATAAAGTTGCTTTGATTTTATATGTCAAAATGTGTTTTGTCGGGAAAGCGTTTTAGACGTCTTTTAACCCAAATGACGAGGCTTCGCTTTTTATAAGAAAGATTGATTTTAATTTCGAAAACGATGTGGTTTTTATTAGATGTCATTTTAGAAAATAATAGTTTTTAAACTTTTGTCAAATAGGAATCGAGACTATACATTGCCTTCTAACAGTAAATATAAATAAAATGAAGGCAACTTCTAGAACTCTTTAACCCTATGCACAAAGTTTAATAAAAACGTTTATTTATTTTTCGAAAACATCTTTTATGACACTTCAAACCAAATATAGCCTTTTCGTCAAACAAGGATCAAAGTTTCGCAAAGCTCTTTACTTTTTAAACCTCGTGTATCTAATATCCTAATTTGCTTGATTTTATAAAAAGCTTTATCATTTATTTCAAAATCATTTTCTCGCGTCGAAAGGAAAAACCAAGCATTAAAATGGCGTTGGAGTTATTCATGGGCATGTGAGCCGTCCAAATAACCCCAAACGCCCACAATGGCACATTTCACTATCACGGGGCCTTAAACCCGATTTTCGACTCGATGTCGTTTTAAGGCCCAAAAATTTACATATTTACATAAAGGTGCATCGCGATCGTTACATACGTAAAAGCTAGAAAATAAACTAAAGGGATATCATCGGGAGGTTAGGAGGAGATTCTATCCACAATAAATCCTCCCTAACCGTCCCTAATCCACAGATCTACAACATATGTTGACTACATTGGATCTAAACTCAAAATACACCAAATCAAACTATTTAAATAGCAATGCACCAAATATTTTCGGATCTACAGTAGATCCACCCAACAAATGCAATAAGAACGAAATAAAACTATATCTAAAAGATTACTAGATAAAACACAACGAAGCTATGAAACTCGGATTTTTTCACATTTCAATCGATGCAATAGACGCTTTAACACTTGAAAATCAACATAGGATACAAAGATTGTATAAAAAGAAAGAAATCTCACTTTTTTTCTCTCTTCTTCTCTTTTTTTTTCTCTCCCCGTCGCCTTTCTCTCTCCCGTTTTTCTTTCCGTTCGCGTCTCTTTTCTTCACTTTTGCTCTCGGACGCAACAATGGCCATGTATAGCTGATCTTCAGGCAACCGCAGGTGCATCTGCGGCTGGCCGCAGATGCATCTACGGCTGCCTGCTGTGGCCGTCTGAGTCGCCGAACCTCGGCTGTCGTGTGCCGCCCTCGAGCCGCGAACTTGCCCCCTTTGTCGATGGCCGCGATTGCATCCGCGACTGTCTGGCTTACTTTTATCGATTTCCGTGCCACGCAGTCTTAATTCGCCAATTTCTGCGGTATTATTTTGGAAGGTTGTTACCGGATGTATAAATCGCTCGTTGTGCTCGTTGTGCTTGACCCCCGAACATCGTAAGCGTAGTGGCCATTTGTCGTCTTTGGTGATCCGATCAGGTTCTTCTGGATCAGCTGTTTGCCTGGCCTGATGCTCGTTGTTTGTTGTGGCGGCTTTGACCGTAAGTTGTTGGGGTGGCTTCGTGTTGGGGTCCACCTTCCTTTTTGCGTGTCGGGTCAAGTGAGGATTTTGCCCTCCTGCCAGGGTTAGTAGAGAAGTACAAAATTTGGGTGTCTACACTCCCAATTAGCGATTGTTTTATAATTTTCAACCTGACTCCATTATTTGAAGCATAAATACAATTTTAAACAAGAATCAATTGAGAGAATAAAAACTTGCAACAAGATAAATGATTCAAGCAATCACATGAACATTTGGAATTTATACATTGTTTGATCCCTAACCTCTACTTTAGTGGCCTACTCCATGTCTAATACCAATTAGTATTAGAGACTATTTTATTAATGACCTGGTTAATAATTAACACATTTACAATTCAACTTCCTAAACTGTTTAAGGATTTATCCTCCTCGTGTATGTGATAGTCGTACAAGTGATCATCATTGTATCTTGTTTGTACTGAGTTATACTTTGACATATTTCTTAATGCTTGTTTGTATATCAAAGGATATGCTTGGGTATAATAAGGTACACATGGAGATAGGTAAATGATCAACAAAGGATCTACCACTTCCAATAAAGGGAGAAAATGTCATATGCGATTCAATAAGTGACAACTTAGAAATCCCTGGCCAGGGTTGGATGGAATTAGAAAAGAATTTCTAATTTACATTAACTAGAGTTGTGCATTTGTCAATTGAAATGCATATGATCAAATCAAATAAGACTTGACAGAAATTCCGTGTCTTTTATTTGATTAGGACATTATATGGTAGGAGGATTGAATTATATAGTAACTATTCACTGAAAGTTTCTTTTACGATCAAATATTGAAATCTGTATTATCTGGAATGTCAATTAATCGCTAAGGGGACTTACCATTATTGTGGAATAATTATTTATTCTGAATTAAAGAGTTAATTCATAATAAATCAATTAGAATTATTTTAATTTATTTATTATACAACCGGTTTAATATGGGGAAACTAAAAGGTCCCATCGCAAAAGAGTAATATTTATTTTAGAAGTGAATGGCATAATCGTAATAATAAATTAAGTATATTTAATTTATATTATGGCGATAGAATAAATTAAATAACTTAATATTTATAATTTAGTATCTTTTAAAATACTAATTATAAATTAATAATAGGAGTCTTATTATTATTATTATTATTATTATTATTATTATTATTATTATTATTATTATTATTATTATTATTATTATTATTATTATTATTATTCCTAAATGGTTTACTACTACTACTACTACTACTATTATTATTATTATTATTATTATTATTATTATTATTATTACTACTATTATTATTTAGTTCCTAAATGGTTTAGAAATTAATTAATAAGTAGTAGTAGTATTATAAATAATTAAGTTCCTAAATTGTTTAAAAATTATAATTATAATAATTATTTAAGTTACTAAATGGTTTAGTAATTAATTAATAAGAAGTACTCTCATTATTAAATAATTAAGTTCTTAAATAGTTTAGGAATTGTAATTAATTAATTTAGTTTATAATTGAATTGGGAATTAAATTAAAACCATAATCCTAAATAGTTTAGGAGGGTTAACTATATCTATAAATAAGAGGAAACTTAACATATATTAAGGTTACACACTCTTTTACAAGAATATATAGAATATTTCATAATTCTCTACATCTAAAGAGTTGGAGAGAGAGAGAGAGAGAGAGAGAGAGAGAATTAGGGGTAGCCACCCATGGTTTGAAGAAATTAAAATCCACTTCTTTAATTCATAGATCTGTTAATTGATTACCTCTAGAGGCTTCATATTAGGGGAGCTAACATTGATCCGTGAAATCTAATCGATGAATTTGAAGAAGAACGCGAAGTTTAAAGGGAGTTGAACTTGTACCTATGAAAGTTTGGTTCTACAAAGGTATAAAACTTTTATCCTTCCTCAATTAATAATAGTCGTATAAGAAAGATCCTGGTTATTAGTTTATAGAAAAATTTTAAAATTAATTTTTCTTGCTTCCATTGCACTTATATAATTTGATTATATGTATGTCATATTTTTGCAAACCAACAGTGGTATCAAGAGCCAAACTTATGCGAATTATTAATTGTTTTAATTTCATATATATATGGGTATATGTTTAGAACAATTTATTTGGCATAATTTGTTGTATAGAATTATGTGTATTGAAAATCAACTACAAAAATCGTGCTTTGAAAAGAAAAAAAAAGTTTTTTTTTTTAAATTTTCCCACGAACTGCTATAGTGCTACTATAGTACCCAGGTGCGGTTGTTGGGCTCTGCGTGCTTTGCGCGCATTGCGCGGGCACTTGGCGTTGGCGAGCACGAGGCGCAGGCACTGTGAGCTGGCGCGCATGGTGCGGGGCACAATGACTGTTTTGTAATTTCCAGCGCAATGGCAATTCTGTAATTAAAAAGGCACAGTGGCAGTATTGCAAATCTGTATTTTTCTATGGCAGTTTCGTAAATAATTGTAACTTCATATTTTAATGCCATTTTTGTAATTTTGAGCATATTTTTAAAATTAAAAATAAAAGGTTTATTTTGAGTGATTTTAAAAATCCAAAAAAAAAAATACAAAAATATAATTAAAAAAAATAGTTTTTTTTTTACATGTTTTATAATTAAACTAAAATGTTAATTTTAATTATGAAATTAGATTTCATGCAACTTTAATTGCCCATTAAATGATACCAATACATATAGGGAATGATTTATTTAATTCATGTGATGAATATTATTTATTAATAAATATGTTGATATGTATCATAATAAATGGGACTGATTATAGACTATTGACCAATATGATTGGATTTATTTTATGTGAATGCATTGAATAAATGGGTTTTAATAAATGGGGTCTGCGTACCTCGTCTTTTTCTAATTTTCTATTGTAAATTCTATCCCTCTCCTATGTACTCCTCATTGACTACTGATCAAGGTTTCTATATTATGAAAATAGTTTTGTAATATGATTAGTTAGAATTATTTTAAACAATTAGAGCTGAAGAGCAAGGAGCGCATGAAGACCTAATTGTAATGGAGCATAGGTTAAATGTAATAGTTACATTTATGTATTTATTCAAGCACCCTAGGTTTGACCATTTGGTTTATTTGGTGGCTCGAATAAACCAAATTAGAATAAAAGTACATAATCAATTCAAGTATAATATAATATTTTATATGTACATGCTTAATATATATTTTTTATATATTATACAAACATGCTTCACATGTTAAATAATATGACTCGTATTTTATATATATGTGTGCATGCGCGTTAAACAAGATGAGACAATTAATATTAACAAACCCTTCATGATGTAGAATAAATATTATTTATAAAATGAATTAAAAGGTTTAATTCATGAATTAAAGGAGTTTAATTCAATTAAATAAAATTAGAATTGTTCTAATTTATTTATTTTACTACTCATAATATTAAGTTGTAACGTTCAAAGATATTTATTAAAAATATCGAACGTTGCTTTCTAGTATGATAAAACGATAGAGTATCAGATAGTCAATATACGTTTGTTGTGCACACATAAGGCTTATATCCATTATTTAAGATGTTGTTTTTATCACATTTAATGCTTTTAAAGGAATTGAACATTACTGTTTTGTTGTGCACAAATAAGGACAGTCTTTTTCTCTTTACTTATATGGAAGTGCTAGGTCGGACTTAACTTAGATAATTTTGATTTGGATGTGCACACACATGATCATAATAATCTAAGAGGCAAAATATAAAGGAGTTATATGTTGATGTAATTGACAAGTTGTTGTCTAGCTATTGAATAAAGGATAGTTTGTTGTGTACACACAAGGCAATACTTATGTCAATAGGATCCTTTTCTCACTAGCAGATCTTTAACTAAATTTGTCACACTATATAAAGAACATAATATAGTTTAAAGAAAATAGTGGGAGACACCATTTTAAATAAAGACTTAGTTAACTTTGTGATTAATAAAATGAATGCATGTTAATATTGTTATTAATTCACTTAAAGAATATTGATATATTTAATTCGCTAACACTGCATAGCATGTTGGATGCTAACAATTTAATCGAACCGAATTGTTCAGATTGATTAAACAAATTTGAGAATAGTTTTCAATGTTGAAAAACTAGAAAATTTTCTTAATTTTCTATCCCTGCAAACGTTCCAGACTAAGCCTCTGAGGAGGACATTACTATTTTAAGAAATAGTAAAATGATGAAAAAGTAGCTCAATACATCATGCTCGCATCCATAAGTATCGAGTTACAGCGTCAACACGAGAAAATAAATGCACCTACTATATTGTTGCACATTCTATAGTTGTATGGAAAACAAAGTAGGTTAACTAGATATAAGATATCTAAGAAGCTCTTCCAATCTATAATAGCCAATGGCACTACAGTAAATACATCTCTTAAAAAAATGATCAATAGGATTGATCAAGTGGGATAATTGGGTTTTGTCAAGGATGGAGAGTTGAGTCAAGGTTTGATCTTACAGTCACTCATTGACTCTTATTCACAATTTGTTGTGAACTTCAAACATTAATAAGCTAGACGTCAATTTAACTGATTTGCTTAAATATATTGAACACTGTTAAGAGTCACTTTCCTTCCTAGAAAAACCAATCTTAGTCATAGATGAATCTTGTAAGCGGAGGAAGATGGCTGAAGGTATTTCTGAGGAGTCAGAAAGAGTAGATGGAAAAAAAAAGACACTAATTAAAAGACATAAATAAAAGTGATCCCGATGGCAAAGGAATTTACTTTCATTGCGATAAGTTGGGACATTGGAAGAACAACTGCAAGAGAGTTACAGTACCTAAGCAGAAGAAGCTTGGAGAAGCTTCTACTATAGATATAGATTTGTTTGTAATGAAATAGAACTTTCTATAAGTTAAGTTCTACTTAGGTATTAGATACCAATTGGTGCTCTCACATATGCAAGTCGTTACAGAGACTAAGCAGAAGTAGAAAGCTAAACAAATGATAAGTAATCCTGTGCGTGGGGAATTAAGCAAAGGTTGTTGCATTAACCATAGGAACTTATAGTTTAGCATGACCTACAGGCAAGTCTATTAAGTTAGTAAGTTGTTATTATGTTGATTACTTAATGGACTTTATATACTTGACTTACATCAAAAATATTCTAATTTGAATAAACTAAAGGCAAATAGATGATATAAATCATACTTTCATGCAATACTATTAACTCGGTCACATTAATGAAACAAGACCAAATAAGATTGTATAAAGATAGGCTTTTATAGCCTTTTGATTATGAATCAAATACAACTTGTGAATCTTGTATCATAGATAATATGATTAAATCTCCATTTAGTAGACATGGAGAGCGAGTTGTTAGAGATGGTACATATAGTCGTGTGTGGGACCTATGACAACAAATGCAAGAGGAGGCTATTCATTCAATACTTTCACTGATGATTTTAGATTTCCATATATGTATTTAATGAAATAAAAATCCAAATCGTTTGAAACGTTCAAATAGTTCAAAAGTGAAGTATAGAAACTAAAGGCCAAAAGTATTAAAGTTCTTCGATTAGATCGAGAAGGGAATACTTAAGCAATAAGTTTCTAGATCATCTCAAGCGAAATGGTATTCTCACATAATGAACATGCTGATGATCCATAATGAGTATTACCGATCTTTCAGTATCCTTCTAGTGTTATGCCATAGAAACGATCATATATCTACTAACCAAGGTACCTTCAAATTCCGTCCCTCATACTTCATATGAGTTATGGATAGGGAGAAAACCAAGTCTTAAGTATGTTATGATTTGGATTATCAAGCTTATGTTAAAAGGTTTGACAACGATAAGCTTGTAACAAGATATAATAAGTGTAAACTTGTGGGATATCCTAAAAAAAGTTTAAGGTATCACTTCTATAATTCGATTAATTAAAAAGTGTTTGTTGAAACATGCTGCCTTATAGGAAAATAAGTTTTTCCTTAAAGGGTTAATGGGAGTACAACAAATCTTGAAGAAGTTCAAGAACCATAAAACACTACAGATCAAGTGAAGGAATCTGTACAAGTAGTAAACCTATTATACCACAACCAAGTCGTAAATCTGGTCTAGTACCGAAGATACCTGAAAGGTATGGATTTATCGTAGATGATGATGATGATGATGAGGTACATATTATAGTGGATGATGATATAGTTACATAGGACCAGACATGAGTATTAGATACTCGAGGGAAATGGCCTATGACCATAAAATTCGAAAATGGGTCTTTGGAGAAAGACTAAAGTAGATGGAAAGGTGGAGACCTATAAGACCTAACTAGTGGTAAAAAGATTTTAAACAATGTCAGGGAGTTGACTATGATGAAACTTTTCACTAGTGAAAATGCATAAATTCATTTAGATCTTACTTGCAATTACAACTTACTATACAAAAGGATGTATGTATAATACAACCAAGATGATTTGTCTCCATAGAGATGGAGTAAATTAAGTATGCAAGTCACAACGATCCAATTATGGATAGAAGAAAATTTCTCAAAGTTGGAACATCTGTTTTGATAAGACAATCAAAAGAGTTTGATTTTATCAAAGACAAGGATGAACCAATTGTGTACAGAGGTTAGTGGGAGCACTATGACATTCATAGTATTATATGTTGATATATTATTGATAAGGAATGACATACCGATGCTACAATCAGTAAAGATGTGGTTGTCTAAAAACTTCTCCTTTAAGGACTTGGGAGAAGCATTTTAACATTCTATTCAGGATAAAGGTCCATAAAGATAGATCATAAAAGATGCTCGACTTAACCTAAGGGATGCACATTGATTCCTTGATATCTACTAGACTTGATATTGCTTATATATGATAAGCAGATATCAGTTCAATTCTGGAGAAGAATATTAGAAAAGAGTTTCTAATGATGGATCTGATATAAAACTAGAAGGCTTAATAGACACAAGTTTGTTCAGACTAACGAAGATAACAACACATCTGTTTCAGGTAATATGATTACCTTGAACGGTGTTGCTGTGAGTTGAAAAGGTTCCAAACAGCAAATAGTTGTTGATTTAGTGACAAAGACATAGTAAATAACTATAAGTGGAGCTGCAAATGTGATTATTTGGTTCAACAAGTTCATTACAGAACTTATAATGGTTCCTAGCATTAAAGGAGTTTAATTCGCCAAGGAACCTAGGTCTCATCTGAAATTCAAACATGTGTTGCAGAACTTTCATATGATTAGATGAATCATTGAAAATGAGATGACACCATAAAGATGGTAGACTCTCAGTATAACATTACAGATCCATTAACTAAATTATTTACTAAGAAATTTGTATGCCAATTAGAGAAGAATGGTATGGGGATACCAAAGGGTGATTGACTTTAGTGCGAATGGGAGATTGAAAGTAGTATGCCCTCAAGCCAATCACATTTGATATGATAAGCATATACTTTGTAATCATGTTCATTTATTAATAAAAGTATCAAGCCATTTATTTATTCATGATTAATTACTTGAATTAATTAAATGGATAAACCCAAAGTTTTTTAGCAATGCTTTTAGAACCATGATGAAGATAATTCTAATGAGATCTAAATTCAAGATAACTCAAAATTAAAATTGTTCCTAATCGCTGGGGGTCACTAAAAAGGGGATTAGTAGATCCGGATAGATTGATACATACTATGCTTGCTCTTATAAAGAAGATGATTGATCTCATAATCATTTGTGTAAAGACACTAAAGCAAGTATGTAGGTGCTTATTAGAAAATAAGTTCACTGAACGTGACTCGCTTAAGGAACACCTAATGGAGTTTTACTTGTCTGTCAATAGAAGTTCCTTATGTGATAGTCGTACAAATGATCCTTGAACTTGAGATCATTATAGTATCTTGTGTGTACTGAGTTATAATTTGACATATTTCTTAAGGCTTGATGGTATATCAAAGGATATGCTTGGGTATAATAAGGTACACATGGAGATAGGTGAATGATCAACAAATGATCTACCACTTCCAGTAAATGGAGATAATGTTCTATGCGATTCAATAAGTGACAACTTAGAAATTCCTGGCCATGGTTGAATGAAAATAGAAAGGATTTTCTAATTTACACTAACTAGAGTTGTGTATTTATGAATTGAAATGTATATGATCAAATCAAATAAGACATGAGAGAAATTTTGTGTCTTATATTTGATTAGGACATTGTATGGTAGAAGAATTGAACTGTACGGTAACTATTAACTGAAAGGTTCTTTTACGATCAAATGTTAAAATCTATATTATCTGAAATGTCGATTAATCGTTAAGGGGACTTACCCTTATTGTAGAATAATTATTTATTCTAAATTAAAGAGTTAATTCGTTATAAATAAATTAGAATTATTCTAATTTATTTATTATACAACCAATTTAATATGAAGAACCTAAAGGGTCACACCGCAAAATAGTAATATTTATTTTAGAAGTGAATGACATAATCGTAATAATAAATTAAGTATATTTAATTTATACTGTGGTGATAGAATAAATTAAATAGCTTAATATTTATAGTTTAGTATTTTAGAAATACTAATTATAAATTAATAATAGGAGTCTTATTATTATTATTATTACTAGTATTATTATTTAGTTCCTAAATGGTTTAGAAATTAATTAATAAGTAGTAGTAGTATTGTAAATAATTAAGTTCCTAAATGGTTTAGGAATTGTAATTATAATAATTAATTAAGTTACTAAATAGTTTAGTAATTAATTAATAAGAAGTACTCTCATTATTAAATAATTAAGTTCCTAAATAGTTTAGGAATTGTAATTAATTAATTTAGTTTCTAATTGAATTAGGAATTAAATTAAAACCCTAATCCTAAATAGTTTAGGAGGGTTGATTATATCTATAAATAAGAGGAGTCTCATCATATATTAAGGTTACACACTCTTTTATAAGAATAGAGAGAATATTTCATAATTCTCTACATCTATGGCGAGGGAGGGAGAGAGAGAGAGAGAGAGAGAGAGAGAGAGAGAGAGAGAGAGAGAGAGAGAGAGAGAGAGAGAGAATTAGGGCTAGTCACCCATGGTTTAGAGAAACCAAAAATCACTTCTTTAATTCATATATCTCTTCATAGATCTCTTAGTGGATCACCTCTAGAAGTTTCACACTTGGGGAGCTAACATTGATCCGTGGAATCTAATTGGTGAATTTGAAAAAGAACACGAAGGATTAAAGAGAGTTGAATTTGTACCTATGGAAGCTTGGTTCTACAAAGGTATAAATCCTTTATCCTTCCTCAATTAATAATAGTCGCATAAGAAAGATCCTAGTTATTGGTTTGTAGAAAAATTTTAAAATCTAATTTTTCTTGCATCCGTTAAGCTTATATAATTTTATTATATGCATGGCATATTTTTGCAAACCAACACCCCAAGCATTTATGCTCACTTGGAACTGAATTGTAAATTCCCCTAATCCAAACCGGATTAGATACCAAAGATGTGACAATAGATATAAGCAGTTACACAATATTTTGTGATCAAAGCAAGAGATATATCTGATGAGTGGGTTTTATACTTGCGAATTGCGTGCGTTTAGCTTGATTATTTGTAAATTTTCATAATATTTTATGTTCCGTTCTACTCGTTTCTGTGTTTTTCTGTGCTTTTAGAGTAAATGGGACTTAAGGGGCAAAAAAGTAATTTGGGAATGGGACCACAACTGCGGTTGGAATGACCGCAGTTGCGCTGAAGCAGAACAATAGAAGGCTGGAAATCATAAACTTTGGCTGCAGCTGCGTTGGTTTTGATCGCAACTGTACTGGATAAAATTTCAAGGGATCGCAGCTGCGGTGGTGTTCGTTTTCATTTTTACCAGGATTCTCATGTGGGTCCCCGAACGTGGTTTTGAGCTGTTATTAGAGTCTTGTGCGTGAGGAGTTTGAGGTGATTTCGGATAACACTTGAGAGCTATAAAAGAAAGAGTCAAAACTAAAGACGGGGACAGAGAAAAAGTGGAAGGATTTTGCAGAGCAAGAAGAAAAAGCAAAACAGATCAGGGAATTTTTATAGTGCTGAAGATTGGAACAACCTTAGAGTGACTATTATAATTTCTTCTTAATCTTTTTTTAATTTTTAGTTATTGTAATTCCCGAATATGAGCTTCAATAATAATCTGATGTTATTTTTCTTCAACGTTATGGACTAAATTTTATTTGAGATTACAATGGAACCCAGCGAGTAGTTTACTGCAACACTCTCTCTTAACAGTTAATTAATTATGTATGGACCGTTTATCATATTATGTGCTTTAATTATTAATTGTCTAATCAACAATTACCGTGATAATTTATATGAAATTGGAAGATGAAGTATCAATTTAGATCTAAATATGATAGCATCTGTTCATAAAACTTGTAAAGGTTTATATGATTAGTGTATAGGATAGGAATATACCTATATGTCTTTTGCAACCATAGAAAAGAATCTGAGATTGAAACCCTAATTAATCTAGTTTACATGGGAATATAGTAAATAAATTAATTAGGGTGTTCCTTGTTAATTCTGTTGCTTTACAGTCAGATTTAGGAGGATTTGTTTATATGACTTGCGGATTTAGTATATAAATAGTATAAAGAATTCTTGGTTAGCGGTCTAAATTAAGTAGTTAACTGTAAAGAGGGAGTGAGGTGATTACATGAAACGCTAGGGGAAGTTGTAATCTTAATCTATCATATCTGCAATCTATTTTGTGTTCGTTTAATTCAGTAGTTTATTGATATTTACTTAAGATTTAGTTAAAATTGAAAATTTTGAAGTGAAAGTTTAATTCAGATTAATTGAGTTTAATATTAATTTAGATAGTTATTATTATATTTCCTCATGGGAATGATACCCTGCTTGCTGAGTATTACAATTGAACGCGTATACTTACGTGCTATATTGCTAGGAGAAGAAAAAAGGCAACAAGTTTTTTGCGCCGTTGCCGGGGAACTTATTGTAATAAGTTGTCTTTATTAAAATTCAATTCCATTAGTCTTAGTTTAAACACGTTTTCTTTTCTTTTACTTTCCAGGTACTCTTGATTTTTGCACGTAAACACGCTCTAAAGGTCAGGAATCACTTGAGTTCGACGACGAAATAGAAAGAAGATTCTGAAGACTAAGGAGGTATATTCAAGAAACGATTCAAAATCAAGAGAAAATGGCGGACGAGGAGCAAAAGTCATTGCGCGATTATGCTATGCCGTAAGTGACTGAACTGCAGTCTAGTATTACTAGACCTGCAATTAATGCAACGAACTTCGAGATAAAACCAGGCACAATACAGATGATTCAAAACTCAGTGCAATTTGGAGGCTTGCCAAACGATGATCCGAATGATCATATAGTCGGTTTCTTAGAAATTTGTGACACTTTCAAATACCACGGGGTAATGGAAGAAGCGATAAGGCTTAGGTTCTTTCCATTTACAATAAGAGATAAGGCAAAAAATTGGCTTCATTCACTGCCACCAGGCTTAATCACGACATGGAATAACTTAGCACAAAAATTTCAGGCAATATTCTTCCCACAAGCAAAGACAGCGAAGATGCGAAACGATATCACTTCTTTCGTTCAGCACGATGCAGAATCACTCTATGAAGCATAGGAACGGTTTAAAGATTTGTTGAGAAGATGCCCTCACCACGGGGTTCCTAAATGACTTCAAGTGCAGACTTTTTATAATGGACTGTTCAGTACAGTAAGGACTAGCATAGATGCTACTGCGGGAGGATGGCTAAGAACTGTGATGAAGTATACACCTTGTTGGAAACAATGGCGGTAAATAATTACCAATGGCCAACTGCTAGGATCAATCAACCGAAGGTAGTCGGGATTATAGAAGTTGATGTCTGATAAGTGGTTTTTATACCTACGAATTGAATACACTTGAGCTTGATAAATTGCTTATCTTTAAGTATTTATGTTAGTTTCTATGTGTTTTTACGTGTTTGTTGTAATTTAGGTTTTATAGTAAGTTTATGTGTTTTATGTTAGTTGATGTGTTTTTATACCACATTATTATAGAATGTGGTTTTATATTGTTTTTATGCGTTTTTACTTTATGTACAGGAATTATAATAAGGGCTTGCTTGTTCGCGACTTGGATTTGCCCGGTTCGCGTTTTCGGCGTGCAGTTTACATGGCGGCCAACTTTCGACCTTGATCCATTCCGATTCTCCAATTGTGCCAAACATGAAAGTTGTAGCTCTACAAATTTCATTTCCAGAACATCTTGAATTACCTTTATCGGAGTTCGTATGAAAAAGTTATGCCCAAAATCCAAAAGGACCCTGAAGCTGCCAAATGTCAGTTTTCTGCAAAATGGCGCAGCGGCGCCCATTTTATATTAGGGAGAGGCGCAGTTGTGCCGTTTGCCAGGCAGACCAAGATTTTGTGCAGCTGTGCCATTTTTGCACTATGGTGAGGCACAGCTGCGCCATACGCCAGTCCAGCCGCGAACAGAGTGCTATAAAAGCCAGTTTTTGTGCCCTAAAACATAATCAGTTTCTTCCGAGAGGGAGCGACTTGGGCGATTTTGGGAGGCCATTTTGGTGATTCCATGGAGCTTCTACATCAATGTGATGTTATGATTTAGGGAGTTTGTCTATATTTCTCTTCCTTTTGCCTCTCTATTTCATATATTCTATTGTTGTTTGATTTTTGGAACAAGTTCTTCTATTTGTAGTTCTATTGTTCTATCGATAGTAGTACTTGTAGGTGTAATTGGATGATTTGTAATCCATGGGTGTAATATCTATGTGTTTGTATTGAATCCATTACATGTTTTATTCATATTGAATCTTGTTATACTCATTTGCTATGTATGTGCGGATGTTGTATTACTTGTTTAGTATGAACTAAACATTGAATCTAAGTATTGTGATGGAACCCAATAGGTTGTTCTAGTTGATTTCTCTCTCTTTGGTTGGCACCATATGGATTGGTTGTTGTATTTGTGCTTGTGGTTAATTTCTAAGTCGTGCATTTACTTAGTAGCCTATACGGAACTGAGAGAGGGAGTATAGTGTTTGACCCAAGTATGTTACACATGTTCGTGATTCCACATGGCGTTGGGATTATGATTCGTGAGTAAGGATAGACATATACCGATCCACCATGTGCACCCTTTGGGAACTTGAACTTCAACCCTTGTTATTCTTAGCTTGGGCGTTCATGTTTGTTTCTGTTGCCTTGTGTCGGATTTAAGTAGGATGTCGCTACATGTGCTCGAGAGAGGCATGTTAGTACCATAGAGAGTTCTCGGTTGACCATTCATCAGCTACGGCTGTGTGGATGGGTTTTCATATTTTGCGCCTAACGCGTATTTGTTTGACCTAGTTATTAGTGTGGTAACTCGTGCGGAACTGAGAAAGGGAGTACCAGTTTAGACCTAGATACAATGACACGTGTTTGTGATTCCACATGGCGTTGGGATTATGATTCGTGAGTTAGGATAGAGATATATCAGCTCGCCTCGTGTAGCCAAGAGAGAATCTGTTCTTCAAATCCTCTTTAGTGTTGACTCTCATAGAGATATAGTGAGTTTCCTAGTTAGGGTGTTCCTTCCCGTTTCTGTTGCCCTTGGGTCGGATTTGGGTGGATTCGGGTATGGGGCAACGAGAGTTGGCCATATCTATTATACAGAATTCTCGGTTGACAATTTGTCGTGACCGAATGGCCAAAGAGAGAGTTAGGAGACTTGAATGAACTATTGGGGGAAGTTACATACTTAGATTCACCTATATTTAATTGTTTTCAGTAGCTAGTACTAGTTTAATTTTTATTAGTTTTACTTCAAAACAATTATTCATTCGTTTAAATAGGATTGAATTTGTTATAAGCTTGTGTTTGATAATTTTTATTACATAATTCCTCGTGGGATCGATACTCTACTTTCATTATATTACTTGTTGACCGCGTATACTTGCGCGTTTTGTTCATTCAAGCGAACTCGTTGAGGTCAGAACTCATTAAATATAAAAATATAAAAACAGAATAAAAACAAGTTCCGACCGGCGACCCAACAATGTCGTGACAGCTTTATCGGCTAAATTGGATGCTCAATATTTTGTGCTTTCAAGGAAGATAGATACAATTGGCGATCAAACTGTTCAGAAAATGGATGTGATTTGTGAGTTATGCGCAGGGAATCATTCCAGTGAGCAATGTGCAATATGTGTCCAACTTTAATCGTCAGCAAGGCTGAACTTCAAATAATTACAATTCAGGATGGAGGAACCATTCAAACTTAGCTTAGAACAATAACCAATCGCAACCTCAAGCTCAAGCGCCTAGGTCAACCAACCCACCCGGATTTCATCATCAACCTAAACAACAGGATAATAAGATGTCTCAATTGGAGTAGATGATAGCTAATTTGGCAAGTCTGATTGACATAAACGCAAAGACTCAAAATGCTGTGATAAGGAATCTTGAGAGTCAGATAGGACAATTATCAAGTGAGATACATAATCGGCCTTAAGGCAATCTACCGAGTTATACTGAGAAGAATCCAAAAGGAAGTGGTAATGAACATTGCAAGGCAGTCACCCTTAGAAGCGGCAAAGAGTTGAATGCAGATGTTGATGAGCAAAAGACTGCTGAAAATTCAAAGATAGCTGTTAATGAAGCAGGAAATTCAGAAAATAAGGCTGAGGATAAGTCTGTGGAAGCTAAAAAAAGAGACAAACAGAATGCAGTGATACCTTCTGTACCTTTTCCATAGCGATTTCAAAAGCAGAAAATCGACAGACAATTTTCTAAGTTTCTAGAGGTGTTCATGAAATTACAGATTAATATTCCATTTGCAGATGCTTTAGAACAGATGCCTAGCTACGCCAAGTTCATGAAGGACATTTTACCAAGAAAAAGGAAGCTAGGGGAGTTTGAAACAATAGCGTTAACAGAAGAATGTAGTGCAATTCTCCAAAAGAAGTTACCACCAAAGTTGAAGGATCCTGGTAGCTTCACCATTCCGTGCACTATAGGGGCTCAATTTTTCAATCAGTGCTTATGTGATTTGGGAGCAAGTATTAACCTTATGCCTCTTTCGGTCTATCAACAGCTTGGATTAAAGGAAGCTACACCTACAAACGTGATTTTGCAGCTGGCAGATAGATCTCTTACTCACCCAAAGGGAATTGTGGAAGATGTGCTTGTAAAAGTGGATAAGTTTATATTCTCGGCAGATTTCATAGTACTTGATTTTGAGGAGGACAACTGCATACCAATCATTCTTGGACGCCCATTTCTAGCTACGGGTAGGACGTTGATAGATGTGCAAAAAGGAGAGTTAACAATGAGGGTCCACGACCAAGAGGTAACTTTTAACGTCTTCAAGGCTATGAAATTCCCCAAGGAAAATGAAGAGTGCCACCGAGTTGATATACTTGAAAAAGTAGTTAGAGATGTATTTTTGGAAACTGAAACTAAAGATTCTCTTGAAGTTATAATGGTAACTGAGGCGATTTTGGATGATCCGGCGTCACTAGAATTGGCCCAAGTCTTAGATATAACGCCAAAATTTGAGCGAAGTTATACAAAGTTCGAAACCTTGGATTATTCAGGGGAGCCATCGGAAAGGGTAAAGTCATCTTTAGAAGAACCACCTGTTCTAGAACTCAAACTGCTACCTAATCATCTACGGTATGCTTATCTTGGTGCTTCTTCTACGTTACCATTAATAATTTCTGCATCTCTCAATGGAAGTCAAGACGATAAGTTTTTGAGGGTGTTAAGGGAGTATAAGATAGCCTTAGGATAGATTTTGGCTGACATAAAAGGAATCAGCCCATCATTTTGTATGCATAAAATTCTGCTTGAAGATTAGGCAAAACCTACCATTGAGCAACAACGATGACTTAATCCCATTATGAAAGAAGTGGTCAAAAGGGATATCATCAAATGGTTGGATGCAGGTATCATTTACCCCATTTCAGCTAGTTCATGGGTGAGCCCGGTCCAATGCGTGCCAAAGAAAGGAGGAATGACGGTAGTTGCGAATGAAAACAACGAATTGATCCTTACAAGGACAGTTACGGGTTGGCGGGTATGTATGGACTACAGAAAGTTGAACAAGGCCACTCGCAAAGACCATTTTCCACTACCATTCATCGATCAGATGTTGGATAGACTCACGGGACATGAGTACTACTGCCTTTTGGATGGATACTAGGGCTACAACCAGATTTTGATTGCACCTGAGGATCAAGAGAAAACTACTTTCACATGCCCATACGGAACATTTGCTTTTAGAAGAATGTCTTTCGGATTGTGTAATGCACCAGAAACGTTTCAACGATGTATGATGGCTATTTTCTCAGATATGGTCGAACGTAATTTAGAAGTCTTTATGGATGACTTTTCAGTTTATGGAGATACATTCGATTCATGTTTGGAGAATCTCACACTTGTTCTTAAACGATGTATGGAGACGAATTTAGTCTTAAATTGGGAAAAATGCCATTTCATGGTCCACGAAGGAATAATTTTGGGACATCGTGTTTCTGTTAAAGGTATTGAGGTCGATAAAGCAAAGATAGAAACTATTGAGCACCTTCCTCCACCAACTTTAGTGAAGAGTATTCGAAGTTTCTTAGGACATACAGGATTCTATAGAAGGTTCATCAAAAACTTCTCTAAGATCACAAAGCCATTATGTAGTTTATTAGAGAAGGATGTTCCATTTCGTTTTGATAAAACATGTCTTGAAGTATTTCAAATTTTGAAAATGAAGTTAATCACAGCACTAGTGATAGTAGCTCCAGATTGGGATCTTCCATTTTAATTATTGTGCGATGCGAGCGATTTTGCAATTGGAGCTGTATTGGGTCAGCGTAAAGAGAAGGTCATGCCATATATTACGCTAGCAAGACATTATCTGATGCTCAATTGAACTACACTACTACGGAGAAAGAGTTACTTGCTATGGTCTACGCGTTCGATAAGTTCCGTTCCTATTTGCTAGGAACCAAAGTGATCGTTTTCACAGACCATTCGGCGATTAAATACCTGATTGCCAAGAAGGATGCCAAGCCAAGATTGATAAGATGGATACTTTTGCTACAGGTAACTTGGAGATCCGAGATAGAAAAGGGACTGAGAATCAGGTAGCAGATCATCTGTCGAGATTAGAAAATTCATATCAAAATAAGGGGGGGATAAGATGGTGATCAACGACTCCTTTCCAGATGAACAGCTTTTCACAGTAAATCAGGAAACACCATGGTACGCAGATTTTGTGAACTTTATTGTGGGTAAAGTGTTTCCACCAGATTTAACAAGTCAACAGAAAAAGAAGTTTTTTCATAATGTTAAGTATTATATGTGGGACGAGCCTTACTTATTCAAACAATGTGCTGATCAAATGGCAAGAAGGTGTGTACCTGAAGAGGAGATGGAAATCATACTCCAACATTGTCATGCTTCAGATTATGGAGGTCATTTTGGAGGAGACAGAACAGCGACCAAGGTTTTACAATTAGGATTATATTGGTCGTCTCTCTTTAAGGATTCCCACTTCTTTGTGTTGAGATGTGACAGATACCAAAGAGTTGGTAATATTTCAAAACGACAAGAGATGCCTCTAAACATTATTTTAGAAGTCGAACTATTCGATGTTTGGGGTATCGATTTTATGGGCCCGTTTCCTTCCTCTTTTGGTAATTCTTACATACTAGTCGCAGTGGACTATGTTTCAAAGTGGGTGGAAGCTGTTGCATTACCCACTAATGATGCCAAGGTGGTGGTTCGATTCCTTCACAAGAATATCTTCTCTAGATTTGGCACACCTCGTGCTATTATCAGTGATGAGGGCTCACATTTCTGCAATAAACAATTTGCAGCCATTCTCACAGAGTTCGAGGTCACTCACAAAATAGCAACTGCATATCATCCACTGACAAATGGCCAAGTCGAGGTTTCTAACTGAGAGATTAAGCAAATCCTCGAGAAGATAGTGAATCCTAATCGGAAAGATTGGTCAAACAAGTTGGACGATGCTTTATAGGCCTATCGAACAGCTTACAAAACACCGATAGGAATGTCACCATATCGACTAGTGTATGGGAAAGCATGCCACCTTCCGGTAGAATTAGAATATAATGCTTATTGGGCAATCCGAAAGATGAATTTTGACTTGTCTGCTGTGAGAGAAAAGCGTCTCTTGCAACTCAATCATTTGGAGGAATTCATATTTCAATCGTACGAAAACGCCAAATTATACAAGGAAAGAATCAAGAGGTGGCATGACCAAAAAATCATAATAAAGAAGTTTGAGCTGGGTCAATTTGTCTTATTATACAATTCTAGGCTTAAACTATTCCTAGGAGAGCTGAAATCGAGGTGGTCAGGTCCGTTTGTTATCATAAAGGTGTACCCTCATAGAGCGGTCGAAGTTGAGGATCCTCAATCAAAAAGAATTTTCAAAGTAAATGGTCAACGTTTGAAACATTACTTTGGAGAAGCAATTGATCGTGCAAAGACTTCAGTCAGCCTTACTGATTAGATTTGAGAAGGAAGACGTTGAGATGAGGACATTTAACTAAGCGCTAACTGGGAGGCAACCCAGGCTCTAACACTTTTTACTTTGCTATTTATTTCTTCTATTCATTCAGATTAGTTACCTTAAAGTAGTTTCATTTAGTCGTTTACCAAGTTTTTATTAGGTGAATTGTCATCTCAAGTGCATCTCACTTACATGTGCTAATTTATCAGGTACCAAAGTTGCAGCTCGAATGGAAATTAATGAGCAAAAATTCAAAGCAAAGCAAACTGTTCGACTACAGTTGCGCCCACTACAACCGCAGCTACGCCCAAAACAACCGCAGCTGCGCCCCAACACTCTGCTATTGAAGAAGTAACAGCCGCAGTTGCGCCCGCCTAGACAGCAGTTGCGTTCAAACAATCTGCTAAACTACTTAAGACCAACCGCAGTTGCGCTCAACCCCGGTTAAATTTTTGTTTTTAATAGAGGCCGATCGACTTTCAGCAAAACCCATCTCCTACTGGTGTCTCTTCAGAGCTAAAAAAAAGAAGCAACCTTTCACCAGCTATTGCCTTCCTAGACTCGCGTTCCCTTTTTCGCATATGTCTTCCACACGTATCATCGACGATTCCTTATCAAGGTCTCCTAACCATCGCAACCGTTCAACAAAGAGCTATCATTGTTCAAGCGATTTCCATCGAGGCAAGTCTCTATTAAAGCGGTACTTGAGTATTAGAAATCAAATTATCTTGTTTGAAACATCGGGTGCCCAATTTAGTTTGTGTTGGCTCAATTGGGAATTGGGTTTGCTTTGTGTTAATTGGTGTGGAGAGCCTTGGTGCATCCAAACCTGTGGGATTGCAAGAGAGACTAGTGGGGAAGGGTATACAACAAAAGGGTTTTTAAGGTCTGCCTGCAAGGTGTTCGACGAATTACCTAAACCAACTTAGAAACTCATTTACCACCATTTTGATAAATAAATAAAAAAATGATTGGGAATTGATTAGTTATGGCTCCTAAGAGACAGAGAGGGGAAGGCTCGTCTTCCACTCGTTCTTATGATAAAAAGAGGTTTTCCAGTGAAGAAGCGTCTGACCATTTCCATGACATAGTGATTAACAAGAAGTTGATTCCCGAGCGAGGTCTTAGACCCGGTGCATTGGATATTCATTTGTACCGCATGATACAAGGGCAGAAGTGGTATGAATTTACTGAACAGCCGGAACACGCTGTAATCGCAGTAGTTCAGGAATTCTATGTTAATGTCAAGTTCGTCAAGCATAATATAGTGCGCGTAAGGGGGGGAAAAGTTTCGTTTTTTGAGGATGCGATTAACACGTACTACACACTTGCTCCCATGACCGAGAGGGATGATTACCTCAAGTACAAGGATGAATCCCTGAATTTGGATACCATCATTCAAAGTTTATGCCAGCCGGACGCTACCTGGAAAATCTAAGATGGTAAACTGATCCATTTTTCTTACAGTTATTTGAGCAGATACGGAAAAGCATGGTATTATTTCCTCTGTGAAAAATTAATGCCTTCTACTCATGTCACGGAAGTAATCAGAGACGGGGCTATTCTTTTGTACTGCATGATCACCGAAAAAAGCATCAACATCAGAAAGGTAATAAATGCTTCAATCAGACAAGCAGCTAACAGTGGCGTGTCAAGGGGTTTGCCACATCCATCGTTGATCTGTGGATTATGTGCACAAACGAGCGTTCAATGGACTGTCGAGGAGCCCGTCCAAGAGCCTCTAGTGGTGATTGATTCAAGGGTCATCAAGACTTTCAAACAATGGGATGGTGCTCCGGCCAACCCAACGGGTGAGGGGTTCATTTTGGAACCTCAGTCACCCGATACGGATGAACTTTTTGCTGCATCGCCATCTCCAGATCATGCTGCTTCTTCTCCGCCTGAGGTGGGACCATCAACCTCAATACCGACTCCATCCGATAAGGCGTCCACGCGTCAAGTTCACATGAATTTAAGACGAATGCAGAAACGGTTGGACAAACAGAACCAATGAATAGCTCAACGCCAAGAGGCCATGCATGCTTTTAATGTGGAGGTGGCGCAAGCGTTGTCGCAAGCATTCTCATCCATCCAATTTCCCGTTCCTCTATCAATCCCGCCTTGTCCACCATCAGACGTGGAGCCTGATGCCGACGACAACACTGACTGACCACCCTCAGGGAAGTCTGTTAATACTATTATGTTTCATCATATTACATTGAGGACAATGTGTATTTCAAGTTTGGGGGTATTTATTTGTTTTGGTAAATGGCATAGTGGCATAGTAGGATAGGATGGATTGACGTTATTTTAAAAAAAAAATAGGTTTTATTAAAAGTTGAAAATTTTGTGGGTATATTTACTACAAACCCTCACGAGACACAACTCGTCCACATAGGTAACTATGGGGTTCAAAGGCTTGTTGCATGTGCTAAGTGTAACCGTGATACCTACGAAAATGGTTAATTAGGTTATGTTTTGTTTTGTTTTATTATTTTTGCAATAGTAGTAATTACTCGAGCAATTAATCATGTGAATGAGGATTAAGCCAATGATAAGAAGTTGATTATTCATTGATATTTAACGAAAGTTGAGTACATGTGGAATTTATATTTTGACATTTGAGCTATTTTGACAATATCCTTGATTCTTTTCCATATTGTAGCACATACCCTGCTGTTGGTTAGTTTTTATTTAGAGAACTTAATAAGTTAAATGTTTGACATGATTTCTGTGGGAAAAAATATAAGTTTATTTGGAACATTTGTTTCGTGCTAAGTAGGCTTTCATATAAGTTTAGGGGATTTGTTGGATAATATTAAAATAACTCGACTTAGTCCAAATTTTGTGCCCTTTGTTACTCGAACAAGTAAGCCCTTAGGGATGTTTCTACATCTAATACCCTATAGCCATCTGGGTTGGGAGTCATTGGTCGAAAGTTCGTTACACAGGTAACTCTGAAAAGCCTAATAAAATTAGACATTGCACAAGTCGAAAATGAAAAAAAAAGAGGATGAAATGGAGCGCAAAACGCATTCATCCATGATCACATATACAAGACGAGATGAAAAGTGAAAATTATATGAACTCGCTAAAAAATGGAAATGTGAAATTCTGTGATCTGGAATCGATATGAAGGTTTAGCCTAGTCGACTGAAATGTGAAAAAATGGAACTTTAACTTTGAAATAGAATCATGTGGTGAATATTTGATTTGATGAGTTTATCTAGATTCTAACTAGATAAAAAAAACAAAAGGGGGAGCACACACACACGCAAAGGAATCTTGGATATTTTTGAAATTGGTGATTGTGTGGGAATTTTAAATTTTGTTATGTGTTGAATTTCGTTCGAGTCCTATTATATAATTTTTGAGGCCATGAAACCGATTCGAATTGATTTATTGCTCGAGAATTCTATTTGTTAGGTTTATTCGTGATTGTGGTATTTTGCTTGAGGGCAAGCAAATAGTTAAGTTTGGGGGTATTTGATGAGTGGATTTTATACTTACAAATTGCGTACGTTTAGCTTGATTATTTGTAAGTTTTCATGATATTTTATGTTTCGTTATACTCGTTTTTGTGTTTTTCTGTGCTCTTGCAGTAAATGGGACTTAAGGGGCAAAAGAGTAATTTTGGAATGGGACCGCAGTTGCGCTTGGAATGACCGCAGCTGCGCTGAAGCAGAACAATCGAATGATGGAAATCAGAAACTTTGGCCGCAGCTGAGCTAGTTTTGATCGCAACTGCATTGGATAAAATTTCAAGGGACCGCAGCTACGCCCAACATGACCGCAGTTGCGGTGGTGTTCGTTTCCAGTTTTTACAAGGATTCTCATGTGGGTCCCTGAACGCGGTTTTAAGCTGTTATTAGAGTCTTGTGCATGAGGAGTTTGAGGTGATTTCGGATAGCACTTGAGAGTTATAAAAGAAAGAGTCAAAACTAAAGACGGGGACAGAGAAAAAGTGGAAGGATTTGGCAGAGCAAGAAGAAAAAGCAAAACAGATCAGGGAATTTTTACAGAGCTGAAGATTGGAACAACCTTAGAGTGACTATTATAGTTTCTTCTTAATCTTTTCTTAATTTTTAGTTATTGTAATTCCCGAATATGAGCTTCAATAATAATCTGATGTTATTTTTCTTCAACGTTATGAACTAAATTTTATTTGAGATTACAATGGAACCTAGCGGGTAGTTTACTGCAGCACTCTCTCTTAACATTTAATTAATTATGTATGGACCATTTATCATATTATGTGCTTTAATTATTAATTGGTTGATCAACAATTACCGTGATAATTTATACAAAATTAGAAGATGAAGTATCAATTTAGATCTGAATATGATAGCATCTGTTCATAAAACTTGTAAAGGTTTATATGATTAGTGTATAGGATAGGAATATACCTATATGTCTTTTGCAACCATAAAAAAGAATCTGAGATTGAAACCCTAATTAATCTAGTTTACATGGGAATATAGTAATTAAATTAATTAGGGTGTTCCTTGTTAATTCTGTTGCTTTACAGTCAGATTTAGGAGGATTTGTTTATATGACTTGCGGATGCAGTATATAAATAGTATAAAGAATTCTTGGTTTGTGGTCTAAATTAAGTAATTAACTGCAAAGAGGGAGTAAGGTGATTACATGAAATGCTAGGGAAAGTTGTAATCTTAATCTATCATATCTGCAATCTATTTCATGTTCATTTAATTCATTAGTTTATTGATATCTACTTAAGATTTAGTTAAAATTAAAAATTTTGAAATGAGTGTTTAAATTAGATTAATTGAGTTTAATATTAATTTAGATAGTTATTATTATATTTCCTCGTGGGAACGATACCTTGCTTGCTGAGTATTACAATTGAACGCGTATACTTGCGTGTTATATTGCTAGGAGAAGAAAAAAGGCAGCAATATCACAATGCAAAGCTCAATTATATATGCAATGATCAAGTTAAGAGAGATGTCACCAATTTAAGCTCAAAGAAACCAAATCTGAATAAAATCAGATTGCCCATTGTAAAGAACTCTCAGTAGTTAACTTTGCTTCACAAATAATTAAGGCTTGATTGAAAGAGTGAAAGCTGAACTTTATCAATGTAGTTTTGGTTTCGTGGGTTATGTGTTGCTCGACTATAGCATGTTTATTTATACTTTGAGAATTTTAGCTATTACACAAATTACAACCAAGTTATGAAATTTGGAATGAATATATAAGAGATCTGATTTTGAAATAAATTGGAAATTAGCATGATTGTAGCAGTAAACAAATTTCCAACAATGTTAAATCTGTTTCAACGGACTGTTTTGAATCAAGAAATTGTTTAGCCCTTATTTTAGCTTAATAAATTATATCCAGCATATATTATATCTTGAAGCACTATAGTTACCGTTAGACACAAGATATATAATTCCCAGATTTTAACTTCACACACTAGTTCCCTTAATTATTCTCCATAATTGATTTACAAGAAATATAGACAGATTTGATTCCTTCAATTATGGTAACCATCAATCAATCTAATCAACTAATTACTCGGTTAATCTATCATTGAAAGATTAATTGATTTAATTCCATTATATCCAACTAGATTTAAGTAAAACTTGATTTAATTCCATTAATTGATATATTTATTTATGGAAAGCCCAAATCAAATATTCCTTTAAGTCTAATTTTATCCAACATGGAAAGTTCAATCACATAATACCAATATGACATAATTTATATATACACCCTTTCAAAAAATTTAAGATTTAATTAAATCCTTTTTAAATATCAAGATAACCAAAATCATTTTTTCATAAAACATGTTTATTGGTTTTAATTACTTTGTGAAAAACTTGATTTTAATCTTCCATATTTAATATGTCATGCAATCCTAAAAACTTTGATTGAAATATAAATCAATGCTAAGATCTTACATGGAATCCTAGAAGGTCAATATAAATCTTCAAGAAATTCTGTCCAGCAGCTTCAAAAATTCTGCAAAATAAATCCAGTTCGCAATTCAGCTTGTTGCATGACAGTGCTTTCTCTTCCTTAATCCATTCTTGTTTTTCAACTTGCTGCATAACAGTGTTTTGACTTCTTGATCCAACTTTGCTAATCAGCTTGATGTAATGATGCACACCACTATTCTGATATTCAAGATGTTGAATTTAGTCCAATGTCACAGTTCTGTTATGGTATCCAGGATGTTGTATGCCAATCTAGTTTACACTTTTATCTAGCTCTTTATCTAGTTTGCTGCATTGTACATTTTATCTTACTGCATGTATCTTATCTTAAAATTTAAATATTTTAGTACTGTGACGCCCCCAAATTCGAGTCCTTTGAACCACGGGTTCGGTGCTCACATTACTATTCTACCCTGTCATCACATTCATCCATTCTGAATAAAATAATAAAACTTAATTTATATTCATACATAACTATCCCAGGTTCTACATACCTTTATACATACACATTAGTACCTGACATATTATAAAAGATAATATAATATTTTAATGTTTCTATTACAATGCATCTATTGTTTGCGAACTTTTCCTTTTCCCTTGTTTGTACTTGTGACGCCCCCAAGTTCGTGCTGCTTGAACCTCGAATTTGGTGCTCACAGTTCATATATTCTAACTTCATTTACCACTACTCAAAAGTATTATTAATATATATTACATCCATTAAGGTTCAACATAATACAAAAGATATCTAATAAACTCCCATGGTCATCAACCTTTATATACATACAACGTTACTAGGATACATATTTCACATCTACAGCCACAAAATAGATTTAAAACTACTAGCGAGGGACATTTCATCAATTCTTCATTTCGACATCTTTCTTTTACCTTTGTATTTCTTATTTATACTCTCAGGTTTAACATCTTTATCTGCGTCACATTAATCAAGCAACAATGAGCAACTGAAGTGCTCAGCAAGTATAATGAATTGAATAACAATACAGCATGAGGAAAAGAATTTATAATAATAACGTAACATGAACCCATTTCAAATGAAAGAAAATAACTGAGGAAAATATCCTTTGAAACATGATAATTGAAAAACATACTAAGGGTCACAAGACCATTGAGCATAGGTTAATCAATAGTAATATTGACAAACTGTATGTGTCATAAAGACCATAAAACCTTAAACTTGTACTCGAGGTGATCAGCCTTTTGTACCTATGATTGTGCACATCATATTATCGCATACTGCAAAATATCAGAATTTAAAGCATCCGACAAGCTATACCCCCTGGAACAGGGTTGTTCATCTCAGTTTCTAGGAGTCCGCACCAAAACAATTTGGTTTGGCTCAGCACTTAACAATAAAGAGTAATTTGAAATTCAATTATATCAAAAGTCTAGCTGAACAAATGGCATAGACTCATAATCATCAATTTACTAATCAACAATTATGATTCGTTATGGATGACATTTACGAATAAATGTGAGTAACAACAGAGATTTTCAATTTTAATTGAACAATCTACAACATCAACCAAAAGCAATATTCAAGAAAATGGAATAATGATAAAACTTAGGAAATATAACTCAATGAGGATTTTTAATAACTAACATATGATTAATGGTTCAAAGTTAGGGTTTAGGAACATGCCTCGATGCCCGATTACTAAATTAACATCTAATTATCCTTTCTTGGACAACCTATAATCATAGCATAATCAAATAATAATAATTTAGTAACCCACGATATTAACTTATGTAATTAATATCACTCACAACATAATTATTCTACCCATCGGATTTATATTGGTATTTAAAATTAATTATAACCGAATTTGGTTATTTAATTTAATCGTGTACTTTTTATGTCTTCATATATAAAGCACTTAATTATTAATTGGAATTATTCCTCAAAATTGAAAAAATTACTAAATTTAAATTATAAAACATTTTTATATATTTTTCTGATTTTATATGATTTTTATATAATTTTTATCAATTTTTAAACATTTATTTTAATTAATTAAAATCGTAGTAGTATTTTCATAATTATGTGAAAAATTCGAACCGGTGGGAAAATGGTAATTTCCCGGAACTTTTTAGTCCGCCGCGCATTGCGCGACCCTGTTTTTCCTTCTCCCCAAACGGCATCGTTTTTTCCACGTCGGTCACAGAAATCTGATCGCCACGCATGGCGCGGCCCAACCTTTTCCCCTTCGAAACGTTACCGTTTCGGTCCCAGCTCCGAAAAAAAATATGGCCGCCGCGCAATGTGCGGGCGGCCTTAAAAATTTTTCTTCCTTTTTCTACGTTAACAGTAAGCCAAGCAACAAAATTTACACCATTTTTACTCCCAATTTGCACATCATAAATACTCTAAACATCATGAAATCCATAAATACGCCTCCAAAAATTACATAGAACAATTATCCTAATTATATACAAAGTTTTCGTAATATTATTTTATCACCAAAATTACAAAATATAATCCAAATAAATTAGTTTTATACATTTCTTAGGCTTGAAAATCTTCCTTGGTGGCTTGTTCTACACCTTGATGGCACTAAAAATTCCTCATTTCTTGGTAGTGGTGGTGATCGGTGGCGATGATGGTGGTGGGAAGGAGAACGAAATGGATATGTTGGTGTTGATAATTGTTGTTTTAATTATTATTATTATTATTTTGCTCTTGCTTATAAGTCTTAAGTGTGTAAGTTATGTTCAACTTTTACTCTAAGTCCACCGACTTAGGAGTAAGAGTTGACAGAAAATCATGCACGCAACTTAATTTAGTACATTACGTAATTATCTCGTGTAATAAATATTTTATATAATGTATATAAAATATTTATTTTAATTTACCAAAATTCATAAAATAATTTATAATTAATATTTATATATTTTTAAGGTACCTTATTTGATAAATTTTGTACACGCATAATAACATGCATGTAATTATATGAGGTATTTTATACTTTCAAAATTAATAAAATAATTCGCATAACTTAATAAAATTAAAATTTTCCACGTTTCAACTTTGTTACATATACATTATGTAAACATACATGTATTTTCTATTACTACATAATAATACATATATCAATTATTATATATATATATATATATATATATATATATATATATATTATGTATTATAATAATTTCTTTCACAAATTTAAACCACAAAAATATTAAATCTCATATATAATTCTATTTTACATAAACATAAATTATCTTATTAAATAAGAGTTATCCATATTTATTAAATATTCTTTTTCACTATTTCATATATTTTATATAAACTATACAATATAATTTTGTATAATTTATATAATTATTAACATTTTCCTTAATAAATTTATTTTCTTGTATAAATTATATATTTACTCTCATATAATTTATATAATCATAAATTCCTTTATATTTAATTATTTTTCCTTATATAAAACATATAATTTATTACTATGTATTTTATATAATTAATTACCCTTCTCAATAATTCCCACAAATTCACCATAATTATTAATTAATCTATAATCAATAATTTTTGACCTTATTGATTCTCTCGTTAACTTTTAATTTAATTTAGGATAAATTTTCAATATTAATCCTTATTTTATTGACACCATTCAATTAAAATTAATAATCGTACAATAAAGTGTGTGTGTGTGTGTGTGTGTGTGTGTGTGTGTGTGTGTGTATACACACATAATTAATTTACACAATTCACATTACCTACCTAGTTTAAATAATTAAAATACACACATTTTATTTATTTAAACTTTTTACACGTCATAATATCCTGGATATTACAGTACCCGACCCCCCTGGTCTGCTCCGGTTTAGCTGAAATATCATGTTTAAAATAAGAGTGATCATAAAATAGCGCAGCAAGTACATGAACAAATGATGACATGATATTTCAAAATGGTGAAAGAAAATCATTTAGAATGATCATGAATCGTTTAGAATAAACTGGATCATTTATAATAACCTTAGTCAAAAACAATGAAATGAATCACTTTTTATAAGCTAAACAATATCAATTCAATGTATAAACACGGAAAATATGCGTACTTTACATGATTAATTGGAAACATGAAACGTGTTTGTTGTACGGTCATAAGACCTAGAACTCGTTAAAAACAATACAAATCATAAAGACTGATATTGCCCAAGTTAATCGTAAGACTGCCAAATTAGATATGTACTCTGGGTGATCAGCCCACCATACTTTTATATTGTGCACAACATAACATCTAGCGACGCAACCACGCCATAAAATTATAATGTTCTAAACTTTACTCCCATTTATTAGGGTTGTTTTGTTACAGCATATCATAGAATCTGCACCACAACAATGTGGATTGGAGCACATAACAATAAACATTTGATTTCAACATATATCATCATACATGTCTAGCCGGAATCAAGATTGGCATCGACCTTTTTAAAGTAGCTCAATAGTTAATGAACTTTACATGATCATAAGAATACATAACATGAATGACTGTTTAATAAACTATAAATGAAAGTTCAATTAAAAGACTTGCCTTTGTCCTCATCTATCTCAATTAGACAAATCTTATCCCAATTGAGTCCTACATAACCATAATATGGGTTCATACATTAGTTATATACATATGCATGTCATAACTTGCTATACAATTTACTATTTAGCTTTACATAACCCTTAACATATAACACATTGTTCACTTAAACTTTAATATCTACCACATTGATTATTTTTCTCAAATTATGGTTTACAAGCATATTTCTATCATTTAATATCAAAACATTTCATTTTTGGAAAAATAAATTTATTTTTCAAAATGTAATACACAGTGCCCCGGCGCCATCTTTCTTTCTTGGAACTTCGCTAGCCGTGAGATTGGCTCAGTCGGACTGCGCCCTGGCTCACGCTGATTTTGCCCTGGAGAGCTCTTCACAGCAGCATTACGCCCCGGTGCAGTTTCTAGTGCAAAAGAGGGCGCCCTGGCGCAGTGTTGGTCTTTTAGAAAAAAATTTCTTTCCAAAATCCCTTCTATCTTTGGTCTTAATTTGATTTTCTGAGTTCCAACACTTCACATAGCACACATAACATGTAGATGACTTGCATGGGCCTTCAAAACATTTAAAAATCATAATTTTGCCTTATTTTTTCAAAGATTTCGTTTTGGATGCCTACAAACGTTTTAAAACGTTTAAAATGGACATTTATCGTCATAGACGCCAAATGACTTCCAATTCGATTCTAACATGTGCATTTGTATCAAACTTAGATGTTTGGCCTCGTTTAAACTTTAATTACACAAATTGGCCAAAAATCACACATTGGTTGCATTTTATCCTTTTTAGCAAATTTCAAACTTGAACTCACTCGACATCTTGAACCTTATGCATCACGTAAACTATCATAAACACATTTAGAAACTTTGTATGCTTGTGTAACTCCTACATGTACCTTCCAAAACACTTTACAGATTATGATTTGGTCTACATATGAATCATAGGCTAATATTGTATTTTTTCCTTTATAAATCATATTTTTAAACCATCTATAAATCCTTGGTTCTTTCTAGCATGGGTTTTCACATGTATCCAACATGATTTACACTTTCAACTATGTTTTCATCACTTATATGAACATATAACACATGATCATCCAATAATCATGCTTTATAGCTTTGAATATGAACATGAATAGTGCACCACCTTTGTAAAACCAAAACTTGAGCTTAGGGTTTATGTTTAACAAACCAAACAACACATAACACACATAATCAACACATATACACCAAGATACATGCGTGACTACTCTTAATCTAGCATTTACACACATAAACACCATGTTTTATGGCTTAAACATCATTATACATTCTATGTGCTCTTTTCCTTTTTGCTATAAAGCTTGATAGTGCTAGATTCTCCACTTTGATGGCTACTTCTTCTAACTTTGATCACTTTTCTAGCAATTCTAGCAAACCCTAGCATTCTTCCTTCTCTTTTCTCTATTTAGTTCTCAACTTAGCAACTTATAGCAAAATGAAATGAAAATATGGATAGCTAGCTTGTTACTTACAAAATATATACATACATATATTGTATGTATAAGTCTAGCAACTAACTCCCTTAGTTAACTTAACTCATGTAAGGTTAAGGGCATTTAAGTCATTTCACATGACAATCCAAGGACAATTTAGTCATTACTCCATTTTAGGATACCATGGTCATTTCCAAAATTGTCAATGGCACGTTGGCCAATTGTCTAAAATCCTAGGAAATTTATTCTTATTAATTCATAACTTGCTCAATTTTAATCCAATTCAAGTCCTTTTTGATCCAAAATTGCTTCATTAGGCTTGAATTTAATTCTATCATCAAATAGTCCATGAATTGCTTGTCCTAAAACACTTGTCACACTTCAAAATTTTAAATTTCATTAATTAATAATAATATTTACAATATTAAGAATTTTCATGTCATTACATTCGTCCCTCCTTATAAGGATTCCGTCCCCGGAATCATCATATTAAGATTACATAAACAGACATGGAAATTCTTTCTTCATTTTCATGTCATTACATGCGTCCCACATTGCTTCCTCTGCATTGTGGTTCCTCCACACTACCTTCACTGAAGGTATCACTTTGTTCCTCAAAATTTTCTCCTTCCTGTCTATAATTTGAATAGGAGTTTCTTCATACGTTAAATCTTTGTCAATCTGAATCGGTTCATATTCAATCACATTCTTGTAATCCGACTTATACAGCCTCAATACCGATACATGAAACACGTTGTGGATGTGTTCTAACTCTTGAGGTAATGCCACTGCATAGACTACGTCACCTATTCTTTTTAGCACTTCAAAAGGTCCAATGAATCTTAGACTTAACTTTCCTTTCTTTCCAAATATTATCTTCCCTTTTCAGGGATATACTTTTAAAACACATGGGACCCTACTTCAAATTCTCTTTTCTGGCGATGCAAGTCTACATATTTCTTTTGCCTGTCTTGAGCTGCTATGAGCCTCGATCTTATGACTTTGATAATCTCAACAGTTTGTTGTACAATTTTCGATCCCAATAACTTATGCTCTCTTACCTCGTCCCAACAGAAGGGTGTTCTGCACTTCCTTCCATACAACGCCTCATAAGGCGGCATACCAATGCTCGCATTATAACTATTGTTATACGCAAATTCGACTAACGGTAAATGGTCATCCCAATTTCCCTTGAAGTCCATCACACATGCTCTTAACATATCTTCCAATGTCTAGATCGTTCTTTCACTTTGACCATCTGTTTGAGGATGGTATGTTGTGCTCAATCTCAACTGTGTGCCCATATGTTCCTAGAAGCTCTTCCAAAAGTTAGACGTGAATCGCGAATCTCGATCTGAAACAATTGATACCAGCACTCCATGCCTTGATATAATTCCCTTCATATATAGCTTTGCCAATTGATCCAGATTGAACTTGATTTTGATCGACAAGAAATGTGCAGACTTCGTTAGTCGATCCATTATTACCCATATCGCATCATAGCCTTTCTGTGTCTGGAATTTTCAACGGTTGTAACAACCCACTTGGCCTTTGATGTTCTGCCTTAATTCTTTGACAAGTCAAACATTTATTAACACATTCCACCACATCTTTCTTCATGTTGGTCCACCAAAAATATTAACGAAGATCTTGATACATTTTTGTACTTCCTAGATGAACTGAATATCTTGAACTGTGCGCTTCTTGTAAAATATCATCTTTTAACTCGGATATCATTGGCACCCAAGCTCTCCCTGCAAATCGTAGCAACCCATTATCATCTATCTTGAACTTTGTCTCATGTCCATCAGCTATACGATCTCTGATTTGACCGCGTTCTTGATCTCGCATTTGAGCTTCTTTCACTTTATCCAATAATGTTGGATGAGCTTCAATAGCATATAACTTCTCTTCTGTTTCAATCGAATACCTTACTTCGAGTTCCATCTTTTCCATTTCTCTAATCATCTCTTCTTGAATCATTAACATCTCCAGTCTTTCTCGACCTTTCCTACTTAAGGCGTCGACCACAACATTTGCTTTCCCTGGATGATAAAGAATCTCGCAATCGTAATGTTTGATTAGTTCTAACCATCTCATTTGTCTCATATTCAAATCCTTCTAAGTGAAAATATACTTCAGACTTTTGTGGTCTGTATATATTTCACATTTCTCTATATATAGGTAATGTCTCCATATTTTCAAGCCAAAAACCACTGCTGCTAACTCCAAATCATGAGTCGGATACCTTTTCTCATAATCTTTCAGTTGTCTTGACGCATATGCTATAACTTTGCCATGCTGCATTAACACACAACCAAGTCCTTTGTGAGATGCGTCACTGTACACAATAAATCCTCCTGTATCATCAGGCAATGGCGAAACAGGTGCTTCACTTAACCTTTTCTTAAGCTCTAGAAAGCTTTCTTCACATTTATATGTCCATACAAACTTTATAGCTTTCCTCGTCAAATTAGTCAAAGGTCCTGACAACTTTGAGAAATCTTTAATAAATCTTCTATAGTATCCAGCCAATCCAAGAAAATTGCGTACCTCTGTTAGTGTCTTTGGCTGTTCCCAGTTTATTACTGCTTCCACTTAGGTTGGATCTACTGATATCCCTTCTTCATCAATTACATGCCCCAGAAATTGCACCCTTTCCAACCAAAATTCACATTTCGAGAATTTTTTCATATAGCTTTGCTTCTCTTAACTTTTCCAATAGAAATCTCAAATGTTCCTCATGTTATTCCTGAGTCTTTGAATAAATCAAGATGTCATCAATAAACACCACCACGAACTTGTCCAAATATGGTTTCAACACTCGATTCATCAAATCCATAAATGCAGCGGGTGCATTCGTCAATCCAAATGACATTACTTGAAACTCGTAGTGACCATAACGAGTCCTAAATGTTGTCTTAGTCACATCTTCAGGTCTCACCTTCAGCTGGTGATAACCACTCCTCAAATCAATCTTCAAAAAATACTTTGCCTCTCGTAACTGATCAAACAAATCATCGATTCGTGATAACGGGTACTTGTTCTTAATTGTCACTTTGTTCAATTCTCTGTAGTCAATACAGAGTCTTAGCGATCCGTCTTTCTTCTTTACAAATAAAACTGGTTCTACCCAAGGAGACACACTTGGCTGGATATATTTCTTGTCCAATAACTCTTGTAACTAAATCATTAATTCTTATAATTCTGCTGGGGCCATTCTATACGGTGCTTTGAAATTGGCTTTATTCCTGGTACAAGGTCTATAGTAAATTCAATTTCTCTGTCTGGCGGAAGACCCGACAATTCATCCGGAAATACATTCACATACTCTCTTACCACAGGTATCTGACCCATTTCTGATCCCACTACTCGTGTATCCACCACATGTGCTAAATATGCCATACATCATTTCCTCAACAGCTTTTTGGCCTATAACATCGTCAGACAACTAGATTGTCGTGGCAATTTGCTACCATATAATATTACCTTAGACTTGGTAGGAGTCTGAAGACTTACACATTTCTTTTGGCAGTCAATCACTGCTCCATGGCTATACAACCAATTCATCCCCAATATTACATCAAACTCTCCTAACTGAATAGGAATTAAATCAACTAGCAGCCCGTGCCCACTTATTGTCAAACAACAATCTCGATGAATATTCTCCACCTGGATTACTTCCTTATTCGCTACTTCTATGTTTAACATATTTTCTAACTTTACTTGAGGTAAATTTAATTTCTTAGCAAATTCATCAGATATAAAGGAGCAGGTAGCACCCGAATCAAATAACACATAGGCATTTATATCATTTATAGAGATGATACCTGACACCACATCCTTCGATGCCACCGCATCTTGTACTGTCATGTTAAATGTTTGTGCAGTCGGTCTCCCTGGCTGAGTAGGTCCACCAATAGCCAGCTTGCCACCGCTAATACCCTTGCTTCCACTTCCCCATCTATTTTCTTCTTAGGGAAATCTTTAATTTGATGCCCCACTTCTCCACAATAGAAACATCATTTATTCATCTTTGGAATCGAATAGTTTTTTGCAATGTGTCCTTCTCGACCGCATCTAAAAAAAATATTTTTCCCTTTCAAGCATACTCCTGAGTGTCCCTTTCCACAATTGGGACATGGCTCCATCTTCTTCTTTGTTTCCCTTTGTTTATTGCTGACTGTGTTACTACTTTTCTTCCATTTCCGTTTGTTGGAGTTGCTTCCTCTACTGCTCCCTTCCTTATAGGCTACATCCTTTTTCTTGCAATGCTGCTCTTGCTTGTACTTCGCTAAGGCATCGCTGCCTCCTTCTACTATAATAACCTTTTCCATCACTCCGGCAAAAGTTTCGATCTGAAACATGGATACCTTGCTGTAAATCCATGGCTTTAATCTTCGCTCAAAACGTCTTGCCTTCCTCTGTTCTGTGTCCACTTGGTGTGGAGCAAACCTTGTCAATTCATTGAATTTTGCCGCATACTTGGCTACCGACATATTTCCCTATTTTAGTTCCAAGAATTGAACCTCCATCATATCTTGCATTACTGAAGGAAAATAAGCTTCAAAAAATATTTTCTTGAATCTTTCCTAGGGTGCAGCTCTTGTTCCCAATCTTCCTTTATTGACAGTCCACTAATAATTTGCTTCCCCTTTTAACATGAACGTAGTAAAAGCATTTTTCTATTCCTTTGCGACGTTAGTTACGTCAAATACCTTTTCCATTTCAATTACCTAATTCTGGGCCTCACCCAGATTCATCGTCCCCTTGAACTCTGGGCTACAGCTTTAAAATCTTTAAAGGTAGCAATTCTAGCAGCTAATGGTTGATCGCCCACGGGGTTTATATTTCTATTCTGGAAAGCTCCCATCAACAAGTCAACAAACTGCTGCATGGGATTTATTGGCTCTTCCTGAGCATTTACCAACTCCTCTGGTGGAGGTTGAACACTTGGTCTGCGTCTAGGCGGCATTTATGTTTAAGAATTTTCATCATAATTATTACATAACAATTACATATGTTATTATGTTATTTGTTATGTGATCAATATGTTATTATGTTATTAAATTTATTTATTATTTAACCAATGTGTTACAGATGACCTATGATGATTGAATAGTGAGGTAACGAATTTAAGATGTATGACTGTTGTAATGCCCACAATAGGGTAATTTGAAAGAAATTAGTGTAGGACATTGTTGTGTGATAGCAGGTAATGGATTGAATATATGTTTATGTATATGTGATTGAATATAGAAAGAAGAGAAAAAGGAAATGGGAAATGAATAATTAAGTTGATGCTTTAGTTACGAAAGTTAATAAGGAACTTAATGAATAGGCCTAGAGAGGCGAGGTTATAAGGATGATAAGTTAAGGTAAATATGTACGTGCAGTGAAGAAGGAACCGTGTGGCTTAATTGGTCTGTTAAGGATTAAATGAATAATAAGGACAATGATTGTGAATATTTAAAGTTATTAAGAAATTGATCTTAAATGATTGAAATAAGATAACCGTGATATGACGTCTGAATATGGAATGTAATACTCTCGAGGATGAGTAGAAAGAACACATATTTGATATACGTTGAGAATTGGTATTATATGTAAAGTAAACAAGTAAAGGAACGTAAAGTCGTAAAGAATGTATTATAAATATGAAATGATGTGCAAATTTCATTTATTATAAATGATTATAATTGATTGATGAAATTAGTATTTGCAAATATGGCAAGTGTTATGGGACAAGCCAATTATGAGGTATTTAATGATGGAATAAAATTCAAGCATGATGAAACAAGTTGGGAGTAAAATGGAATTGAAATGGATTGAAAATGAATAAGTTATGATTTATTGAGAATTATAAATCTCTAGATTTTATGGTTAAAGTCTAAAGTGCCCTTGATAATTTGATGAATGACAAATGTGTCCCAAATGGTTTAATGGCCATTATATCCTTAGCTAACTATAAGAAATGACATAAATGCCCATTAACCATGCATGAGTTAAAACTAACGAAGGATGGTTAGTTGTTGGTAATGTGGATATAATATATGTATGTATATATTGGTAAGTATGAGCAAACTTAGCCATTGGAGTGACTTGTAAAGTGAGCTAGCAAGAGAGAGAAAGGGAGAAAAGCCATGGGAGCTAAGGAAAAAGCTTGAAAATCATGGAGCTAGGTTGCTTAAATGATCAAGGAGCAAGAAGAAAAGAGGAAGAACTTGTCATGACAAAGCTTTCTATGTAAGGAAGGTGGCCATTCAATGAGGTATAATCATGTTCAAGCCTTGAGATTTGGTGTTTAAGTGTTTTAATGCAAAAATAAGAGGTAGCCATGTAAGAATTCATGGTTAGAAGAAAAGGATGTGTGTATTATGTGCTATATATGTTGTTTATGAATAAACCCTAAGGCTATGTTTGTTTGCAAAATATATACTTAAGATTGGACTATTTGTATTAATTTAAAGTTATTTCCGACTTTTTTATCCCATGATGAGGGATTATTAGTCCCTTCATGTTGAAATATTAGTCTCATAAAGTCATTTAATAGCTTAAAATGAGAGGGACTATTAATCCCAAATTCATCATGGGATTATATAATCCTCATAAATAGCCTTAAGAATGATAAAAAATAGTCCAAGGACTATTTAAAGGACTATTAATCCCTTATCATGGGATAAAAAAGTCAGAAATATCTTTAAATTAATACAAATAGTCCAATCCCAAGTATATTTTTTGCAAACAAACATAGCCTAAGGGTTGAAGTTGAGGATATAGGTTTTATGTGCAAGTATGCTTATGATCATGTATAGAAATCATGATTTATAAATGATTATGTGTAATAAGTTGATGGTTTTGATGAAAACCTAGTTTGAAGAGTTGAACATGTTGGAGTCATGCAATTTATTTTGTTAGATAGTATACAAGGTGCTTTGATGATTTAAAAAACATGATATGGTGTGGAAAAGTTACAATATTAGGCTATAATTTATAAATAAACCAAATTATAATCTGTAAATGCATTAGAATGTGCATATAAAAGCACTATAGACTTATAAAGTTGTTAAAGGTGTATATGGTAGCCGATGTGGTGTATGAAGTTCAAAATGTCAAGTTGAGTTTAAGATTGGAATTTGTTAAGTTGGCAAAAATGTCACTAATATGTAAATTTTGGTCCTTTTGTGTAATTAGTAATCAAATAAGGCCAAAAACCTAAGTTTTATGTTAATACATGTGTTTGAAATGATTTGGAAGTCGTTTGGCGTTTATGGCCACAATTGAGGATTTTAAACGTTTTAAAACGTTCGCCGACACCTAAAAAGAGTTATTTGGAAAAATGAATTCATTTGAAAAGTTTTAAACATTTTGAAGGCCCGTACAAGTTAAATATGTTTTATAAGTGTTAAATGACATGTTGGAATCAAGTTTTGCAAAAGGGGCCAAGAATAACATAAGTTTTGGAAATGAAAAGTTCGTGAAATTTGATGAAAATGCAACTAAAAGGTGATTTTTGGTCATTTTGTGAAATTAAAGGTGAAATGAATTCAAATGGCCTAGTTTTATGTTATTACACATGTTTAGGTTGATTTAAGAATCAACTGATGAGAATTAGAATGAAAATGAGGTTCGAACGATCGAAACCGATCGTTTCGACCCTAAACGGACTTTTACGGACAAAACCCGCCTCGGGTAGAATTTAATAGTTTGAATGGCCTAGACACGTCTTATATGACATACGTGAACTATGTCAAGTGTTGGAATTAAGTTTTGAATCTTATGGCCAAAAATCACAAAGTTGAAAAAAATTGAGTTTTAAAGTTGAAAATTTTTCAAAGTGTTGAAAAGCCCTCCTACGGGCTAGTTTTGCAATGATTTTGAGTAGCCAAATGTGCCAAGTAAATTTTTTTTAAAATACTAGGTAGTAGGACCTAGCTATGGTTCAAATTTGAGCTTAATTGGATGTAAGATGAAGGAACTAAAAATTGGCAAAGGTAATGCAAAAAACAAAAATGCTGATTCTGAACATTGCGCATAGGCACAATGTTTTGTACTAAACATTGCGCCGGCGCGCAATGACTGTTCATGGCTGAGGAGATTTCACGGCCAGCAAACTCTGATGGCGTCGGGGCGAGATTTCTCTGCATTTGAAAAAATTTTAAGCTTGCAAAAAGCTATATTTTGATATAGGATGATAGGAACAAATTATATAAACCCTAGAATTGATAATAATAGTCAAATTAAAGGGTATTAAAGTATAATGAAATGATGAATGACATAGTATAACATGCCTAATGCTAAGTCAAACTATGTTATGGGTTAGGTAAAAAGTTGGGAGCAAGCTAGGATGTATTATTAACCTATGTAAGGTGTAATACATCAAATGTGAAATGATTAGAGACGAATGGTTGTGTAATTATGAGATAAGTTTAACAAGTTATATTGAGTTTTATGATCCTATACTAATATATAGATACAATATTGACAGATAAGGTTCGAACTAGCAACCTGAGGCAAGAAATGATAGAAAGGTCAAGTGAGGCGGTAAAGGTTAAGTAAAATAAATGCAGACATGCAAGTTTTTCAGACTTGATTGTACTAAATATTCTACGTGAACTATGTGATAGTTGATATGTGCACTCCGTGCCACTACATGTTCTAACTGTTAAGTGGATTCTGTGACATTATGCATAGCATAGAAAAGTAAAGGAAGGCATGACGCATATTATATACTGGGGGCATGTAATGTGTTATCTGAATGACTTGCTGAGCTTTATGTTCACTCTTGCTATAAACTAACATTTCAGGTAAGGTACGGGAAGGCTGGAGATTCCGGTGCAGCTAAGGTAAAGAATGTGAATAAATGGGTCAGCATGAGGAAATTTGATATATGTATTTGTGTAATTTGCAAATAAGCCAGATAAATGTAAATTGATAATGGTATTAAGGAATGTATGGTTTATAAATCCATAGTGATAAATGTATGTATGTATGTATTATCCAAAGAAACGAGGTAAAGAGATAGTGTATTGTATTATTGTAAGTCGAGTTCTATATGTATTAAAACTCGCATGTATGATAAAAATGTATGTAAGCAGGAACAAGTATAAGCAGACAGGTGTATGCATGATATATATGATGGGTAATTGTATTCGCTTAATAAGTTACGTTAAGTCATTATATGTTATATGATTGTGAATGGTAATAGACTAGGTCACAAAAAATAAATGTTTGACCTAAGTGCTAATGAATGTTAAGTGAGCGTTGCGATCCTGAGACAGGTTATGATAGTAAAAAAAAATAAAAAATATGGACCGCATTATGGTCAACTAAATGGTTTCAAAGATTAAAGGTTAAGTTTTAACGCACGAGTTTCCAGTTAATGTGGTTTAAAGTTAGGGTTTAGGGTTTAATCCAGACATAATTGGACTTAATTAATGGAATGTGGGTTCTCGGTGCGTTACAAACTCTCCATCCATAACAAAACCCAGTTGTTTCAATTGATCAATCCAATTGATCATTTTCAAAACATAAGTCTATATTGTAGTGTCATCGATTATTTTAGATTGAAAAAACTCCTTAGATATCTTCTATCTAGCTGACCTACTTTGCTTATCATACAACTCATGAAGGTGAAACAATATAGTAGGTATATCCATTTTCTCATGTTGGCATTGTAACTCGATACTCATGGAGGCCATCATGATGCACTGAGCCATATGTACATCATCTAGCTACTTTAGCAAACTATCTCTCAAAGGCATTGTCTGCAACCATTGCAGGAACAAACAAATAAAGGTCATTTGCTAGCTTTTCAGTATTGAAAACTATTCTCAAATTTCTTTAATCAATCTGAACAATTCGGTTTGAATTAATTTGTTAGCATCCAACAAGCTATGTAATATTAGTGAATTAGGCATAGCACAATTCTTTACGTGAATATTAATAACAACATTAACATGTATTCATTTTATTAATCACCAAGTTAATTAGGTCTTTATTTAAAATGGTGTCTCCCACTATTTTTATCAAAATATACAACCTTCTATTTATAGTTTGACAAATCTAATCAAAGATTCGCTGGTGAGATTAGGGATCCTATTTCATAAATATATAGTCTTGTGTGTGCGCAACAAACTATATATAAATAAATAGATAAAACTCCTTCTCAATTACATCAATATGTAACTCCTTGTAGTTTTGCCTCTTAAATTATAATAATTAAGTGTATGCACATCCGAATTAAAATAATATAAGTCCAACTATCATTTTCATATAAGTAAAGAGAAAAATAACGTCCTTGGGTGTGCACAACAAAATAGTATTGTTCAACTCCTTATAAACACCCCCTAGATAATAAAACAATAACTCATATTAAGTATTTGATGTTATATTGTTTTATCATCCTAGAAGGTCATGTTCGATATTTCAAGTATATTTGAACGTTACAACTTAATATATTTACTTTGAGGAGTTTGTTATTAATTGTCTCGTCTTGTTTAGTGCGCATGCACAGATATATTTAAAATACACATCATATTATTTACATGTGAAGTATGTTGTATTACATGTAACTATTACATTTAAACTCAAGCTCCAATACAAAAGGACCTTCATGTGCTCCTTGTTCTTCGGCTCCAATTCTTCAAATAATACTATCTAATCCTATTAAAATTTATTTTCATAAAACAGAAACCTTGATCAACAGTTAAGGAAAATTAAAGTATATAGGAGGGAGATAGAATTTACATCATAAAATTCGAGATGAGAGGTACGCAGACCCCATTTATTTAAAACTCATTCATTCAAGCATCCATCTAAAATAAATTCAATCACACATTGGTCAATAGGTCATAATTAATCTCTTGCATTATCATACATAGCATCATATGTATCAATACATAATTTATATCATACATATCATCCTATGTATCATTCATCTCATAAATTAAAACTATTTTATATATATATATGTATATATATATATATATATATATATATATATATATATATCATTCAATGGGCATTTAGTTTGCATGAAATCTAATTTCAAGTTTAAAATAAATTTTTTATTTTAATTATAAAATCATCTAGAATAACACTTTATTTTAATTTATTAAAACTGCACAAAACAAGTAACTCGTCCGCAGCGCAGCTGCGCTCATCTGCTTTCCTTGTTACCACGTGTGTCACCATTTCCTCGTAAAGGACCACCGACTACTCTAGCTCTTGCTTCTCTTGCTATAACTCGTGAATCTGATCTACAAACTCTGAGTTTTGATTTAGTAGACCAACCACCCAGTCTTCCTCGTCATACCCTTCAAGCTCTTCATTCCCTATCAGTCCATCAGAGAACCCTTCTAGCTCGTCTCTCTTGTCTTCTGCCTCAGGATCCTCCTCTGGATCCGTCTCGGGCTCAAATTCTTTACCCTCAACCGTGACTGCCAATATCGGCTCAGCTGCAACTAGTTCCCGTATATTACATGTATATCGCGTGATTTTTCCTTTCTTACTTAACTGGATTCCCCAAGTTTCGGCATCCTACAAAATTATATTAACAACTTAATTAGTTCTTTGTAATAACTCTTTATCTTTTCAAATAGCTCATATTTTTGCAAGTTTTTATTTATGATGAATCTCCATAATTCATCTCTTAACACTCTAAATGAGTCTTTTAATCTTTCTTACGGTCATATTCCTAAGATTTTTCTCCACTTAAGGTTTATAACATATCATCTCTGATACCAACCTTTAACATCCCCAAATTTGGGTTACCTTGATCTCGGGTTCGGTGCTCACGGTACTACACTAACATACCCATACATCATCATTCAATATCTAAAACATAACTTCAAAACATTATCCTTAATACAAAAGGCTTGCTCTAGTCCCAGGTTACTATAACCTTTACAAATTATAACTTCAAAAGACATAAAATTAATAAGTTTTATTACATGCTACTATTTAACATAAACGAATACATAAGCTAAATAACATCTACTTGGTTGATTTTTCTTTTCCTTTATCTTTACGAAATCCACTGGCCTTCTTTAACTTAGCTGAAATATTATGTTTAAAGTAAGGGTGACCAATTAAGTCGCTCAGCAAGTATAAAATAGTTTAAGAACGTAATATCTCAAGAGTAAAAATATTTTTTAAATAAACTTCAACAATTGTTCAATAATTGCGAAGATGTTTGAATAATAGGAAAAACATTTCTTTTAAGTTTAAAATCAGTAACTTTCATACCACATAGTTATAAGACCAAGAACTTTTGATGGACATTAACAATCACATAGACTGCTAACTCTGGGTAGGTCACGAGACCAAATTACTCTGGTTGTGTAGTTTAGGGAATTAGCCTATCGTACCACATATTTTGCACAATATAACCATCTAATTTAAGCGTCAATCAAAATTATAATGTCTGATTATCTGGATTTTAGTTACCCCTACTATGAGAGTTGTTCATTCTTAGCTTTTAACACAAAATTCCGCACCAAATAATGTAGATTGGATTAGCTTTAAAGATTCATTATGAATTCAATAATCATATCTCAATGGTCTAGCCGAAACAAATGGCATAGACTTACATGGCAAAACAGTTCATGGATAACTAACTTTAATCTTTAAAATGGTTTCATAGTTGAACAAGCCTTTCGAAGCACTTACGTGAAACATGACATTCATTTATAAAGTATAAATTTAAGAACAAGGCTAGTTAGAAAACTTACCTCCTTCATCGATTAACGCTAATAAATTATTATCATCCTCCGTTTTTCCTACATTTAATAACTTTTCTGCTAATTAGTCAGTACGGACCCACATATTGGTTTAACTAATCACATAAGTACATTTGTACATCTTTTACCAATTCGGACAATTTGTTTAAATCATATAATCAATATGTATGTCCTTTAATAGTTCGGACGTGTTATAACTCGTATAATTTTTTATCCGGGATTTAAAAGTATTAAATTTTTATCTTGACAACCCGACCCGATCTGAATCAACCTAATTAACCCAGCCTGACTGACTAGGTTGAACCAATTCGATCGACCCTATCAATTTGAATGGACCGACCCAATCGATCCGATCCGAAATAAATATGACCCGACCCGACCCGAACCCAACCATACTTGGGCTAACCCGACCTGAACCGACCTGGTTTGCCGACCTAACCCGGTGCTCCCCGCACCAGGTTTTTCCTTGGAGCGACACACCCTGCACCAGGTATTCAGATTCTAGAAAATCCACCTGGCACGCCTCATCCTAGGTTTTATACTAAAACACACACCCCGCGCCATACCACCAGAAACTTTTTGTTCCTTTTAACTTGTAATTTTTTTAACACTTAGCCGTATATGATCATGTATTACCATTTTCAACACTTAGCACTTATCAAACATTACCATTGACACTTAGGGTTTCAATTCGTTTAATTTTCTAAAAACGCATTTTTACGTTTTATCGATCGTTACGATTTTTATAAAAATCCCTTTTGTTAATGGATTTACATAACCTTCACATACACCTCGTAAACCACGTAAACACATAGATTTGTTTAGATCAACCACTGGGTGACCACTGGATCAAACTTGAAACACTTTCATTTTTAGGGTTTTTATCCAAAACATTACCTAGTTGATATAAAAACTTATGAATTTAGTATGCTCCTTTTTTAAACATATAAAAATGGATGATGAACGTATCTTGTAGATCTATGGAATACATTCATAGATCTTCAATATATGTCATCCACTAGGTTTTTTCTTTAGAAAATAACATTAACAAAACTAGGGTTTCAAAATACCCAACTTGTGATTTCACAACATTTGAAAACCCACACATGATATCTATACATATAAACACATAAAACCAACCATACTCCATCCTTATTCACATAACCCACCACAGTTTCACATCATAAACAACATAACCTCCCATAACAAACATTTCATATAACAATATAATGCAAAGTTTAACTAAAGCTAGGGTTAGTAAACTTTTAAACCTTCAAATGGCTCTTTTCCTTCTACATAGGAACCTTGCTAGCAATGAATGATCCACCTTAGCGTATAGATGATCTTCCTTCTTTCTCTCTAAAGTTTTCTCTCTTTCTCTTCCTCACAAGCTTTCAAAATCTCTCTAACTTTTCTCTCTAACTTTTAAGCTTTCTATACTTAGTTAATAAACTAGTGAAATGAATGATTGTGTTGTGTGTGAGTGTAAGAGCTACCTAGTTAAAATCTAGAGATACAAGCAACGTAAGTATATATTTTCCACCCTCCACATCCTAGTCGTCCTACCCTTATGAAGCCTTACACAAGTGTGCAGTTTTTCCTTACTTCTTCCTAAGTTACAAAGCTTCCAAGGGAAGCTAAGGAGCTCCCCCAAAAGTCCAATAGCTAGATCTATCGATTTTTGGGGTCCCACAAGGCCCCAAAATCCTCCTTTTCTTTTTCTTTTATTGCCATAATTATGTATGTATGCATATATATATATATATATACACACACACACACCAACACTTCTCACATTGAGCTAGGGATTGGGCTCTTATTTAATTTAATAATTGGGCTTCTCTACCATTTCATTTGGGCCTCATTACACTAATTCATTGGGCCATTAGTTCTTTTCAAGAATTAATTAGGGTGGGGTTCTATTTAATTCTCACTAACTTGGCCCTAACATTAAATACATAGATAGTTGGGCCTTAATTAAATCCGTAAAACCCAACTTACTGACTAGGTTAGTTTCGGATCATAGTTAGGGTTTAGGACTTCTTGGTTAGGGTTCCTAACTAAGTTAGGTTAATCTAACTAGTTTTGTAACTTAATATGTTCGATTAAGGTTTTTATTTATAGTTATATCCTAACCGATTTAGTTAGGATTTCATTAATTTTTTATTCTCGTATTTTAGAATAGTAAATGTGTTCTCCTATTCCAAATAAATGCTATCCGTGAATGTGAATTTTTGAATAGTATTTTATGTGTTAATTTTTCGCAAAAATATTTTTCTTTCACAATCCATTAACACATATTAATCATTACATAACACATCGATTAGATCACATAAATCTTCTTTATAAATCATTAATGATTATATTACAAAAGTTACAAAACTCTGGATCATTACACAAAAATGATACATGTATACAATTAAATTGATGTAATGCAACGAAAGCAGCCATAAATTGTATTTAAAAAATTTCTACAAACCATATTCTAGAATCATTCTTATGCAATACTTATCAATTAAAAAATTATAAGAGATTATACCTTTATAGACTCAATTCTTGAACAACTAAGAGTTCTCCTCCCTTGATTATTCGCGTTCTTCTTCAAATCCACCAATTAGAATCTTCGGATCAACGTTAGCTACCCAAGTTTGTAGTCTCTAAATGTGATCCACCAAGAGATAGTATAAATTGCAGATGTAGATTTAGATTTATCCATATCTTAGGTGGCTAGCCCTAATTTTCTCCATTATTTAGCTATTTAGATTATTGAGAATATATGAAGTATTTTCTGATACTTGCAACAAAGTAAGTAACCACTATCTATAATAAGACCCCTCTTATTTATAGACTTACTCAACTCTTCTAAACTCTTTAGGAATAGAGTTTTAATTTAACTCTTAATTTAATTATGAACTAAATTAATTATTATAATAATTACAATTCCTAAACTATTTAGGAACTTAATTATTTATATTAATACTATTACATATTAATTAATTCTTAAACCTTTTGGAAACTAAATAATAATAATAATAATAATAAGACTACTCCTATGTATTTATAATTAATATTTCCAAAATATTAAGTTATTTAACTTATTTTATCACCATAGTATAAATTAAATATAGTTAATTTATTATTATTACCATTACGTCATCTACTTCGAAAATAAATATTTCTCTTTTGTTGTGTGACCCTTTAGGTTCTTCATATTAAACCAGTTGTAGAATAAATAAATTAGAACTATTCTAATATTATTTTTTATGAATTAAACCCCTTTAATTCAAAATAAATAAATATATTTATTCTACAATAAGAGTAAGTCCTGTTAGAAATTCATGACTTTTCAGATAATATAAATTTTAACATTTGATCACAAATAATCTATTCTGTGAATAGTTACCGTACAATTCAATCTTTTTATCACACAATGTCTTAATCAAATATAACACATGGAATTTCTATCAAGTTTTATTTTATTTTATTATATGCATTTCAATTCTCAAATGCATAACTCATATTAATGTAAATTAGAAACTCTTTTCTAATTTTCATTGCACTTTGCCCAAGGATTTTTGAGCTGTCATTTATCGAGTTGCATAAGATATTTTTTCCCTTTATTGGAAATGATAGATCCTGTTAGTTCCCAATGACACGAAAGATATCTAGAATGGGGGGTTGAATAGATTCTTTAAAACTTTTTTTTTATCTTTTACTTCTTCCTTTGAAGATATAATGAATACTTAATTAATAAGTTTAGCACAGCGGAATGTGATTTAGTTGCCCCTTCTTGTTTTGTAAAAGTAATAATTTAGCAAGCAATTATATAGCAGATATAGCAGTTAAAATACACAAGATAAACAGCACCAGATTTTAAGTGGTTCAGAGTTCACAAGACTCCTACTCCACTGTTCTGCTCTTCAAGCAGCAAATCCATTGAGGATACTTTTACAATTTTTGAATCACTTAGATTCCTTCAAGACCAACAGTCTTGGAACTCTAGTTCATGAAGAACTCTTCAAGTCTAGTAGACTTAGATACTCTAGTTTACTAAGAACTTTTAACGTGAATGGTTATGATTTGGGTGTACTACTGAGTTGCTTTTAGCATATGTTTCTGAAGAACTCAGCAATGAGGCAAGACTCCTCTTTAGTTTTGATCTTTTTGAATTATTGCGTATTGCTCTCTTTCTTGTGTTTTTCAGCCTTCTTTTCTTCTTCAGATCTGGGAGCTTTATATGAGAGCTTCTGTCTTCTTCCCGTTGGAGTGTCTGCTCTTTGCATCAGTTTCTTCCCGTTACCTCACAGAGGGGAGCTTCTGAATATTATATTAATATAGCTTATTAAAGTTCTGATGAGGTATTAATTGATCTGCTATTTTAGTCCACAAAAGGTGTTTTCTTTTTCCTTAGGGACAGTCATGTCAGTCGTAGGTTTCTACCAACTTTCATAGAGTCGTTTGGTCCATCCACATTATAGGACTTATAGGACACAGTCCTCTGACTTTACTGCCTCGAAAGTCTTCTCTCTGTTGCATAGTGCGTTTGGGTTAGTTCCTTGACTTTTCTAACTTTGATCGATTAGCAGAAGCTCTTTTATCACATCAATGCAGATTGTACCTTTGAACGAAATAGCTTCTAATCTTTTAGTTCAAGGTTCTGATCGTAATGTCTCTTGCCTTTTTGCTCAATGACCCTCCATGATCAACTCTACGAATATTCTTGCTGTTGTGATTGTTCTGCAATAAATCATCTCTCATTGACATCGTAGAGTTTACTCTACTGTTACTCTGTTGGTCGTAGAGTCTGTTCTACTGTTGCTTGGCTTTGGTCGTAGAGTCTGTATTGAGCATAGTCGTAGAGTCTGTTCTGCGGTTGCTCGCTTTGGTCGTAGAGTCTGTTGGTCGTAGTCTTCCTTGAGCATAATCGTAGAGTCCATTCTACGATTAGCTTATAACACAAGATCAACCTAACAGTTTTTATCTATTTAAATTTAAGTCTTTGTACATCACAAAGGACTTTACAATTCAACAAATTTATATCAAAAGATCAACCTAACAGCTTTGATCTTATCTAGCTAAGTCCCTGTACATTATACAAAATCAAATGTCTTTACAATTCTGCTAATGGATGCATTTAATAATCTTAATTCTTATCATCAAATTAACCATGAAATGTTCAACAATCTCCCCCTATTTGATGATGACAACACCAATAGCAGAAAGCAATTTGAGCAACTTAAGTAAGCACATGCATTTAAATCATAGAAAGCCTAATATACAGTGAGCAGCTGTATTTCTAATGAAAAAATATGAATTTTATTGATGTATAGTTTTGTTGAACAAACAATAAAAAAAAACTTATCTCCTTCTACTGGGAGGTCTTCTTCTTTCTTCTTCCCTTTGCCTGAAGAGTGCTCTTCTTTCTTCTTCTGCTTTTCTCAGTTCCCCTTCCCTCTATAAAGCTTCTTCTTTTTTAACTTGGAGCCATTCTTGTGAGCTAGATGGACTCGCAATTGAGGAAGAAGGTCTTGTTGTTGAGTCCTTTCTGGGATGAGATGGTACTGCTTCGAATCTAGGAGGATGTGTTGATGTTTGAACCATCCTTATCCCTTGAGGTGCTCTTCCTCTTCTGCTGTAATCTGAGCTCGTTCTCTTTTGTTCTGTTGTGCTCAGTTTCTTCTCCCCCTTGTTGGCATCATTTATGTTTGCTACCTGTTCTGAAAGCTGCTGCAGACCCTGAATAATATCTTGAAGTTGAGTCTTAGTGGCAGCTACATCGTCTTTGTGTGCTTGGAGTTGTTCGTCAACCAGTATTTGTTTTTGCTCCACCAAGGACAGAGTGTCATTCGAACGATATTCTTGTTCTTTGAGAGATTTCTTCAATTCAATGATTTCGTTACTGAGGAGTGTTATATATTTATCATTGGTATCTTGAAGGGAGACGACCGCCTTCTGATGTTTGTCTATGGCTGCCAGGAATATTTCATCCCTTTTCTGGAGATTTTCAGATACTGTTGCCGTTAATTGCTTTAACCTTGTGGAGAATTATTTTCCCAAGCTTTTAGAGAGATCGTTGGCAGCATCAATGACATTGTCAACTCTTCGTTGAATGTTGTGGGACTTAAATGCCAAATCTTTCTGTATCTCTGTGTGCCTATGGCTTGTCAAGTCAGTTAGGCCCTCAGTTGTAGGAAGCCGAGATATCTTGTCCAGAATTTCTTGGAGGAGTTGAGATGGTTACCCCTGGTCAGACGTAGAGCTTGGAATGTGGAAGTATTCATGACCAGAGGTGGATGGAATGTCCTAGAGTGTTAAAAGCAGTCGTGAAGGTTGAACAGGAGGCATTATTTGAGGAGTAAACAGATCTTTAGGAGAGTCTGGAGGGCACTCTACGCCTTGATCATTCAGGCATACTTAGCCAACAGTCGTAGAGTGTGGGGACTCTACAACCGGGAAATTTGTGGACGTAGAGCTTATTCCAGGGTTAGTATTTGACAGTTCCTCAAATTTATTGAATATCCAAGAAGGTGCATGATTATGTATGAGGGCTAGAGGAATAAAATGTACCTTTTGCCCTAACGAATGTGAAAAGGGGCTGCATGAAATGAGCTTCTGGGCAAAGAATAGATTCTGAGGATAGCCTTGAACAATAACCACAACATTAGGGTATGCTTTGAAAGTTCAAAAGTGTTGATCCCACGTATTGTGCACCAGAGCTCGGTGGGATGGCATCAGTGGAAAGAATTTTAGCAGGTAGTTGAAGTCGAGGTGCCTTTGCTCATTTCTTCCGACGGCCACTATTTCGATGTCATCCTCTTCATCATTATTCATTGTGGCTGAAGGGATTGAAATGTCTTCTTGAGTTTTCCCCTCAACCAGAGCATCTACTGGCTCAGGAACAACTGGTGGCTCCCCCTCAGTTTGAGCATCCATAGGCTCAACTGCTTCAAATGACTCCTTCTCAACTGGAGCAATGCCAGATTTTTCAAGTAGCTCCCCCTTAGCTACTGAGCCTTTGTCGGCTAATTTTACTAGCCTTCTTCTCTTTCTTCTTGGCTCTTTTGGAGTGGTCTTTTCAGCTTCATACTTACTGCGAGTTTCCCTTCGCAGATCTGAATTTTCATCCTCTGAGACAGCCTTTTCTTCAGGAGCAGCATCAGGAGCCTCATTTGATGAGCCTTGAGGTTCTTCAATCTCAAGGGCTCTCTTTCCTTTCCTCTTTCTGATGAGGCCCAGAGATTGCTTGCTGACCTCCTGAGATTCTCCTTCTGCAGGTGTGATCCTCAATAGTGATGGCCCTGCACCACTCTGCGTTCCTTCACTATCCCCTGACCGGGATAGTTTCTTATTTTCAACTGGATTCCTCCTCCAGTTTTCAAAGAGTCTCTGGGTTATTCTCTTGTTGGTATTGAGGGCTTCTCCTTCATCATGCTCAATCATATCCCCCAATGAAGATCTAAGGAGAATGCTGATGAATCTCCCATAGAACATTTTTCTGGTCCCTTTGCTTTTTCTGCATTTTGGACCCAGTTCCCTATCCATTCCAACAGTAAGGAGCCATAGTCGATGTTTATCTTCTTGACTATAGTTGTCATTAATTTCAGCTGCACCTCACTGACTGAGTCATGAGCTGATTCTTTGCAGAGGAGGCATTTGCCTATAACATCAGCCAGGAACTCATATTTCTGAGGAAATTCTTTCTTCTTCAAACCTTTCAATCCTGGATTCTTTTGGTGGTGCATTCTTCTCAGGCCTTCTTCGGTGCTCACCATATTTAGAGATGTGAGGCCCCCTTGCTTGAAACCTAGGGCTAGGTTAAATTCTTCAGCAGTGAGATTGAGCCGAACCCCTTTTACTGTGGTGGTTAGAGTTCCATTAGCATAGGATCCATTGATGTAGAACTCTCGGACAAGCTCTGATAGAATCCTCGTATTTGTTCCCAAAGCTTCTCGAACACCAGCCTTATCTAGCAACTGGATTATTCTTTTGAACTGCTTATCTGCTGTTGTGAAGGCTTCAAAGTTGAGCTCGTTTCCAGAAATGACTTGAGCAGGTGCCATTTGATAGTTTTTCTGAAACAAGAAGAACGATTTATCTGAGTATTGAAAACTTAGGGTTTAGGATTGAGAGAGAGATAAAGAGATTTAGATTTTTGATTTTTGAAGAAATAAACAACGTGCAGTTTTCAAAGTATTTAAAACTTTCTTCTATGTTTGCTGAGATGCGTGTCAAGTTCTGATAGGAGCATTTCAGTTGGTTGATGACCATTTTGCCCCTAGTTTCCCCAGAGCTTTATAATCCTTCTTGACACAACGATTCTTTTGTTTTGAAGTACTCTACGGTTTGTAGTGTGCTCTACGATTCTTGGCTTGTTGATCGTTTAGTGATCTCTACGATCTTAAGTGTACTTTACGATCCTTCGTTTGTCGATCGTTGAGTGAATTTTACGAACTTGTCCTTTACTTACTTTCCTTGCACATTTTTCTTCCTGTAGAGTTAGTATCTTTCAAAAGCATGATATATATTAAGGGTCAAGATTTAGCATTCCTAACTCACTTATAAGTTTATTAAATCTTGATTCATCTAAAGGTTTTGTAAACACATCGGCTAGTTGATCTTCAATTAAGATGTAGTGAAGTGATATATTGTCATTTTGTACATGATCCCTAATGAAATGATATCTTATATCTATGTGCTTAGTTCTTGAATGCATGACAGGGTTATGAGTTATAGCAATTGCACTTGTATTATCACAATATATAGGAATAGAATTAAGCTCAAACCCATAGTCTGCAAGCTGAGTCTTCATCCATAGGATTTGTGCACAGTAACTGCCTGCGGCTATATATTCAGCTTCTGCAGTTGATGTGGATACTAAGTTCTGCTTCTTACTAAACCAAAAGACAAGTTTGCTGCCAAGTATCTGGCAAGTTCCACTTGTGCTCTTTCTGTCTATTTTGCATCCTGCATAGTCAGCATCTGAGTATCCCATTAGATCAAAGGAGGACTCCTTGGGATACCATAATCCTAAATTTGGAGTTCCTTTAAGATATTTGAAAATTCTTTTCACAGTTAATAGATGAGACTATTTGGGATTAGCCTGAAATCTAGCATATATACATGTAGCAAACATTATATATGGCCGGCTAGCAGTAAGATATAATAGTGAGCCTATCATACCTCTGTACTGAGTGATTTCAGTGCATTTACCATTTTCATCTTTGTCGAGCTTGGTGGCAGGTGGCATAGGAGTTTTCATGATAGTTGCAGATTTCATGTCATACTTCTTTAATAAGTCTTTGATGTATTTGGCTTGATTAATGAATATGCCTTCATCGGTCTGCTTTACTTGAAGTCCAAGGAAGAAGTTGAGTTCTCCCATCATGCTCATTTCAAACTTGCTCTGCATAAGCTTGGCAAATCTTTCACATAATTTTTCATCAGAAGAACCAAATATGATATTATCTACATAAATTTGAACTAGCAATGTTTTATCCTTATGTTTTCTTAAAAATAAGGTAGTATCTACTCTTCCTCTAGTGAATCATTTTTTAATGAGAAAGTTAGTTAAGGTTTCATACCATGCTTTAGGTTCTTGTTTTAGACCATATAGTGTTTTATCTAATTTATAGACATAATTTGAAAATGTTGGATTGATAAAACCTGGAGTTTGTTCCACGTAGACTTCTTCTTGAAGTTATCCATTCAGAAAGCACTCTTGACATCCATTTGGAAGACTTTGAACTTCATGTGTGCAGCATGGGCAAGGAAGATCCTTATGGCTTCCAATCTGGCAACTGGAGCATAAGTTTCATCGTAGTCAATTCCTTCTTCTTGAGAGTAACCTTTGGCCACCAGTCTTGCTTTGTTTCTCGTTATCACACCATTTTCATCCATCTTGTTTTTGAAAACTCATTTGGTGCCAATGACTGGTTTTTGCTGAGGCCTGGCAACTAGTCTTCAAACTTTGCTCATTTCAAATTGATTTAGCTTTTCTTGCATGGGCTCTATCCAACTTGAATCTCCTAAGGCTTCTTCGATCTTCTTGGGTTCCACTTGAGAGAGAAAGCTTAGGTAAAAGCATTCATTTGAAGTTGCAGCTTTTGTCTTGATTCCAGTGTTTGGATCTCCAATAATTAGATCTTGAGTGTGATCTTTGGTCCACTTTATTCTGCTAGGAACGTTTGTTCTGGTGCCTTCTTGTCTGAGTTCCTCTAAATCAGCTTATTGTTCTGATCGTAGAGTTTTAATGTCTGGTGTGGTGTGCTCTAAGATTTCCTCTACTTGTTCAACGATTTTTGTTGCTGGTTTTATGGTCGTAGAGTCAGACTCTACGATTTTGAGTTCTTCGATCGTTGAGCTTGTGTCTGATGACTCGTTGAATGTTGATCTTTTCTTTTCAGGATCTGATTCATCGAATGTGACATGGATGGAAGTTTCAACAGTTAAGGATTCCTTGTTGAACACCCTGAATGCTCTGCTATCTGTTGCATAGCCAAGGAAAATTCCTTCATCTGATTTTGGCTAGAATTTAGTTAGATACTTCTTACCATTGTTGAGTACGTAGCATAGGCAGCCAAACGCATGAAAATACCTTATGTTTGGCTTTCTTCCTTTCCATAATTCGTACGGACTCTTCTTCAATATTGAGTGTATGAGTGACCTGTTCTGAGTGTAGCATGCAGTACTGATGGCTTCAGCCCAAAAATATTCAGGAAGATAGGCTGCTACTAAAAGGGTTCTTCCTGCTTCAATAAGAGTCCTATTCTTCCTTTCTGCTACTCCATTTTGTTGAGGCGCCCTTGGGGCTGAGAAGTTGTGATTGATTCCATTTTCTTCACAGAACTGGTCCATATCTGAGAAGTCAAACTCTCTTCCATGATCACTTCTGATGGCATTGATCTTCTCACCTTTTTCATTCATGATTTGTCTGAAGAGCTTGATAAGATGTGAAATGGTTTCATCTTTAGAGCTTAAAAAGGATACCCATGTAAATCTAGTGTAGTCATCTACTACCACTAGAGAGTATCGCTTTCCTCCGAGGCTAGTCGTCGAGATAGGCCCGAATAAATTCATGTGAAGTAATTGAAGAGCTCTATCATTTGAGTTTACTGTCTTGCTCTGGAATGAAGTCTTTGTTTGCTTTCCAAACTGACAGGCTTTGCAGGGTTTTTCTTTGATGAAATTTAGCTTTGGCAATCCTTTTACTAGATCTTTGGAGGCAAGCTTTGAAATACTCTTAAAGTTAAGATGAGATAACTTCCTGTGCCAGAGCCAGCACAAATCTTCAGAGGCTTTAGCAAGAAAACAGACTGTCTCATCTGAACTTAATTGAGTAAGGTTGACCACATAGACATTTCCTTCTCGAACTCCTTCTAGCTTTAGAGAGTTAGTCTTCAAATCTCTAACTTGGCATTGGTTGTTGAGGAAGGTGACTTGATGTCCATTGTCACAGAGTTGACTGATACTTAGCAGGTTATGCTTTAGTCCCTCAACATAAGCCACTTTACTGAAGGATATTGCACCATTTCCAGTTGAGCCATAACCTCTGGTTTTCCTAGAGTTGTTGTCTCCAAAAATGACAGCAGGTCCATCTTTTTTCATATAATCTAACACAAGAGCCTTGTCTCCTGTCATGTGCCTTGAGCATCCACTGTCAAGATACCAGATGGATCTCTTTACCTGCATAATAAATCAATCTTCATTTTGGTACCCATATTTGTTTGGGTCCTATTTTGTTAGTACCTTTTGGGACCTAAATCTGTTTGATTTTAGATCTTTGCAGTCTATGGTATCTTGACAAATATTTATCATTTTTATGATGGTGCCTATGATTGATATGATATTGACGATGATATGTGTGCATTTGTGAATTCTTATTTGTCCAGGACCTGTATGGATTATGATTGCTCATAGTCCTTTGATTTTGCTGATCTACATTCTGCTTCCATACTACTCTACGATTCTCATGATTCGTAGAGTGATAGTAAACTCTACGATTTTTGTGTGGATGGTTCGTAGAGTGAGTTTTGTTTGGCTTGTTTTTCAATTTTCTGAACCCCAGACCAGTGCGAGTTTTATTGTCTAAAATGATAGCAGGCTTAGTAGAGTGTGGACAGCTGGGAGATATAGAATCTGAGGATTTGATGAACACAATTCCTTTATCAAGATTAAAGGATTTGCCTTCATTTATTTCCATAGACTTCTCCATATTAGGCTTTGAGAATGAATTCTCAAATCCTAATCCTGATCTATCAGTCACATCTCTTTGACTTGAGATCAGGGTGTCCATAGACAAACTAGAATTGTTCGACATAAAAATTATCTTTTCTAATTCCTAAATCTTGGAGGCTAGTGAAGACTCTTTATGAATGCTTAAATCATTTATCTCTTTTAGTCTTTCATTCTCAGTCTCAAGACTGGAATAAAGTTTTGCAGTTTGAAGTGAGGCTTCTAATTCTATGTTTATCTTCTCTTTATCATCTTTTAGATTAGAGTAATCTTTAGATAACCTTCTAAACATTTTCATGTATTTGTGTAATTCTACTATTAAGTCATGCATGCCTTCTCTAAGATCATCAATGCTTAATTCAGGAGAGTAGAAATCAAATACCTTATCTATGTTGAATTCCTTTTTGCTGCTTCCTTCTTTGTTTGCCATTAAGCACAAGTTGGCCTTCTGTGGCTCTTCATCGTCACTTGACTCAGAATTTAGTTCTTCTTCTTAGTCACTCCAGGAGCCTTCAGCTATGAAGCTTTTGTCTTTCTTCTTTTGCTTGTGGAAGCTCTTGAATTCCCTTTTTGGATTTGCTTTTGTTTTGTCCCTCCTCAGCTTTTCTCTTAAGGGTTTTGGACATTTAGCAATGAAGTGACCTGGCTTTTTGTAATTATAGCGAAGGTCATTTGGTTGTTCTTTGCTGCTGTTGCTTTTGAACTTCTGAGGTCTGTTCCTGTTGATGAATCTTTTAAAATGTCTGACTAGCATGGCAACTCCTTCATCATCATTTGATTCATCCTTGTCGGAGTCAGAGTTATCCTTGTTATTGCTTCTGTGAGTTGAGGTTGAGGCTTTAAGAGCAATGTTTTTCTCCTTCTTTCTTTTCCCAGATAGAGTCTATGATCTTTGATTTAGCTCCAGCTCGTAGGTGAGAAGATTTCCATATAGTTGTTGTACAGTCATCTCGTGCAGGTTCTTTGACTCCCAGATGGCTGTGATTTTGGCATCCCATTTGCTTGGCAAAGATCTCATGAATTTAATGATGAGATCTCTGTTTGAATAGACTTTTCCATAAGATATGAGAGAGTTTAGTAGCAAGTTAAATCTCTCATAGGTGTTTGTAATGTTTTCACCTGAGATGTGGGTGAACATTTCATACTGCTTAACAAGCAGTGATTGCTTATTTTCTCTGACTTCTTCTGTTCCTTCATGCATGATCAACAGATTTTGCCAGACTTCTTAAGCTGTTTTACAGTTGATAACATTCTCAAATAGATCATCATCTAGAGATTAAAATAAGATGTTCTTAGGCCTTTTGTCTCTTTGAACATCCTTCTTTTCATTGTCTGTCCATTCTTCTCTTTTCTTCGCTACTAGCTTGCTTGGATCTTTAGTTGATAGTACAAACTTCATTGGTATGATCGGCCCATTTAGCACTGTCTCGAACAGTTCATCATCTATAGCATCCATGTAAGCCTGCATACGAACTTTCCAGTTAGCAAATTTTTCTTTGTTACACATAGGTGGTCTGTTACCTCCACCGAATTCTGATCCGTTCTTGTTGAGTGCCATTTGATCTACTCAAGCTTGTAAGGCTTTAAATATGAGAACCTGCTCTGATACTAATTGTTAGTTCCCAATCACACGAAAGATATCTAGAAGGGGGGGTTTGAATAAATTCTTTCAAACTTTTTTTTTTATCTTTTACTTCTTCCTTTGAAGATATAATGAATACTTCATCAATAAGTTTAGCACAACGGAATGTGATTTAGTTGCCCCTTCTTGTTTTGTAAAAGTAATAATTTAGCAAGCAATTATATAGCAGATATAGCAGTTAAAACACACAAGATAAACAGCACGAGATTTTAAGTGGTTCAGAGTTCACAAGACTCCTACTCCACTGTTCTGCTCTTCAAGCAGCAAATCCACTGAGGATACTTTTACAATTTCTGAATCACTTAGATTCCTTCAAGACCAACAGTCTTGGAACTCTAGTTCATGAAGAACTCTTCAAGTCCAGTAGACTTAGATACTCTAGTTCACTAAGAACTTTTAACGTGAACGGTTATGATTTGGTTGTACTACTGAGTTGCGTTTAATATATGTTTCTGAAGAACTCAGCAGTGAGGTAAGACTCCTCTTTAGTTTTGATCTTTTTTAATTCTTGCATATTGCTCTCTTTCTTGTTTTTTTCAGCCTTCTTTTCTTCTTCAGATCTGGGAGCTTTATATGAGAGCTTCTGTCTTCTTCCCGTTGGAGTGTCTGCTCTTTGCATCAGTTTCTTCTCGTTACCTCACAGAGGGGAGCTTCTGAATATTATATTAATATAGCTTATTAAAGCTCTGATGAGGTATTAATTGATCTGCTATTTTAGTCCACAAAAGGTGTTTTCTTTTTCCTTGGGGACAGTCATGTCAGTCGTAGGTTTCTACCAACTTTCATAGAGTCATTTGGTCCTTCCACATTATAGGACTTATAGGACACAATCCTCTGACTTTACTGCCTCAAAAGTCTTCTCTCTGTTGCATAGTGCGCTTGGGTCAGTTCCTTGACTTTTCTGACTTTGATCGTTTAGCAGAAGCTCTTCTGTCACATCAATGCAAATTGTACCTTTGAACGAAATAGCTTCTGATCTTTTAGTTCAAGGTTCTGGTCGTAATGTCTCTTGCCTTTTTGCTCAATGACCCTCCATGATCAACTCTACGAATATTCTTGCTGTTGTGATTGTTCTGCAATAGGTCATCTCTCATTGACATCGTAGAGTTTACTCTACTATTACTCTGTTGGTCGTAGAGTCCGTTCTACGGTTGCTTGCTTTGGTCGTAGAGTCTGTCTTGAGCATAGTCATAGAGTCTGTTCTGCAGTTGCTCGCTTTGGTCATAGAGTCTATTGGTCGTAGTCTTCCTTGAGCATAATCATAGAGTCCATTCTATGATTAGCTTATAACACAAGATTAACCTAACAGTTTTGATCTATTTAAATCTAAGTCTTTGTACATCACAAAGGACTTTACAATTCAACAAATTTATATCAAAAGATCAACCTAACAGCTTTGATCTTATCTAACTAAGTCCTTGTACATTATACAAAATCAAAGGTCTTTACAATTCTGCTAATGGATGCATTTAATAATCTTAATTTTTATCATCAAATTAAACATGCAATGTTCAACAAATCCTTTATTGATCATTCACCTATCTCCATGTATAACTTACACTACAAAAAAATTAACATTTGGCAACAATTTTTCGGGCAACGATATATAAAATCGTTGCCAAAAATGCATGTTTAGCAACGAAATTTGTCATTCGTTGCAGATTTTAAAAAAATTTATTTTTTCACAATGAATTTCATAGGTCGCTACAAAATTTTGTTGGCGGGAAAAAAAAATCCCCACACATTTACTTTTTTCGTTGCAAATTCTTGATGGACATTCGACAACGATTTTTGTCGTTGCCAAAAAAGCATGTTTAGCAACGAAATTTATCATTCATTAAAGTTTGTCAAAGATTTTCATTGTTCGTAACTAATTTTATAGGTCGTTGCAAAATTTTGTTGCCAATTTGTTACAAAATTTTGTTGCCAATTCGTTGGCAAATTATGATTCATTATACCAAGTCCCTCATTCCAATCAGATTATGATTCATTATAATTTATGATTTTTTTTATGAATATAGTGAGAGAAAAATTCATTCACTAAAGTTGAACTTATGAATGACAAATGAACAACTAAATTAAAATAAATTTCCAGATTATTCTTTTTAATTTATTATTTTAATTTATTGTTAACTTATTATACTAACAAAATATTAATTTAATATCTCATTAAAATATAAATCACAAAAAAGTTCACATAAATTTATATATACTAAATAATAAACTAATTATTATATCATTTCAAAAGAATATATTGTATACAAAGCTAATATAGCCAATATATACACACTAAAATTACAAGACTTGTTACCAAAAGCAAGTGTCATATCACTTACAATATGTATTCATAAATATTACACAAGGAAAATAACACTCTAGCTATAAGGCGTAGTAATTGTTAGCTCCTTATTATCTTCGTCTTCAAGCAAGTCAAGGTTGGGCCTTTAACTTCATACTACAAGAAAAGTATCAAAACTAAATTTTACAAACATGAATAACCAAAGATTAACTAGCTAAACATAAATTAATAAAACAGTTCAACAAAATGAGAGAGGTCAAAATATAATGATCACCAAAATTGAAATGTTCATTGCTAGATGATAGAAGAATTTATATTGAAACAAGAAAAATTGCACTACATTGAGTTAACCATATCAGTACCATATCGTCAAGGCATATCAGTACATGCAACTTTAAGATTCAGAAGCATATCATCAAGGCATAATAGTCTTGTATTCGTCACCTGTCCTTTACACTGCAATATAGCTCCATGATCTCAAGTTTGGTAGCTATATTTGCAGCAGAACCCTTTACAATGTTGTTTAAGTACACCATAGTTATCTTTCCTATAAGGTATCAAAATGCAATAGACCAGAATATATAAATAAACTAACACGAAGGTGGCTTCAGTTAGATAAATAATTAGGAGACATAAATGATGAACAAAGTTTAAATTTCTGATCCGCATGTCACTAGTTAAAGTCCCTTTACTAATAATATTATCAAAATGGCTTAAATGTGTATGATTGATAGAATAGTTTAATATATTGATAATCTACAGTTCCAGAGATGAAATAGTGCATAATTTACTCACATTTTAGAGATCTGAGGCTATGTACAAGATTTAAATGAATTCTTTCTAAACTATGTTACCAAATTAGTTTACTGATGAAAAGTTGTATAATTTCTAATAAGTTGATCAACAAGTTAAACCACTCAAAATTTAGTACACAATACAGGTATTGGATAAGCTCACAAGCATTCAAAACTCAGTTTAAAGATTATATTTGAAACAAAACAACAAACATGTGGTAGGCAACACTACTTCAGCTCCCAATTTGAAATACACTTTGTAGTTAACCTATGGAATCACCATAAACATTTTAGCGACATAACCTTGATTTTGGTTGTAAAAATTTACACAGAATGACGACGGTGTTAATTACACTAATTTTTTCGCTCTTGCAATATACTTGTACTTTTCTAAAATAGAAGTGCAACGTTTACAGAGTAAATGAAGCTCACCCTTTCCTAGGTCATCAGGGTCGGCATGGAAAACTCCTTAACCAATGAGTGGAATCTGCAACAATTAACTCACATTTTAGAGATTTAAGGCTTCTGAGAAAAAAATAATATGTTTTAGTTGTTAAATTAAACTTAAAACCATTTACCTGCTTATCAACAATAGTGAAAGTGGCAGTACCTGATAATTTCAATAAAAAATGTAAAAATGTCATTGGTTGATTATCCATAAGATTACATGCAAGACAGAAGAAACACAGAAGACTTTGTCAAATATTACCCAAAAATCATAACAAATAATTATGAAACAAGTTCATTAATATTTATAAATAATTCATCACAATAATAACTAATATAACATGGATAATATATAATAAAAAATTTAATGGCAAAAGTAAGAATGTGTAGTTCATTTTGTCAACCAAGTAGTCAATTCAGTAACAAACATGAATTAAGATTCGCAAACATAAAAGTTGATGTACAAGCATATATACATCTGAGCATACAAAGTATTAATATATGTTGCGTTTATGTGTGTGCCTGCATGTATGTGTGTGTCATCATTACTAATAGGTCACTAGTGACAAACCAAACAGAACCTAAAAAATTACAGAAACATGTGGAATGATTATATGAAAGCTTTATATGAATGAATTCCATATACCTTTTTATCATTGAATTAAAGGCACCATTTTTCATGGAAACCATAAGGATTCTAATAGTATGCAGATCATATCAAAACACGTGTATTCTTACTCTTTATTAGCCTCCTAATAGGCAATTTTAATGTTTTTCAAATCCACTTTATTTACCAAATGAAGTTTTGAAGTATTTATTTATAAAGCAAGTCTCTCAGTAACCTAAGGAAATCAATTCTAAGGGTGATACAAATCTTTGCAATTGGGAAAGCATATACCTGTAATCTAAATCAAAGATAATTTACTCAAGATTTAGATAATTTACTTAGCACTTGACTCTATACTGCGGGAAGATATGTTGGGCTCTATAGTCAAGCGCTAATATAGTTAAAAGGTGAAGAACAATGCAGTTTCAATGCACCAGAACAACAGACATATCAGGGGGAAAAGAAATTCCCCCATTATCTACATAAACTCAGGTGCTCATTGAAATGTTGTTTAGAGTTAAATTTAAACAAGAAAATCATTCCAGCATATAGCTAAAACAAAACAAAATTAACCAATTTCCCTAGTGAGTTGAGATTCATAGTCACTTTATATGCTTTAAGGAGCATGAAACATGAGTAAGCCATTAATTCTTTAAAACAATCTTTGGGAATCATGCATCAAAGTGAAATGTTTTTTCTACTCAGACCCACCATACTTCCTTTGACGACTCCTAAGATATAGTGGAAATGACAAGGTTGTATGTAATGACCACGAATTTCATTATACATTGTAATTATAATTAATATATAATTAGCAATGAATTTAAAATTTTTGTACTAATAAATTGTGCATTAGATAATAAAATAGATGTACTTTTTTGTGCGTATATTTAATTAAAGAATTAAAGCAAGGGTATAATTAATTAAAGCAAATTTAATTGGATTATATTTTTAATCCAAATGAGTTGTTAAACTAGGTCCAAGATATTAACCTAGTAGCCCATGTAATTAATTTAATTACTAGCCCATATAATTAATTAAACAAGCCCAATGCTTATTTTAATTAAAGTTAGCATAGTTATTTAAATGCTAGCCCAAAGTGTTAATTAAATTGAGCCCAAACCAATTCAATGGATGAGCCCAATATATTAATTTCCTAAGTCCAACATGGAGCCCAATAGGAAGTCAAAATTGGTCAACAATTGAACCCATGTATGGATATATATGTATATGCATAAATACACATTAAAAGCTAGAAAAAAAAAGGAAAAATGACATGGAAAATACCATTTTGCTGATTTTTTAAGGGTCCCACTTGATGTTGCTTGATTTGCTAGATTGTTTCTCTTTTACACTAGATCAAAGTTGGCCAACAACTCTAGTCAATCAACTAGTCAATCACCATGTCAATCCATCAAATAGTAAGCTTGATTAGCCTTTAATTTGACTAACATAGATAAATTAGTGAGTTAATGGTGTGTTAGTAGATGGCTATAAAAGAAACACCCCACACTTGTTCTAGGTTGGTTAGTTCATTGCTAGAGAATTTCCTAGAGAGCAAAGTGTGAGCATTTGAGAGTGTGAGAAAATTTTGAGAATAAAATACTAAGAGAGGAGAAGGAGTTCTTGGTTCATGCCTTCAAACTTCATCACCTATTTTGGAAGAAAAAGAAAGATAGCCATTAAAACAAGGTAATGATTATTTTAAGTGTAGTTTGTTTTTAAATTAAATAAATCATCATGTTAGTATAAACATGTTAATATAGTTATTAATGTGTAGTTGTAATATTTATGCCATGTTTGAGTTTAATAGGTTTGGTTTGTATTTTGGTATCATTTGTATGCTAAAATATGTGTTTAATAGTGTATAATCAAGTCTTGAAATTTATTACCAAAAATATTTTTATAAAACTTAGGTTTGATGTTCTAATATTATAGAACCTTAAATCATGAGAAAAACAAAGTTTGAATCACTCAAAATAGAGTTATACACAAAAAGTTATGATTTGTGGTAGTTTATGTGATGTAAAAATTTTTATAAAAAAATAATAATTTTAAATCATGAAAAAATAAATTTTCATGTTATAAATTTGATATTAAGTGATTGGTAACTTTTTTGGATTTTTATTGATGATTTAAAGCTTATTTGATGGTATATTTTTATTTAAAATGGATAGGCCAGAGCACTGTTCACATTCTGCTAAAAAAAAAAAAAAGGTGACAGTTCGCGCAATGCGCGCGAGGCATTCGGCCGGCAAAACACGGAGCCAAACGCGTCGTTTGGCGTCTGTGGTGAATTTACTCCGCGCAATGCGCGGAAGCCGTTTTCGGCTTCTCAAAACGGCACTGTTTTGGGCCGTTGATTCTGAATGTGCGCGCAATGCGCGAGCACCGGTTTTCGGGGAAATTACCAGAATGCCCCTCCGTGTTTTTCTTGGCAGAATTACCATTCTGCCCTCGGATCAGTTTTCAACTTATTTACGAAAATGCCATTCGGGTTAATTTTAATTAATTTAAATATTTAAAAACTAAATTAAAATTATAACAAAAATAATAATAATACAAAATTAATATTGGGGAGGATATTTTTCAATAAGTTTAATATTTAAATATTTTAAATATTAATCTAGTTAGCTAAACCATGGTTAAGTTAAATAAATTTATTATTTATTTATTATTTTAAATGTTAATAATAAATAAAGATGATAAATTAGCAATTATTATTTAATGCCTATTAAATAATACTTAAAGAGAGATAAAATTATTAAATTAATTATTTATTATTTAAATATTATTAAATAATAAGTAAGGATAATTAAGTAATTAATTATTATTTAATTAGCATTAAATAACGATTAATGGGAATTAAGTTATTAGAGTAATAATTTATTATTTAATTTAAATAATAAATAAGAATGATTTGATTATTATTTAACCTTAAATAATAATTAAAATTAAATAAATAATTAATTATTATTTAATTGACATTAAATAATAATTAAAGAGGATTAAGATTAGTAAACTATTATTTAATTTCCTTAAATTAAATAATAAGTAAGGTTAATTACTTAGTTAATTATTGGTTGATTAATATTAAATTAAAGAAGGTTAAAATTAAGTCAATAATTATTTATTATATAATTATAATTAAATAATAAGTAAGTACAATTAGTTATTATTTATTTTAAATAATAACTAGAGTTAATTAATTAATTTCTATTTAATCAAGATTAAATAGTAATTAAATAGAGATTGAGTTAATAAAATAAATTTAATTTAATTACAATTTAATTAAACAATTGTAATAAGTTGTTTAAGGGTTTAATAAGTGTCCAACACTTAAAAAAAATATTTTTTAACTTATTAAATTATTAACCTAAAATGATTAAGGGTCTATAAGGTTAATAATATTGTTTTGACTAATGTAAATTATGTGTTAGTACTTATGTGTGGTAAATAAGTTCATTATCAAGCATATAGTTATGCAAATACGCCGTACTAATTATTAGACCGACTTTATTAATGTTAGGTCTTTCAAATCAAGTTAGTTAAAGCTAGACATTTATTGTAGCTGAGCAGACAGGCAAGTTTTCTACCCCTGAACTTGTATTTGTTGTTGCAGTTATTCTTCAACCGTATTTATCTTTCAATTATTGTTGAGCAAGTATCTACATTCGTAGTTACTTGACAGACCTTTGAGTGAATTAATTATCAAAAATTACTTCATATCGTTATTGATTATTGTATTCGCACATAGTGCTTTTACAATTGTTTAAGAATGTCTAAGCTAATTGTTTCGGCTAGACAAATGCATGTTTAAATTCATCAATTGAATATTATAAAAGCTTATCCAAACCATTGGCTGGTGCGGATTCTTACAATAAGACTGAGAAAGAACAACCCTAGTTAAAGGGGGATTTTTATTTGTCGGGAAACCGAAAGCGCGCAAGAAATCTAAATGTGATGCATATACATAGGACATGAGAGGACTGATCCCCTCAAGTATCCCGTTATTTTAACAAGGAGTCAGACATTGTATGTCTGTTCTACCTTAGTAGCAGTTCATGGTCATTAAAGACCACTCAGCAGTAAAGAGTCAATCCATTCTTTTATTGAACATTGATTCTTGACATCTTTCACAATTGTTATTGTTGAAAACTTTGAAGTTATTTTCCTTCATCATGATATATCGTATGCCTGTTGTTTATAAACTTGCTGAGCCATTTAGTTGCTCATTCTTGCTATATCATGACTATATTTCAGCCAATCCCGAAAGATCTAAATCGGACAAAGGCAAGGGGAAAGCGAATGCTTAGTTTTAGTAATTGCATGCTAGTTGAAATTACTGTTATGTAATTACTGTTGTAAATCTTTTGTATTTCCCTTAAGATATGTAATGTTACAATTTAAGGTTGATAGACCTTGGGAAGTGCAGCCTTTATATAAGGAACCTTTTGTATTATTCTGCGTAGTTTGAATACAATATATGTATTTCATTGTTGTTAAGTATTGTACAGTGAGAATCAAACCCGAGGTTAAAGAACCCGGATTTGGGGTCGTCACAGGTTGGTATCAGAGCTGTAGGTTAGAAACGCTAGGATTGCGAAACCTAGTTTATAACCTTAGTACTAAACTTTTATCGAGTACGTTAGGAGATGAATCGGGGAGATTCATCATGTTGTGTATTTTTGGAGATGGATTGAGAAAATCCATCGAGCCGAGATGTACATGATAAAATATCATTTCATTTCATCAATGAATATATTTTATTGCTGTACTAACATGTGTTATTTATGTTATTGTAGGATGACGGAGATAGGCCAGTCGAGTACTGCGATAGATGAGGTGATCTATACGGATATCCATATGGATACCGCACAGCCACGGGTGGCTGCACCTGTCGAGGAGCCAGAGTCAGATCCCGAGGAGGGAGATAGAGAGGACGCTGTCTGGGGCGGAGTTATGGGGCAGTACAGTGAGGAGGAGGCCGATACTGATGATGATGAGGATGAGGAGCCAGCTGAGTATGTTGATGGCATGGGCACTGTCGCCAGTGACATCATCGATACTCTCACTATGGCTAACGATGAGCTAGAGGAGAGGGTTCAGCACCTGGAGGAGTAGAACCAGATCCACCAGCAGACAGAGCAGCAGTACAGAGATACAGCTTATATGTTCTCCGGCGAGAACATAGAGCTGAAGGCGAGGATGGCCGAGATGGAGGCCAAGTTGGTAGCCACTGAGCTGAAGATTCAGCAGACACAGGCAGAGAGGGAGGCCATGAGGGGCCAGATGCAGCAGGCCGTTGAGGCGAAGATAGATATGGAGTTTCAGCGTGATGCAGCTCATGGGCAGATGATGGAGCTGGAGGAGGAGGTTAGAGAGAAGAAGGTGAGGATAGATAGACTCAGTTACGTCTATCGTTCATCAGTTGGTAGGATCCAGAGTAGGGTGCACTATTACCCTGCTGAGGAGGGCCAGACCTTGCACACCATTAGTAGGGGCGTGGTCAGGGCCATTGGAGATGAGGAGTACGACGATGCGGTTCGTCGAGGGATGCGCCGTTAGTTGTACTATTTCCTTTATTTATGTTGTATGTACAGAGATGCAGTAGAAACCTAACTTTTGTTTTGATAGAAGGTTAGTATGTTGTAAATCCCAACTCTATGAAGTTGTGGGATATGTTAGATCCCGTCTTTTGTTTTAACTATCGGGGTTAGCAGCGTTTATAGCAGTATGCTTATGATGTAAAAGTGCTACGCACTGTGTTTTAGCATATGAATATAAATGCATTTTCGTTTATGTTTATATGTGTCAAGATGATTATTTGTGCTTTAGTTTAAAATACTTAAGCTACAAAACGAAAGTAAAAAGATTGAAACAACTTTAATTAATTAAATTTTCTTTATACAGAAAATGCCGCCTCAGAGAAGAAATCAACGACTACCCCCACCACCACCCGAAGAGTCAGTGAACGCAGGAGGGGTACCACCAAACCCTGTCCAAGAGTTCGTAGAAATGCTAATGGGAGCATTTCGCGGACGCAACGCAGAGGCTACTGGAGCAACAAACCCTGCCGCTCCACTAGCAACCTTTAAAGACTTCAAACTGATAGGACCACCCGAGTTCAAAGGGACCACGGATCCTATAGAAGCACAGACCTGGATAGAGGAGATGGAAAAAGTCTTCGAGGTTGCACGAGTTAGGGAGGAGCAAATGACCTCATTTGCTACCTTCATGATGAAAGGGGAGGCCAGCCACTGGTGGAAGGCCAATAAGAGTAGAGCAGGGGCGGGAACAATCGCATGGGCGCGATTCAAGGAGGTATTCTTGGAAAACTACTTTCCAGAGAGTACAAAGGCTAGGATGGAAATCAAATTCCTAGAGCTGAAGCAAGGTAACTTGTCCGTATCCGAATATGCCGCCAAGTTTAATGAATTGGCGAGATTTGCTACACATCAGGTGGACACTGAGGCGAGACGCGCCAGACGATTTGAACAGGGGCTGAAACCGTGGATTTACAGTCGGGTAGCTGTTCTCCAGATCACAAACTTTGGAACATTTCTGGAGAAAGCTATCATAGCTGAAGGAGGGAACGAAGCTTTGAACAAGCACAACCAAGAACGGAACAAGAAGAGAAGCGATGGGGGAAACCGAGAGGGTAGCAGCGGGGGCAGCAACTCGAACAAGCGCAAGTGGAATAACAACAGCAGTTCGGGGACACCCCAGGGAAGCGAATCAAAGAAACTAAGTAAATGCAGTCAGTGCAGAAAGAACCACACCGGGGAGTGCATGAAAGGAAGGAACGTCTGTTATAACTGTGGGCAAGAGGGGCACATCGCTCCTAATTGTCCCACACCTAAGAGGAAGGGTTGTTTCGCCTGCGGGGCCATGGACCATCAGTTTAAGGATTGTCCAAAGAAGAAGAATACCGGGGGAAGTTCGGGCTTTAAGGGAAGCAACAACAACAACAACAACAACAACAACAACAAACTGACCATTGGAGTGCCGGTGCCACAGAATAAACCAACGGCACGAACTTTCAACATGACGGTGCAGGACGCCGTTGAATCAAAAGACGTGGTGTCAGGTATTATTCCGATCAATGATATAAATGCTTATGTATTATTTGATTCGGGTGCTACCTGTTCATTTGTGTCTGACGAATTCGCTAGACGGTTAGAATTGCCTAGAGAAAAATTAGAGAACCCAATGAACATAGAAGTTGCTAATAAAGAGGTGATTCCTGTAGAGTATGTACATAGGAACTGTTGTGCTGAAATCAGGGGTCAGAAATTAAATGTGAATCTAATTCCAATACGTCTGGGGGAATTTGATGTAATACTTGGGATGGATTGGTTGTTTAACCACGGGGCGATAATTGATTGTCAGAAGAAGTGCATACACCTTAAGACACCAAATAAGTCTAAGGTCGTATTTTATGGCAGCAAATCGTCAAGACAGTCTTCTTGTCTGACGATGATGCAAGCCAAGAAATTATTAAAGAAAGGTTGTGTAGGGTATTTGGCTCATGTGGTTGATACACAAGTGGTGAGTCCCGAGATGGAGCAAATACCAGTAGTTAGGGAGTTTATGGATGTTTTTCCAGATGTACTGCCAGGCTTACCGCCGGACAGAGAAATAGAATTTGTGATTGATTTAGTACCGGGGACAGCGCCGATATCAAAGGCACCATATAGAATGGTTCCGGTAGAAATGAAGGAGTTAATGATCCAACTACAGGAGTTGTTGGATAATAAGTACATTCAGCCAAGTGTTTCTCCATGGGGAGCACCTGTGTTGTTTGTAAAGAAGAAGGATGGATCGATGAGACTGTGTATGGATTATAGAGAACTGAATAAGGTAACAATTAAGAACAAGTACCCGTTGCCACGAATTGACGATCTTTTCGATCAATTGAAAGGGGCGAAGTACTTTTCAAAGATTGACTTGAGGACTGGTTATCATCAGTTGAAAGTTAGGAAGGAGGATGTACCCAAGACGGCATTCAGAACTCGATATGGGCATTATGAGTTTCTGGTGATGTCGTTTGGACTGACGAATGCGCCAGCCGCATTTATGGACATGATGAACAGAATATTCAAGCAGTACTTGGATAAATTTGTTGTTGTGTTCATTGACGATATATTGGTTTATTCCAAAACGAAGGAGGAGCATGCTGAACACCTAAGATTAGTGTTGGAGATTTTACGGAAGGAGCAATTGTATGCCAAATTTTTGAAGTGTGAATTCTGGTTGGAGAGAGTTCAATTTTTGGGTCATGTCATTGACAAGGAGGGAGTTTCAGTAGATCCAGCAAAGGTGGAAGCGGTGATGAATTGGGAACAACCAAGGACGCCGACGGAGGTAAGAAGTTTCTTGGGGTTAGCGGGTTACTATCGAAGATTCATTCAAGATTTTTCAAAGATAGCAACACCACTGACAAATTTAACGAGGAAGACGGTGAAATATGTATGGACGGAGAAGTGTGAGGAGAGTTTTTAGGAGCTAAAGAAAAGACTTAGTGAAGCACCTGTATTGACTTTACCGGACGATACATGAGGTTTTACGGTCTACAGTGATGCATCGCACAAGGGACTTGGTTGTGTGCTTATGCAAAATGGCAAGGTCGTTGCGTATGCGTCCAGACAGTTGAAGGATTACGAGAAGGGATACCCTACCCACGACTTGGAGCTGGCAGCGGTAGTGTTTGCCCTTAAGATTTGGAGACATTATTTGTATGGAGAGAAATGTGAGATATTCACGAACCACAAGAGTCTAAAGTATATCTTCACACAGAAGGAGTTAAATATGAGGCAACGGAGATGGTTAGAATTGATCAAAGACTATGATTATGAAATTCTATATCATCCCGGCAAGGCCAACGTAGTAGCAGATGCTCTAAGCAGAAAGAGTAGGGAGAAATTGTTCATCTTGACAGATCAGAAACAATTGGTTCAAGAGATGGCTCGAATGGAGTTGGAGGTGAGAAATCCAAATGAGTCAATGGAAGTGGAAGCAAGCCCAACCTTACTAGATAGGGTGAAAGAGGCTCAAGACAAAGATGAAGAATGTGTCAGAATCAGGATGAGAATGACCGAAGGGGAAGAGGTCAAATTCAAGGAGGATAGCATGGGATTGCTAAGGTTTGAAAATCGTGTTTGGGTGCCGCTAGTGCCTGAACTACGAGAAGAGATTTTGCAAGAGGCCCACAGTACGAGATACTCGATACATCCGGGGAGTACGAAGATGTATCAAGATCTGCGTCAGCATTTTTGGTGGCCGAATTTAAAAAGGGAGGTCGCAGAATGTGTCAGCCGATGCCTAACTTGTCAAAGGGTAAAGGCCGAACATCAGAGACCAAGTGGATTACTACAGCCGTTAGAGATTCCTGAGTGGAAATGGGAGCATATCACAATGGATTTTGTGGTAGGACTTCCAGCAACACAGAAGGGATTTGACGCAATATGGGTGATTGTGGATCGACTAACAAAGTTAGCGCACTTTTTGCCGATCAAGATTAAGTTCAGTTTGGACCAGTTGGCTAAACTGTACATCAAAGAGATAGTTTCAAGGCATGGGGTACCGGTATCGATTGTGTCAGATAGAGATCCGCGCTTCACGTAAAAATTTTGGAGAAGTCTTCAGGAGAGATTGGGGACAGTTGAGAATGAGTACAGCATATCATCCGCAGACCGATGGGCAAAGTGAAAGAACAATACAGACTTTGTAAGATATGCTCAGGGCCTGTGTGATGGATTTCAAGGGCAGTTGGGAGAACCATCTACCATTAGTTGAGTTTGCATACAACAACAGTTATCATGCAAGCATAGGCATGCCGCCTTACGAAACATTGTACGGAAGGAAGTGCAGAACACCTCTATGTTGGGACGAGGTAGGAGAACGCCGACTGTTGGGACCGGAATTGGTCCAACAGACGGTAGAGATTATCAAGGTAATAAGAGCTCGGCTAGTAGCAGCTCAGGACCGTCAGAAGAAATACGCCGATTTACATCGACAAAAGCGAGACTTCGAAGTTGGGAGTTTTGTGTTCATGAAGGTATCTCCCTGGAAGGGGAAGATCCGATTTGGAAAGAAGGGGAAGCTGAGTCCGAGGTTCATAGGACCGTTCGAGATATTAAAGAGAGTGGGTGAAGTGGCGTACGAGGTAGCTTTACCTCCTGAACTGGAGCATATTCACAATGTGTTTCACGTATCAGTGTTGCGACCATACAAGCCAGACCACAAACATGTCATATCCTATGAGCCAATACAAGTCGAGAAAGACTTATCGTACGAGGAAATTCCTGTCCAGATACTAGATAGGAAAGAGCAGAAATTACGGAATAAGATTATACATTCTGTCAAAGTCCTATGGAGGAACCACAACGCTGAGGAAGCTACGTGGGAGCTTGAAGAAAAGATGAGGGCTAACTATCCGAATCTTTTTGAGTAGTTTAAATTGTAATTCCGGGGACGGAATTCTTATAAGGGAGGGAGAATGTAATGACCACGAATTTCATTATACATTGTAATTATAATTAATATATAATTAGCAATGAATTTAAAATTTTTGTACTAATAAATTGTGCATTAGATAATAAAATAGATGTACTTTTTTGTGCGTATATTTAATTAAAGAATTAAAGCAAGGGTATAATTAATTAAAGCAAATTTAATTGGATTATATTTTTAATCCAAATGAGTTGTTAAACTAGGTCCAAGATATTAACCTAGTAGCCCATGTAATTAATTTAATTACTAGCCCATATAATTAATTAAACAAGCCCAATGCTTATTTTAATTAAAGTTAGCATAGTTATTTAAATGCTAGCCCAAAGTGTTAATTAAATTGAGCCCAAACCAATTCAATGGATGAGCCCAATATATTAATTTCCTAAGTCCAACATGGAGCCCAATAGGAAGTCAAAATTGGTCAACAATTGAACCCATGTATGGATATATATGTATATGCATAAATACACATTAAAAGCTAGAAAAAAAAAGGAAAAATGACATGGAAAATACCATTTTGCTGATTTTTTAAGGGTCCCACTTGATGTTGCTTGATTTGCTAGATTGTTTCTCTTTTACACTAGATCAAAGTTGGCCAACAACTCTAGTCAATCAACTAGTCAATCACCATGTCAATCCATCAAATAGTAAGCTTGATTAGCCTTTAATTTGACTAACATAGATAAATTAGTGAGTTAATGGTGTGTTAGTAGATGGCTATAAAAGAAACACCCCACACTTGTTCTAGGTTGGTTAGTTCATTGCTAGAGAATTTCCTAGAGAGCAAAGTGTGAGCATTTGAGAGTGTGAGAAAATTTTGAGAATAAAATACTAAGAGAGGAGAAGGAGTTCTTGGTTCATGCCTTCAAACTTCATCACCTATTTTGGAAGAAAAAGAAAGATAGCCATTAAAACAAGGTAATGATTATTTTAAGTGTAGTTTGTTTTTAAATTAAATAAATCATCATGTTAGTATAAACATGTTAATATAGTTATTAATGTGTAGTTGTAATATTTATGCCATGTTTGAGTTTAATAGGTTTGGTTTGTATTTTGGTATCATTTGTATGCTAAAATATGTGTTTAATAGTGTATAATCAAGTCTTGAAATTTATTACCAAAAATATTTTTATAAAACTTAGGTTTGATGTTCTAATATTACAGAACATTAAATCATGAGAAAAACAAAGTTTGAATCACTCAAAATGGAGTTATACACAAAAAGTTATGATTTGTGGTAGTTTATGTGATGTAAAAATTTTTATAAAAAAATAATGATTTTAAATCATGAAAAATTAAATTTTCATGTTATAAATTGATATTAAGTGATTGGTAATTTTTTTGGATTTTTATTGATGATTTAAAGCTTATTTGATGGTATATTTTTATTTAAAATGGGTAGGCCGGAGCACTGTTCACATTCTGCTAAAAGAAAAAAAAGGTGACAGTCCGCGCAATGCGCGCGAGGCATTCGGCCGGCAAAACGCGGAGCCAAACAACGTCGTTCGGCGTCTGTGGTGAATTTACTCCGCGCAATGCGCGGAAGCCGTTTCCGGCTTCCCAAAACGGCACCGTTTTGGGCCGTTGATTCTGAATGTGCGCGCAATGCGCGAGCACCGGTTTTCGGGGAAATTACCAGAATGCCCCTCCGTGTTTTTCTTGGCAGAATTACCATTCTGCCCTCGGATCAGTTTTCAACTTATTTACGAAAATGCCATTCGGGTTAATTTTAATTAATTTAAATATTTAAAAACTAATTTAAAATTATAACAAAAATAATAAAAATACAAAAATAATATTGGGGAGGATATTTTTCAATAAGTTTAATATTTAAATATTTTAAATATTAATCTAGTTAGCTAAACCATGGTTAAGTTAAATAAATTTATTATTTATTTATTATTTTAAATGTTAATAATAAATAAAGATGATAAATTAGCAATTATTATTTAATGCCTATTAAATAATACTTAACGAGAGATAAAATTATTAAATTAATTATTTATTATTTAAATATTATTAAATAATAAATAAGGATAATTAAGTAATTAATTATTATTTAATTAGCATTAAATAACGATTAATGGGAATTAAGTTATTAGAGTAATAATTTATTATTTAATTTAAATAATAAATAAGAATGATTTGATTATTATTTAACCTTAAATAATAATTAAAATTAATTAGATAATTAATTATTATTTAATTGACATTAAATAATAATTAAAGAGGATTAAGATTAGTAAACTATTATTTAATTTCCTTAAATTAAATAATAAGTAAGGTTAATTACTTAGTTAATTATTGGTTGATTAATATTAAATTAAAGAAGGTTAAAATTAAGTCAATAATTATTTATTATATAATTATAATTAAATAATAAGTAAGTACAATTAGTTATTATTTATTTTAAATAATAACTAGAGTTAATTAATTAATTTCTATTTAATCAAGATTAAATAGTAATTAAATAGAGATTGAGTTAATAAAATAAATTTAATTTAATTACAATTTAATTAAACAATTGTAATAAGTTGTTTAAGGGTTTAATAAGTGTCCAACACTTAAAAAAAATATTTTTTAACTTATTAAATTATTAACCTAAAATGATTAAGGGTCTATAAGGTTAATAATATTGTTTTGACTAATGTAAATTATGTGTTAGTACTTATGTGTGGTAAATAAGTTCATTATCAAGCATATAGTTATGCAAATACGCCGTACTAATTATTAGACCGACTTTATTAATGTTAGGTCTTTCAAATCAAGTTAGTTAAAGCTAGACATTTATTGTAGCTGAGCAGACAGGCAAGTTTTCTACCCCTGAACTTGTATTTGTTGTTGCAGTTATTCTTCAACCGTATTTATCTTTCAATTATTGTTGAGCAAGTATCTACATTCGTAGTTATTTGACAGACCTTTGAGTGAATTAATTATCAAAAATTACTTCATATCGTTATTGATTATTGTATTCGCACATAGTGCTTTTACAATTGTTTAAGAATGTCTAAGCTAATTGTTTCGGCTAGACAAATGCATGTTTAAATTCATCAATTGAATATTATAAAAGCTTATCCAAACCATTGGCTGGTGCGGATTCTTACAATAAGACTGAGAAAGAACAACCCTAGTTAAAGGGGGATTTTTATTTGTCGGGAAACCGAAAGCGCGCTAGAAATCTAAATGTGATGCATATACATAGGACATGAGAGGACTGATCCCCTCAAGTGTCTCGTTATTTCAGACATTGTATGTCTGTTCTACCTTAGTAGCAGTTCATGGTCATTAAAGACCACTCAGCAGTAAAGAGTCAATCCATTCTTTTATTGAACATTGATTCTTGACATCTTTCACAATTGTTATTGTTGAAAACTTTGAAGTTATTTTCCTTCATCATGATATATCGTATGCCTGTTGTTTATAAACTTGCTGAGCCATTTAGTTGCTCATTCTTGCTATATCATGACTATATTTCAGCCAATTCCGAAAGATCTAAATCGGACAAAGGCAAGGGGAAAGCGAATGCTTAGTTTTAGTAATTGCATGCTAGTTGAAATTACTGTTATGTAATTACTGTTGTAAATCTTTTGTATTTCCCTTAAGATATGTAATGTTACAATTTAAGGTTGATAAACCTTGGGAAGTGTAGCCTTTATATAAGGAACCTTTTGTATTATTCCGCGTAGTTTGAATACAATATATGTATTTCATTGTTGTTAAGTATTGTACAGTGAGAACCAAACCCGAGGTTAAAGAACCCGGATTTGGGGTCGTCACATTGTAACTTGCTAGGGAAAATAATTATTGTAGAGCAGGAAATACACCAGTTTGGATTTATTTCACGTCTAAATAAGAATGCAACTCAAACCCTAAGTTGAAATATAAAAAGAAGGGGAAATTCATTTATTAGATGGACTGAAAACTTGATGAAAACTAAATAGATCAGGAAGCAGAATCCTTCAAAATTAAACAAGAGAAGTATCTCCAAGAAATATATAGAACAACAGAAAATTCAGCAGATGCAACTAAAATTAGAAGAATAAACTCAAATCAATAACATGAGTTGCATCACTAAAGCATACTTAAAATGCAAAGAAAACAAATAGTTAGATCATGTAATATACTGCCTACTAAATTGATAATAGTAAACGATATATAATTATATGTACACTAACCTCGACTGCAAGCACTCAGCCGATAGATGCTTCAAACTCATTCCATTTCATCTGCGAGCAAAGGCCATTCCTTCCACCAGCCCTCCAGTCAGTTCCCATAAAAATAACTCAAACATATTTGTCCAAAAAACTAGTAAACACTGTCCAATAGGCATTAAGAGCAATGCATCACCTATCAGACTTCATATGTAGCATATTGAAATTAAAATGGAAACATTGCATAACAAAAGTGTTATTTTTGAAAAAACTAATTCCTTTATAGAGAAAATCATCATTAAAGAATTGTCAAGGCAAATATATAGTGCTCAGCAAAGTTTAAAACTAAAGGCAGAACTCTCCAGTTTAAAAACTATCTTTATTTGAAGAACACCCTCCATTGTGGATATGGATATCAAATAATCTTGCTGGTATTTTGTGAGTGGGTTGAAAAGGGAAATTAAGCATATGGTGAAACTTTTAAGACCTACTACTTTGTTAGATGCCATTAGTTTAGCCAAAATGCAAGATATAGTTGATTTAAGATCATCTGGACCAAACCCTTATGTTAGTATACCTCAGATATATCACAACCACAACTCTTCCACCTTACCTCTTTTAAACAAAGAAGAGATAAAAGGTTGTGTTATAACTGCAATGAAAAGTACACAACAGGGCATGTATGTAAAAAACAACAGATCTTTATGTTAAAATTGGATCATGAGGAATAGTTCATAATTGCACATTTGCTAATTTGACTGGTTAATTATCTGAAATTGCACCCTACGGGCTATTGTCAAGAGTAACATCAAGTAAATCATCTAAAGTGAAGCACATCTAAAGTGATGCATGATCGTCAGATTGTAACACTAGTAGAAGTAAGACTAATAGCAAGTAGCATATCTAAACTGATGCATGACAAATATTTATTTTTCTGAAGTGGGTTTTTATCATGGAAACCATTGTATCTCATGACAAGATAGTGTCGGATCAAAATTTTATATAAATAAATAATTTTTCAACCCATGATAAAAGTTGATTTAAAGAGTCAATGTAAGGCTGTAACATATGTGGATTGGCTATCTTGTACATGACAATCTAAAATGATGAGTGTTAGTCTAGTGAGAAAAAAAATCAATGATTCATGCTTAGAACCAAGTATGGAGATGATACCTTCACATATCTATTGATGTGACAACAAGCATGATGATACACAAAACCTTCAAGGACCCCAACCATTTATGACATCCTGTATAATTTACAAGGAAATGCCACTCAGTTGATATTTTAGCCTAAAAAAAACTAATTGACATTACAATTGGCAAAATATATGACTGGTATTATTTCTTTTCTATTCTTATTTGGTTTATTAAAAGTGTCAAATCATAAGATTCTAAGTAAAAAAATCCGTAATGATAAGTTAACTTTACACACTATGAAAGTGAGTCACACCACCCTACTAACATAATAATATACGAGTATTAAAGATACTATGAGAATATATCTATAGAAAAAAAAAACATGTGGGTCAAGTGTATGTCGATGAGATATAAAAGATACACTCGCTCTGAAAAAGAAATATTTTGTTGTCATTCAATAGCTATGAATTAGTCCATACACAACCAAAATGTAGGATTTGTAACGAAAAAACAATCATCAACTTCTTAGTTAATAAAATGACACATTAATTAACTAGGCAACAACACTGGGTGGCTTTTGCTTAGAATCCACTTCTTTTGACATTTCTTGGGCTATGAGCATCTTTATGGGTGTTCCATTTGATTTCCTATTTGATGAGGTTCTTCGTAACTTAGATACAATCTGTATGTCCCAACACCGTTGTAGGGAGCCTCACAAAAACATCAACGGTAGAAGACAAATCTATATATCAGAAATATGCATAAACTACACAATTACCTTACATTTAGTTAATAGGCCAACTCACTGATACTGAAAAGACCAATTGAAACAACAAAATAAAAAAATCACACAGTAGCTAAATTTACCTCTATTAAACAAAACTTACAAAACCAAGATACCCATATATCAGAAATATACATAACTGCCTTAAATTTAATTAAAAAGACAAGCCTTATAGCACAAATACAATGCAAGTCTAATTAATTTCCTCTCAGAAAAACCAAAATAGCATAAACGAATCACATTCTCTTTAATTAAATCACTAATTATTGAATCACCGCCAATCAATTGCTAAACTCGACTCAAGCAATTCACAATTCCCGAACTAGATTGACATGAATCCATATAAGGTTCAATAAATATCTATAGACATATTTATTTATGAATGCAATGATTATTTAGGGGAAATGGAGTTTAGTAATTACCTGCTCTAGGGTTTTAGGGCTTTTGAGAGCAGCCTTTCTTTGGTTGCAGATGAGAGGGAATGGTCTTCTTCTTCTTCTTCTAAGGAGATCAGTGTGAATGAATATCAGGCAAGAAATCAGATATCAGATGTCATATTTAAAAGTCTGTTCTTATGTTTTAAAATCAAACCTTTATTATATTGTTTTCATAAATTAAATAAATTAATTTTAGTTTATTAACATTATATTAAAATCTTATTTCCTACTTTTTTGAAATGAAAGGACATATTTTTAAAATTAATTTTTATATGATAATAAAAACTAATTATTATACTCTTTTCGTCCTAGGATAAAAGTCATCAATTCACTTTTATGATCAAATTGACCTTTTTTAAATTAAAAACTAGACATGTATTTAAATTTTTTAAAAGGCAACATTGATATTAGTACTAAATTATATATAAATAATAATGTTTATCAATTTTTCATAAATATGTAATTGAATAATAATATCTATTGATTTAAAAAAATGGTCAATTTGATCACATAAGTCTAAAAGTTGTTGAAGACTTTTATCCAGAGAAGAGAGAGAGAGAGTATAATTGTTTAAGCAATATCATTTAAAAATTATTTTACTTAATATATAATGATTAACAATTAAATTAAGAATATATATATATATATATATATATATATATATATATATATATATATATATATATATATGTGTGTGTGTGTGTGTGTGTGTGTGTGTGTGTGTGTGTGTGTGTGTGTGTGTGTGTGTGTGTGTGTGAATTTTAAATAGGAATACGAATTCAAATATATTTAAAGTTGCTCGTTTTCATTGGTATTTTTGTTTATGCGTCATAGATTCATTTGTAATGGCTTATCAAGTTCGTAAACTTATTACAATAACTTCTCAAATTCATAAACCAAATGCATGGTGTCCCTCTTTTCATATTCTTATTCTAATTAAAATGATATATTATAATGATATTATTTAAAATTAAACAAATTATTACTGTAAATATTGTCATTAAAATTTGTCTAATAAATTATTTCTAAATTTAACCGTATTTTGCAATAGTTATTAAACTTGTTTATTAAAAAATAAACTTTAAGTTGCTTTAAATAAACTACGTACAATAAATAATCTAAAAGCATCTGGGCTGTTAAAAACAAAAAGATAAAATAATCCAATGGATATAAGCCTTGATCCTCCACTAATCATGAGAAGATATGATTAAATTTCACTTTTTAAAATCAATATAAGATATTTTTAAATTCGAATTAATGTGAATAATTTTACTTTGATAACAATAAATTTTGTAAATATTAATACTTTTTTACATAACTCTACGATTTTCATAATTATATTTGCTCCTTGCATCTTACATAAGTTTTGAAATACTTATCATATATACTTATCATATATACCATATATATTAAGAAATTAAAATATTATAATAAATTGATATATTCAATACATAATTACTAGTAATACTAAATTGGTAAGATATAAGATAACTAGTAATACTTATCATATATACCATATACATTAAAAAAAAAATAAGATATTATAATAAATCGATATAACTAATACATAATTACTAGTTTAGACTTTACAAGGATTAGTATATATTAAGTATATATACATTAAAAATTATACAACACAGTCAATTAAGGAATACACATATACACCATAGTATATACATATACATATAAAATTAAATTTTAATCTTAATTAAATTTATGTATTGTACATAATTAAAATAAATAAAATAATTAATTATACAGTACAAGAATTTATAATATAACTATTAAAGGCTTATATATACATATATACCATATAATAATATAATAATAGTACATATGTATAAATATTTTTTTGGGATAATCTAAGACGTTGAAATGAATAATTTAATTAATCCAACGGTCAAGGCCAATGATTCTCCACTAACCGAAAGAAGGAGCCAAAGCATGACACGTGTATTCCACTAACAAATTATCCCATCCATTAGATCAAGTTCTATAATGATCCAACGCGGTAATTGAAGCACAATATTTCATTTCCTCTCCATGCTCACTCTTCCTTCTCCCAACATTTCATTTCCTCTCCATCTCTCTCTCACAAGTCACAACCGCGAAAAAAGGAAAGAAAATTTTAAAAAGATTAGAAAGGAAAAGAAAAGCTTACCTGTCTCTCAGTTCTCTCTCCTCTGCACCTAAACTCTGTAAATTTTTGTTAAAAAACCAAAATAACCAAACTCGATTCCCTCGTCCTTCAAATCCAATCAATCTCGCAGGGATTCCGCGTGACAGTGGACGAGTGAGATCTGTCAATGGACTCGGCCTTCCCGGAGGAGCTGTAGAGGATTCTCAACATTCACAAAAAGACCAAACTGACCCTACCTAGGGTTTTCATCAGCAGCAGGTACATTGACGGTGCGGAGGAGGTCCGACAGCTAAACGAGACCGCCGACCTGAAGAAGTTCCTGGAAGGATTTCCCGCGGCGAGTCGGGGGTTTGAAAGGGATGCGTCAACTACAAATTGATACTCTAAAATGAGTCTAGTGGAGGCCACAAATGCTATACGGAGAAAATCAGCGGATTTAGGAGTTGCCCAACGGGGTAATGTGGTTGACGAATATATTAAATGATTATGTTAGTAAGGGGCCGTTCGGAAATGACTTTTTTTTTTTACTTAAAGTTAAAATTTGAGTAGATTTATAAGTTAAAATTTTAGTAAATTTATAAGTAAAAGTGTTCGACATCATTTTTACTTATAAGTCAGGAATTATAAGTAATAGTTGTGGATGTGTTCAGGTAATAATGACTTATAAGTTAAGTAAAATGTAAAGATTACTAAAATGTCCTTTAGTAAGAAGAAGATTAAAAAAACAAGGAGGGACAATTTTGTCTTTTCGTCAGAGTTGACCAACTTAAAAAAAATGACTTATAAGTCATTTTTTTTAAGTTCCAAAAACTTGCTTTTTTTCTTTTGACTTTTTTTTCGACTTACAAGTTAAAAAAGAAAAAGCTGCTCCCGAACAGGATTAATGACTTAATGACTTATAAGTTCGTTGACCGACTTATAAGGCGTTAACGAACAGGCCCTAAGTTTCATGTATTTCAATAACTTATACTCTCAGATGACAAAACCTAGTGTTGATGGAAAACTTTCCGAGAACTTCAGGAATATATTGAATTTGTTCTTACTAATCAATCTTTCTATGGATTTTTAAATGTGGAGTCAAAGTTGTCCTAAATATATATATTGATATCCTTTAATTAACATTCTAGTTAGCATAAAATCTAATTTTAAGATTAAAATAAACTCTTTATTTTAATTATAAAATCGTCCAAAACAACTCTTTATTTTAATTTATCAAAACTGCACAAAACGTGGAAAAACCAGATAAAACAACAAGGTTCGTTGTAGCTGCACTTGGACCTAGTGCAACTACGCTAAAGACCTAGCACAGCTGGGCTCATCTGCAATGCAGCTGCGCTGCGATGCACTGTTCTGTCATAATTTAATTTTTTCATATCGTGATTTTTGCATTTTTTGATAAAAACATGATTTTATACCAACAATTATGCCCAAATAAATTGTTCTAAACACATATTCATTTATATACGAAATCAAAACAGTTAATAACTCTACTACAAGGAAATCGATCATTGGTGACGACATTTTTGTCGACGGGACTTTAGTCGTCGGCAATGATCTTATAAACGACGGCATTGCCGTCACCAATGACTTCCGTCGATAATGACTTATTTTTAGGTGCCATATTTTTGCGGGGAGGAAACATATTGGCGATGGGAAAAAACTTAGTATTGACGGTTATGCCAATGCTAACTAATGAGTTATTAGTTATTGCTGATGGGATCATTATCGACGGCATAGATTGACTTTCTAATGTTAAAACCCTTGCCTCGATGGCAGAGGCCAAAATTAAGCGCCCAAATTTTTCAATCTATGAAATACTCTGAGCTCGACAACAAATAACCATCTTCGACTCCACCTCCGTCTCTGCCGTCTTCGATTCCATCTCCGTCATCGCTCTCGTCTTTGAATTTGGGCTGGACTGAAGAAGAGCACGCTTGAAGCTTTCTAACTATAAGTTCACTTTACTCCATCCTTTACCCACTTTCTAGTTTTTGTTAACACATATATTACCCTAAGTTTGGTTCTATTTATTTTATGGTCTTCTTCATTCACTCCATTTTTTCTACTTTCATCATTGAAAGGGGAGAAGAGCTCGGTAATGTCATAATAGGCAGTATTAAGAACAACCAGGCATGGTTTCTTTATAATTATTAATGATAATTATTGAATGAATTTTTTATATCAAATGGTATATTTTCTTGAATTTGTAGTCTTCGGTAGCATGATTTGTGGTATGGGAAAAAATATGACAGATAGATACTTAAAGTATGCCAGAATTTTTAATATTTTTATTTATTATTGTAATAATTTTCATTGTATATATACACAAGATTATTTTGGGGTTTTCCTTCATACTTTTCTAATGAAGGAGAATAATTTGCTTTTATTTGTTTTCTTTTATAGTTAATATTGGTGGAAGAATAATTGTTATCTCAATCGTTGGTTGTTGAAATAGTAGATTTTCATAGTGATTGGCTGGTGCTGCTTCATTAGTGCCTAGACGATGCTTTAATAATATTTCTTTGCCTTTTATACTTACACTGGTCTTAAATTAATATTAGTCTTAAATTAATATTTCTTGAGCTTTTCTTATTAAGCTAAGCATGACTTAATTGTAGTATGCATCAGCTATATAATCATGGACTCATCACTTCAATAGTAATGGATGTTATCCTTTTCAAGTTCAAAATTTTCCTTTCACTGCATTGTTGTATGTTAAAATCAATATGTATGTAGGAATAAGAGGAACAAATGTTAAAAGTTTCATTTGTTGATGATGGTTCTAAGGGTGGGACTGACAGTGGCACAATGATGATATTCACTTATTTGCCGATGGCGATGATAATGATGACGACGACCTGGGGATGTAGTTATATTTTATGGTTTATATGATTTCGTTGTGTACACATTTGAATGGTTATTGGTATGCATTTGTCAAGAATTTTTTTTTTTTTTATAACAGGTACATTTATGTATATGGAAAAAAAAGTAGGGGATTTTGCAAATTTTAAAAGAGAAAAAAATAATTTTAAAGGTCATTGGCGATGGCAGTGACCGTCGGTAATGAGTAATCAGTGACAGCCTATTATGTTGCAAATGACTGGCTCGATTTAAAAAAAAAAACTATTGGTGACGAACCGTCATTCGCTAAATACTGTTTACTTTATTATTATAGGAATCATTGGTGACGGACTATCCGTTGCCAATACTATCATTACCAACAACGATTGACGGGAACATTGGGCGACGACCAGTGAGGCGACGGCATTGTTGACGAATAGATCCGTCGCCAATGACCTTTTTGCCGATGGCAGAGTGGTCATTAGCGACGGACCTGTCCTTTGACAATGACCTTTATTTTTTTATAGTGTTCGCATAAGTTTGACTTTTGATGCTACTATTGGTTTGCAAAAATTATACATACATAAAATCAAATTGATGTAATGCAACGGAATGGAAGTAGGCATAAATCATATTCAAAATTATTCTACGAATCAAATTTTAAGATCTTTCTTATGCGATACTTATTAATTAATGAAGGATAAGAGATTATACCTTTATAAATTCAACTTTTGAAAATCTACAAGTTCAACTCCTTTGATCCTCCATATTCTTCTTCAAATCCACTAATTAAAATCTACGGATCAACGTTAACTACCCAAGTGTGCAGCCTCTAAAGGTGATTCACCAAGAGATAATATAAATTAAAGAAGTTGATTTAGATTTCTCCAAACCTTGTGTGGTTAGCCCTAATTTTCTCTCTCTTTTAGTTCTTTAGATTGTAGGAAAAATATAAAATATTCTCCAATACTCCAACAACTTAGTAACCCCAATCTATCATAAAGCTCGTCCTTATATAGAGAAATTCTTTTCTCCTAAACTTTTTAGGATTTAGGATTTTAATTTAATTCTTAATCTAATTAGGAACTAAATTAATTATTATAATAAATTCAATTTCTAAACCATTTAAGAATTAAATAATAATAATAATAATAATAATAATAATAATAATAATAATAATAATAATAATAATAATAATAATAATAATAAAACTCTTCTTATTAATTTATAATTAGTATTTTCAAAATACTTAATTATAAAAACTAAGCTATTTAATTTATTATATCACAATATTAAAAATTAAATGTACTTTATTTATTATTACTATTGACTTGGTACCGTTCTATTCTTTAGTTTTGATGGTGACTTTATCTTTGTATTAAAACCGTGTTATTGTATGATAAGACATATGTAGCAGGTTAAAATGTGCACTGCAGCAACTGGAGATTAAACTAGATTCTACACAACAATGCAACATCTTGACTAGCAAAGCTAGATCTAGAAATCAAAATTCTTTTATACGGTAGGCTTATTCAGCATCCTGGATACCTGAACATTAATGTGTATCAATATAGCAAGCTAGAGAACCAAACTGGATTAAGAAAGACAAAGCACTGTCATGTAGCAAGTTAAATTGCAAGGTGGATTTATTCTACAGAATTTTGATAAACTGATGGACATAAAATCTTGAAGATCTACATTAGGCTTCTAGGATTCCATGTAAGATCTTAGTATTGATTTCTATTTCAATCAAAGCTTATAGGATTGCATGACATATTAAATATAAAAGGTAAAAATTAAGTTTTTCACAAAGTAATTAAAAACAATAATAATGTTTTTTGGAAAATTAATTTTCGGTTATCTTGATAATTAAAAAAGAATTTAATTAAATTTAACAGATTTTGAAAATGAGTATAAATCAATTATGTCATCTTGGTATTATTTGATTGAACTTTCCATGTTGGAGAAAATTAGTTAACCAAGATTTAAAGGAATAATTGATTAATGGAAGTGATTAAAGCTTTTTATAAATAAATCTGTTGATTAATTAATTAATTGGTAATCAAGATTTTCATATTTAACTGATTGATTGATAAATCTTAATTGATTGATTGTTAATTAGATTAATTAAAATTAAATCAAGAATTTCTTATCAGATTGATTGATAATTGATTGCATATCTTGTCTAAATCTTTTATAATCAATTATGTTGATTGGATCTAATTATGGGAATAAGATCTATGGGTTTTTCAAAGATAGATATTGTATGTGATTAATCTAATCAGATATAATATAATTAACTTAATTATTTATAATAATACTACTACTTATTAATTAATTTCTAAACCATTTAAGAACTAAATAATAATAATAATACTCCTCTTATTAATTTATAATTAGTATTTTCAAAATACTTAATTATAAATATTAAGGTATTTAATTTATTTTATCACCATAGTATAAATTAAATATACCTAATTTATTATTACCATTATGCCATCTACTTCTAAAATAAATATTTATCTTTTACGGTGTGACCCTTTAGGTTCCTCATATTAAACCAGTTGTAGAATAAATAAATTTAAAACATTCTAATATTATTTATTATGAATTAAATTCCTTTAATTCAAAATAAATAAATATATTTATTCTACTATAAGGGTAAACCCCTTAGCAATTCACAACTTTTCAGATAATATGATTTTCAACATTTGGTCACAAAGAACCTATCCCGCGAATAGTTACCGTACAATTCAATCCTTCTACAAGACAATGTCTAAATCAAATATAAGACATGGAATTACTGTCAAGTCTTATTTTATTTGATTATATGCATTTCAATTCTCAAATGCATAACTCTAATATAAATTGGAAACCCATTTCTAATTTTTATTCCACATTGGCCAATGATTTATGAGTTGTCATTTATCAATTCGCATAAGACATTCTCTCCATTTACTAAAAGTGGTAGAGTCTTTGTTGATCATTCACCTATCTCCATGTACAACTTATTATACCCGACCATATCCTTTGTTATACTCGAATTGTCTTAAAGAATATGACAAAGTATAACTCATCATACACGAGATACTATGATGATCTCAAGTCCAAGGATCACTTGTACTACTATCACATTCAGAACTCCTATTGACAGGCAAGTAAAACTTCATTCGGTGTTTCTTAAGCGAGTCACGTTCAGTGAACTTATTTTCCAATAATCAGCTACATACTTGCTTTAGTATCTCCACACAATTGATTATGAGATAAATCATTCTCTTCAAAAGAGAAAGTATAGTATATACTAATCTATCTGGATTCACTAATCTCCATTTTAGTGATTGCGCAATTAAGAACATTTTAGTTTTGAGCTATCTTGAATTTGGATCTCATTAGCATAATCAACATTATGAATCTAAAAGCATTGCTCCAAAACTATGGGTTTATCCATTTAATCAATTTAACCAATTAATCATGAAAAAAGAAATGTCTTTAAATAAAACTTTTATTAATAAATGAATAAGATTACAAAGTGAATGTTTTATCATATCAAATTGGCTTAAGGGCATGCTACTTTCATACACAACTATAATGTAAATTAGAAATTCCTTTCTAATTTTCATTCCACCTTAGCCAAGGATTTTTGAGCTTTCATTTATCGAATCGCATAGAATATTCTCTCCCTTTACTAAAAGTGGTAGATCCTTTGTTGATCATTCACTTATCTCCGTGTACAACTTATTATATCCGAACATATCCTTTGTTATACCCGAATAGTCTTCAGGAATATAACAAAGTATAACTCATCATACACGAGGTACTATGATGTTCTCAAGTCCAATGATCACTTGTACTACTATCACATTAGGTACTCCTATTGACAGGCAAGTAAAACTCCATTAGGTGTTCCTTAAGCGAGTCACATTCAGTGAACTTATTTTCCAATAAGTACATACATAATTTATTTAGTGTCTCCACACAAATTATTATGAGATCACTCATCATCTCCAAAAGAGAAAGCATATATAGTATGTACTAATCTATTTGGATTCACTAATCCCTATTTTAGTAATCTCACGATTAGGAACATTTTAGTTTTGAGCTATCTTGAATTTAGATCTCATTAGCGTAATCAGTATTATGATTATAAAAGCACTGCTCCAAAACTATGAGTTTATCCATTTAATCAATTCAACCAATTAATCATAAATAAAGAAATGCATTTAAATAAAAAATTTATTAATAAGTTAAATAATATTACAAAGTAAATGCTATCATATCAAATATTATTGGTTTGAGAGCATACTACTTTCAATAAAATCTTGGAGAAATTAGAGACTTAAGAGCTTCTCTCTTTAGAACTCATTTCCTCTCTCTAGAATCGTATGCACCAAGCTACTAGCACCAAGAGGCATACTTTATTAGTTTGATTAGCTAAGTTCTACACTTAGTCTCCATAAGCCTAAGGGACCTCTCCAAGGACATAGCTTCATGGGAGCTAAGTTCCTAATCATACTCAAACTCACAAGCATATACACCTATGACCTTAACACAATGGTTATGCCTATATATATTGTCTTGAGGAGTTTCCCTACGATCTTTCCTCTCATCCAAGTCTTCATCAATCTTGAAGTCTTCGTAGAATTCTCGTCTCAACCCCAATCAATCAACGAATCAGACCGCAATGGGAAGTGTAATAGTTTATGAAAACATTGTATTATGCTCGTCACTTGTAAACTTATTGAAGGATCAATTATTAATGTAAATATCATTTGTTAGTTAATGTTATCTGATTGTTATTTAATTGCGCTTTACATTTCTCGGTTGTACATATGTTACTATATATAATTGATTTTTAGAATATATTAAATAATCAAAAGATAAATATATATGACCCCATTAAAAACCATGTGCAGAGCATATGACTGAAATTCAGAAGAAGAAAAAAATAGAGGTGCGGAAATAAACTGAAATGCCAATTTGGATGACGAAACTGTCACTTTTGCCGATGAAGGGATCACTTCAAAAGTTGGTGATAACTTGGAGGAATAAGTATATAATTCAGCCATAATTTTAATATCTTATAAACATATGCAGCTATTCCAAAATATAAAATTATTATTGATTTTTTGAAGTTAAATTAAAATATTTTCAAATTCAAAATTAATATAGTTTCATTTTGCTTTAATAAATACAACAACGAATATTATAAGTTGTCTAAAAAGTATTACTAAGTTATAAAATTTGTTGTTTCAATTTTTTTTTATGAATGAGTTTGAAACTTTTAAAATTAACTTTCAAATGTCAATATTGATCCAGTATTATCAAAGTATAACGCAACAACATATTGTAAAACAAATTACAACGAATAAATCTAAATGCACAAACTTTGTGATACAAATTCAAACACAAACTCCATCTTCACCATTAAAAAGTGGGATTTTGAGTGAAAATCCATACCAGACCCCACTTTTTAATGATGTAGATGGAGTTTTAGTTTGTGTTCTAAATTTGTGTTTGTAGACTTGTCCAATTACAACACAGCAATTTACATGTCACGCCAGGAGCATTAGAGTCTTGAGTCAATTCAGTCAAAATAAACATACAACTTAACCTTTTATAACAATACAGAAGTGGAAAAATAAACAACTCTGCATTCAGAAATTAAGTTAATGAAACACCTCCAAACTTCAACATCTTTCCAACTTGAAAAATATTACTGTCATACCATTTGTCTAAGCTCTTGACTAGCAGTCTTTGACATGGTAGAAGGAAACTCATCAATATCATAAACAGAATTACGCTTAGTCGACATATCATACCTCTCCCCATCATCCCACAACGCATAAGCCTCCTCTCCATGCACAGCATCATCACCAATTTCAAGTTCCTCTTCACTCATTCTAAGCGGAACCATCAACTTAATGAACCAACAAATCACACTAGTAGTCACAATATTGAGACATACAATAAACCCTATTCCTGCAAGTTGAACTCCCATTTGTCTAAATCCGGCCGCTCTTTTGCCCGTTTGGAGGCCATAAGCTAGACCGATATATTTTTCCCAGTCAGGTACCAAAAAAAAGAGACGGTTGAGTTTTGGTACAGCAAAAAAGCCGGTGAGGATGCCTCCTAGGCTTCCGGCTATGGCGTGTGTGTGCAGCACTGCAAAAGTGTCATCGACGTGCCTAAGGAATTTGATTTTGTGGTGGAGTATCATCATTGTGTACCAAGGAACACTTCCTGATATTACTCCCATGATCATAGCCGCCCAGCACTGCACTACTCCTGTGTGGCATTTAAGTTTGGATTCTTAGTATAGGAGCATGAGATTTAGGTAACATATACACATCATTTTATTTTTTAATTATGTTAAAGTTTATCTACGTGAGACACTTGTTCTAGATTACATCTTTTCAATGAACTTTTTAAAAAAATTTAAAAGTATAAAGATTAAAATCCATTATTGGGAAAATTATTAGAGAATATTATAAACAATTATCTTAGATGTATATATAGGGGAGGCTGATTTAACGCTGTTTATGAATTGGTCTTAGCCAACACGTCTCTGACTATCCACATGAAGATGGAATGCGGACCAGGTGCTTTACAAATAGTCCCTCTCATCACCAATAGTGAAATTATTAATAATGGTTGTTCTATCTTCAGATAGAAGACCATTGATGTATCGATTAGAAAACCAATAGCCAACCGTTGTGGACTATATATATATATATATATATATATATATATATATATATATGAAAAATAATCTATAATATATGTGATGATATTATTTGGGTTAAATCATATCCGACTGTCCATAGGAGAAATGTACGATACAAATTCAAAATAAAAAATAATGCCATCCGCAACTAATAGTGGAGTAAGGATGAAAATTTTATATAATTTTTATACTATATATATGTGTGTGTGTGTGTGCGTGTGTGAATAGATTATTGATATGTATATATGGCGCACCGAGTAAATAAAAGTAAAAAATTAAAATGAAACTCTCATTTTTAGACGGAGGGATTATGTACCTGCAGCAGGAGTGATGCAAACCAATCCAGTTATCATGCCTTGCACAGCACCAATGACAGAAGGCTTGCCAAAGATGGAGGTGTCAAGAATGAGCCAAGTGAGGAGGCTTGTTGCGGTGCAGACGTGGGTGTTTAGGGCTGCCAGAGCCGAGTCTGTACTAGCAACGTAAGGGGCTCCACCATTGAACCCAGTCCACCCCATCCATAGCAGGCCACCGCCGGCCAGCATCAGTAGTATGTTGTTTGGAGGGAACCTTTCTCTGTCCTTATCAGTCCTAGGTCCTACCTATATGTACACATATATATACAAGTTTCACCACAACAGACATCAGTAAGAGACACTCGTCCGAATTGTTAAAAATGATAGTTTCAAATTTTGATTTCAGTCTAAGATCGAGAGTATATATATATATATATATATATATATATATATATATATATATATATATATATATATATATTATTTTTTTTATTTTTATCTTTTGGTAATTTGAACGGAATTTGAATATTCTTATCTTTGGCAAGAATGAATCATAAGACCTCATGCACTCAGAGTAGAGGCTTACATGGAGTTGATTCTAATTTTGCTAAATAATAGACTCAAATTTATAGTCTTATACGTATACAGTAGAATAGAATATGGGTGAACAAGTAATTGATCAAAATCGAAAAATCGTTTGAACCAAACTAAATCGACAACAAACCAAATCGAAAACTAAAAAATCAACAAATTGACAATTACAAAATAAAGAAAACCAAAGCCTAGTCGGCCGGTTTTGATTTGTACCCAAGAAAAAATTGAAACCGACTGAATATATTTATATTTATAAATATAATTATATATAAAATATACTTTTACTTATATACAATAATACTCAAACTTTTTAGTATATGATATAATATTTTATATATCATGCTAGAAAATGTAGGCTTATTAATGGATGTTTATTATTCTTATATGCTTAATCTCCTTTTGAGTTCTTGATTAGTATTTTGGTCTTAAGTTATCTTGAGATGAAGTTTAAAGTTTTATTTCTAATGACCATAAGTATTTATCAAAATTTGAGGAGTAGAACTCTCTAGTATATTATATTGTGTTTGGTTGTTTAATGATTTATGATTTAATTTTATATTTAATTGTTCATTTGTTCTTGGTTCAAACCTCCTAAAATGGCTGATTTAACAGATAATCGAATAAGCCGATAACTGACTACGAAATAAAGTTTTGAGCGGATTTGATTTTTAATTTTTTACAACTGCTTCAAATAATTTAGTTATTTTTTAAATATAAAATCGATCAAATTGACACTTGTGCACTCCGGGAGAGAGAGAGAGAGAACCACTTGGCCTTGTATACCTCATCGAAATCATTTGATAATCTTGAATCGTGTAATTATAGGTAAAATATTTCAATGTTAATAATGAGAGAATTACCAAGAAATATTTGGTGGTTCTGCAGGATCCTTCAGGCTTCAGTCCCTTCAGCCTTCTATTTTTTTCTCATTTTTTTAAGCTGAGGTATCGTTTGAAGTTGGAATCTTACCACGTACATTTGATAAAGGGATATATTCAGTAGAAAAGATTAAACTTAATGCATGAAGTAGCAATATTTCTACCATTTTTTTAAACAAAAAAAAATTATTTTTTAGTACTGCCCTGAGAGGGACAATTTCTCTTGGCTGAATTTAACTTATAAGAATTTTTAAGTCTATATTGATATTACTATATATTTTTGTAATATTGATATATTTATTTTTTTCATCAAGGTAAGCATTTTCTAAACCAAACACCTTATCCATATGTTGTATATGCTCATAAACGAATATCCGTAAAAAATTTTACATCTATATTTTTAAATTCTTTAAAGAATTCATAACGATATCTCCCTAATGCACAGCACAAGCAATGGCACGCCATACACGAACACACTCGTACCAAAATGGAAGAAGAAAGCATGGTAAAATAAAACTGCAAAAATTCAATATGAATAATTGGATGTTCACCACTCTAAATACTTATATGTTTTTCAATTCATATCTTGTTACTTGAAAGAAAATAAAAGAAAAGAAAAGAAACAAAAACTTGTATTTCCTCCGTTTGAAATAGAAGATCATTGTTAACTTTTAAAAGTTAACGTAACACTTTTAAATTCAAAATTGACATAGATTACTTTAACGTTAGTCGATACAAATGATGAACAGTGTCAACTATCTAAAAAGTCCTATTAATATAAGATTAGTAGTTTCAAATTTTTTAATGAATTATTTCAACTTTAAGTTTAAAAATATCTCACGTTAAATTTTTAAAGTCAATAATGATCTTATAATTTAGAATAAAAGAAGTATTTTATATTTAGATTACTACTTTACCTTTATATTAGTCTTGCTATGTTTGTAATGTAGAGTGTATAATATGAATTATAAAAAGATTTGCTTATGTTTTTTAGTTGTGCATCTAAATACTCCATTTTTTTTTCGGTAAAGTTTGTCAAGAAAAATGACCAAATTTTTCATTCATTTTCTTGCCTTTTTGGTTCATTAAAAAATTAAGTAACAAAATAATTAAATAGTTTTTCATCCTTTTCTTTTATTTCTGCCCATTTTTAAACTTATAACTGTTTGGTGGTATACTAAAAAATAAAATGATAAAATAAAAAATGAAATTTCATGGTTTCAGTTTTTGATTCTTACCCAATAAGCAGCAGTGAAGCCAGCAACACCAGCAGCTAAATGAATAACATACCCCCCTGCAAAATCTATAACACCAAGCTTGGCCAACCACCCATCTGGGCACCAAATACTATACGCTCCAATTGTATACGAAAACGTTAGCCACAAAGGCACAAATAACATCCATGCAATAAAATTCATCCTCCCCAAAAGTGCCCCAGCAATCAAAACCAGCGTTATTCCCGCAAACACAAATTGAAACAATACCATTGTAGCATTAGGAAAATACCCTAAAAATGCTTGGTCTAGAAGAAACTTTTGATCCAAAGAGACATCCGGTTTGCCCCAAAAATCAACAAAATTTTCACCGAATGCCATGCGAAAACCCCATCCAACCCAACAAACCAACACGGCTGCAAATGCGTAGAAGGCCATGAACGCAGAGTTTATTGCCCATTTCTTCTTTACCATGCCTCCGTAGAGGATCATGAGCCCCGGGACACTCTGGAGGCCGACTAGTGTGGCTGCGGTGAGTTGCCACGCGTTGTCAGCCTTGTTCATCCACTTGGGGCTCGCCTCGTCCGGTAGGAGGTTCGAAGGGAACTCCATTTTTGTGACGTGGGAACCTCTCAATTTTCTGACTATGTTTGATGAGAAATTAACAAGCAAGGAAATATATGTTGTAGGGATGTTCTTTCTTTTATAACTTGGGCTTGAAGAAGGATTGAGCTCTAAATCAGTCAAACCAAGTCTAGTCGAGTCGAGTGAGTCTCAATCTATTGAGTTTAATCTTGTTGAAAAGTTAAACAGATCTTTTAATAAATTTGAGATTTGATATAAAAACTCAGTCTATTTAGTGAACAAGTCAAGCTTCGTATCAAACTTAAGCGAGCTGAGCCACTTGAGTTTTAGCCCAATTCGTTATACTTTTTTATTATAAATAGAAACTTAAAAGAAAATAGTTAAATACTTAATAAGTGGAACTCAAGGACTTCACATCGTCTGAGTAAGGTTACGTTCAAATAACAGACAAAGAAGTTTATTTTAATTAGACTCGTTTAACAATCTCGAATTGGACTTAGTCGGATTACGTTGAATTTTGAGTCGGGTTGGACCGCAGGAAATTTGGTTCATTTACAAGTACTCTATAGAGAAGAGAAGGAAACAATAATAGTTTTATATGTCCAAACTCTACACAAATAAAGAGAGAAAAAATAATATGAGGGAAAAAAATAATTTATGGATCCTACTATTTAAATTACTCATAATATTGTTTATTAACTTTCTTTCATAATATTTTTACTATGTAATATTTAGGATAATAATGTTTGTGGACAACTATTTTGTATACAGTTTATGCGCAATATGAATGAGGAAACAAATGGCATGCAGTGATATGTTGGTGTTCGTGTAGTCATGACTTTTCTGTATGATTATTTATCTAACCTCAATTATTTAATCTCTTAGGTAAAAAGCAAATAGAAAAATTTAGGACTAGTACATGTTTATATTATTATTTGGTATTCGGGTGCCGCTCTTCAGCAAAAGAAAAAACATCAGGTATCCCAGCAAAGAACAGACATAGCTACCCACTCTTTCTTTAATGAATAAACAATTACGAAAAATTAATAACTTGTATTTAAATATGGGATCAGGACCAACCCTAGATTTTCGATAAAGATGGGTACTCTTATAATTAAATTAAAAAAATTAACAAATTAATAAATTTTACCAAATATAAATTTCAATTATAAATACATAAAATTCGCTACAAAATCATTCTTCAACACTTTAGTCTTGAATTGAGACGTAACTAATTGACTCTTGAGTAGATCTATCATAAGAAAATTCAGATTGATGACGTTTAATATTATTAGATATTGAAAAATATTTACCCATCTATCTATTCATTATGTTTCAAAATATCAAATACAAATTCACAACATAATAGAAAAAGTAAATAATAAATTTTGTAATATAAACAAATTACTCAATTCATATGTTTATTGATTTAAATACATCGTTAAATGACACGCATGCCAAAAACTTCAATATAGACTATAAAATTTAAGGAGCATATATGAATGTATTAATTAGTACGAATGAATAAAATTAAATAAGAATCAAAATTAAATAATTAACTACTCAAATATAATTAATAAAAAACTAGAGAATTTTTTTTATGATATTTAATCTTAACGTTAAAATTTGTGGAAAATTAAATAAACTCATGAAAATAAAAATAAAATTTGAATTTGAAATAGAATATTATAAATATCTAATTGTTAATAAGGGACCTAATATTTTTTTAAGAACAAGCATCACTTTACTAAATTACCCCTATATTTATAAAGAATTCCAAAAATTAAGAGCGAGCACTTGCCCCCTTGACTACATGTGCATCTGCCCCTGTATGGGATGGAATGAACCTTGAGAAACCTCAATTGTGAGATCGCGAGAAGATCACCGTTATAAGATTGTTTGTCTAAGATTGTTTTATTTTCCATTTTACATTATAAGATTATTATTGATTTCTTAAAATCAATTAATTTAAGATATTTTAAAACTAAAAATTAAGATGTTTTATTAAAAATTATGAAACAATAAATTTTACAATAATTAGTATTTTTTGGATTATTTATAATATTCATTATTATACTGACTAAAATTTAAAAAATAAATATCAATTTTAAATTTAAAAATATCTTAATTTAATTTTAAAAAATTAATAATAATCTTATATTTCATAATTAAGAGTCTTTTAGAACGGATGGTTTATCTTCTATTTTTAAACATTTGAAAAAGAGCATTATGACAATACTTCAACTCTGAGTTTGTGAATGGGTGCCACGAAGTTTGTATTTATGTAACACGAAGTTCAATAAATTCGGACATTTTCTTTTATTAATTTTCGGCAAAGGTGAAGATACCACTTTTATATATTGAACGGACACAATTGATTTCATCATATTAAGAATAAATATAAGTACATAATATTTAAATATTATATTTATTTTAATTATTAAAAAATAATTTCATCTTTTAATAATTAAGATAAATATAATATTTAATTTTATATTTAAATATTATATATATAAATTTGTCCCCAGAGTAATTTGTCACATTCATCCCTTGACCTGTGCTGTGTTGTGTTGAATTCCAAGTATGACGGCAAATTGTCACCTAATGGTGTTCTCTTGTGCATGTTTTCTTGTAAGGATATTAATATTAATCGGCTTCTTCTTACATCAAACATCTGCAGTAAGGCTAATTTGACCTAGCATCAGGGCCCTTGGACAGTATTCTTGCTATTTCAGATTTTCTTTCAAACAATTTGGAAACATCGCCTGCTTTTCTTTTCTTTTTTTATTTATTGTTCTTGTTTTGTTCTCTATTTATGGAACGTAAAAGCTGATATATAGGACCTGCAGAGTATCTTAGAAAAGTGCATCACGTCTTGGACCATGTTAAAAAGCATTCCAAACTTGTCCTAATTAAGCACAATATGAAGATTCCACTTTTTCCAATATATTCCCCCGAAAGCTCATACTGGCTCTTTACTTTCCAAAAAGAATATTGTATACATTTTTTAGTGCATTTTGAGTACATGTAATCAGGGATGAAAGTAGAATTTTTTTCAGACAAAGATTATAAATAATTTGGGGGTTGGAGGGCACCGTACATGGTCTAAATTTTATAAACTGTTATAATTTTATTTTTTTGTTGACATAAGATTTCCTTGTACTGAAGTATCTATAGATCCTTTATAGGACATGTTGAGATATAAGCCCAAATCCCAATACAATCCGAGCCCAATGTACAAGGTTTCGAGTCTAGAAAAATTCAATATTAATATTTATTTTATTAATAAAAGTTAATTCTTTTTTGTATAATTAAATGTGTCATAAATTTTGTTCATAATTATACATTTTATAATTTACGTATATAAATGAGTGTCATAAACGTAAGACATAAATTATATGTCATGTATAATTAAAGAAATTATATTTTTCTCAATCTTAGATAGAAATGAACATATCATTCTAGTAAATTGTGATATACTTGATTAGATGACTTATCTTAGTCATGAAAAGTAGAGACTTTAATCTAGTATGTTGGTATATTTTTGAAATACATAAAATTAGATCTTTACAAAAAAATATTTATTGAATATTGTTACTATATATAAATAATTTTTTATTACTATTAATGTTCAATTACTCTTAATCCTGAGAGAATAATGAACTTGAATATTGTTCAAAATAAAATTATTTTATTTTTCCTCTACTCTTATGAAGATTGGATGGTAGGATGGGGTAGTATTATTTAAATGTGAGTGATAATAAAAGCAATAATGGTAAAGTAAAGAAAGTATGAAATGTGATGGATTAGAAAATTGTAATGTACAATGACTACGAGAATGAAATAAAGATATGTGGAATAAATGTAAAGAAATTGTGAAGTAGGAGTACATAGAAATTTCGAGGACGAAATTTTATGAAGGAGGGGTGAATGTGATACCCAGGATTTTTAGAGTAATTTTAAATACGGATTATGATAAATTAAGTAAATGTTAACGTTTAAAACCTAGGGTTGAATAAAACCTAGAATTGAATGATAGAAATATTAAGGAATGAATTATGAAATGTGAAGAAGATTTGTATGAAATAAGTGAATGAAGTAAGGAGATATGCGATTAAAGAAAGAAAAGTTTTCGAAAAATGAGAAACTATTTTGATAAGTATATCCAAAAATGAATTAAAGTGTTATTGATAAAAATTTTAGAGAATTATGAAATGTAATATTACAAAGAAATTATGAATTAAGTTAAGAATTTAAATATTCTAACAGTTATGATTATTATGGTGTTATCCATGTGAGCTATGGAAATTAATGAGGAAAGATATGATTATTATGAATATAATTGTGATTTATCAAGATAAATGTATAGCAATGTGCTATAAATAACATACGTATGATTATTACGGCAATTATGATTCCGAGGACGGAATTCTGTTAAGGGGGGAAGAATGTGAGGATCCGAATTTCCAAGAATTCTTTAATAATATTAAATGAAAATTTAATTAACAGAATTATCAAGTTTGTTTAAATTATTGGTGAATTATATGTGATTTAAAGTGTGCAAAGGGATTTAATTGATAAATTAAATCTGTACAGAGATAGCGATGAATTGTGTGAATTTAAAATAATTGAAAAAGTAAATAAATTGTTTGGAAACAATTTATGAAGAATAAGAGAAATTATATGTAAATGTACAATATATTGTACAATAAAATTATTATGGAAGTACAAAAATTATTATGTAAATGGTGTTATGTGGAAATGTGAGGAATATGAAATAGATATGTATATATATATATATAAATGTGCATGTTTATTTGATAAATATAAATGTTATTAATTATGAAAATTAAGGGATTAATAATTAAATTAATCCGAAAAATTTATGAAAAGTTAATGAGGAAGTTAGTAAAAATTGTAATTATTGATTTTAAATTAATTATGAATTATGGGGGAAGTTTATAAATTGATTGAGAATAAATTTAATTATATAAATTATATAATAATAATTATATAATTTATATAAGGAAATTAAAATGTTGTATGAAGAAAATTTAATTATATAAGAATAATTATATAATTTATATAAGAAAATTAAATTAATTAAGGATGGAAGAAAATTTTATAAATTGTATTTGTGGAAAATGGAAATAATTAGAAAGGAATAATGAAATTATATAAATTATATAATATTAAATTATATAATTTATATAAGGAAAGTTAATGTGAATATTAAAGAAATTGAATAATAAATAAGAAAAAAAGAATGTTTTAAGTTATTAAAAATTATATTTATGTATAATGGGATTATTATGACTTTTATGAAGGATAATATTTTAAAAACGTGAACATGTTAATGTAACATGTTGTCCAAATAATGTAGTGAAAAATTATGAAAGATAATTTTTATAAGTTATATGATTTATTTTATGAATTTTGGAGGTATAAATTACCTCATATAGTTACATGCATGGCATTATGCGTGTACAAAATTTATCATGAAAAGTAACCAAAAGAGGTATTAAAATTATTTATAAATCATGATAGGTGAATTAAAATAAATATTTTATATACATTATATAAAATATTTATTACACGAAATATTTACGTAATGTATTAAATAAATTTTGCATGCTATTTTTTTGGAATGTTCGAGAATTATTAAGTTGGTCGTGTGGTTGGGCGGTGGACTTGGAAGGATTTTAGGAATTATTTATGCATGCTTGTATATATGTGGATGTAACAGGGAATAAAAGAAAAGAAAAAAATAAGGAAGAAAAGGCAACAAGACATAAACCTTTTCTCTTTCTCCACTTCACCAACCGAAACCACCACCTCCACTCGGAAATTCCATAGCCACCGCCAAGAAGGGATGTTTTGAGTGCCAACAAGGGAAGAAAAGCTTCAAGGAAGGTAGAAAATTTAATTATTGGATTTATTTTGTTATTTTTAGTAGTAAAATAATTTTAGAAAAAAATATTAATTAATTAAGAAAATTATTCTAAATAATTTTAGGATGCATATCTATGAATTATATAATGTTTGGAGCAATTTTGTGGTGAAAATTCCGTTCAAAAATGATGTATTTTGTACTAATTATCTACTGTCGGAAGAAAATCTGGAAGGAGGAAAAAAAAAAGGAGATTCGCGCATTGCGCGGATGAAAATTTACGAAACTGGACCAAAACGACGTCGTTTTGGAGCCGGGAGGGACGGACCGCGCCATGCGCGGAAGAATTTTCCAGAAGCAGAAGCTAAACAACGTTATTTGGCTTCGGCAGGGGGGCCGCGCGCCATGCGCGACCGACGGTTACGCCGGAAGTTACCGTTATGCCCCCGGCCTTTTCGGTTAATACCGATTGTGTCCCTAACATTGCTAAAATTACGGAAATGCCCCTGGACTTTTCGAAAAATTCCGGTTATGTCCCAAGGCCGCGGAAATTACGAAAATGCCCCGGATGGGTCCCTAAGGGCGCGGAATTTACTAAAATGCCCCCCAGAATTAGTTTTTAATGAAATAAATGTTTAAAAATTGTTTAAAAATCATAGAAAATTATAGAAAAATACTAAAAATATAGAAATGATGTTTGGGCATTAAATTTGATATTTTTGTAAAAATATTAAATATTGGGGATTAATATTTAAATATTAATCCATTAAGTTTAAAAGCTAGAAAATGAATAAATGAAAATTTGGACAATTGAATAAGCTAAAATTTATCCGATGAGCCGGATTGTCTGTAGTGAAGGCATTGGATATTAAGTTATATTAATATATTGAAGGATGAGGTTAATATAATTAACCATATAAATTAATAATTAGTCCAGAAATGATATTAATTAATTCAATTAATATCATAAGGAGTTAAATAATTATTATTTGATTATTTTATGATCATAGGTTGATCGAGTTAAGGGTTTGAGCTAACAATTTAAATAACTGGACGCCAGGCAAGTTCTTCAGTCCTTTTATGACTGTTATGATATTTAATTCGTGTTTTAAATACATACAAATTATGTGCTATGTGATACGTGATTAATATGACCACAATGTGTACTTGGTGCAACGATATTAATATATATATATATGAGATATATTGTTCAAGTAGAAGCACAACACGTAATATATGACATACACAGAGCATGTTAAACTATGTGTTACGTGAAGCATAAACTGTTGAACTTGCTGAGCGGTTGTACTCATTACTTGCTTAATAAACATTTTTGCAGGAAAGAAATGAATTTCAGGAATATCGGATTAATTTAGAGATGAGTTGCCTAGAAGGTAGAAAACGTGATTGTTATATTGTTAATAATATAATTCAATGTGAGAAATTTATTTATTTACTGTGATGAATTGTATATATATATAAGTTGAATCTGGATATGATAAAAGTTCAATTATGAACTGTGATTGGTCAGTATAATTGTTACTGTAGAAATTATTATATGTTTGATTACGAATGACGCAACAAGGAATATTTGTATGAAAATAAATAACAGTAAATTTTAAATGATGAGTTTTATGATACGTGTAAAAGAAAGAAAAAGTTAAGGTTGCGATCCAGGGACTAGGATCAAGAAGTAAGGATTTTAAATATCCAAAATATTTTAATACTACGATTGAATTGAAGAAAAAAAAATTTATACCGAAAATTGGGTAAATATTGATTTTAAAATCAATTATTGGATTAAACAAGGGATTAAAGATTTATTAACGAACCAAAATTTGGACGTAAGGTAAATAATGGTTAATGAATATGAAATTTAAGGTGATAAAGTGGGTCGAATTTCGGGGTCGTTACAGTTGGTATCAGAGCTAGAGGTTATAAACCTTAGGTAAATGATACCTTAGGCTATAACCTTAGTAAGAAGGAGTACGAGTAGTTGAGTGTTCTGAAAACTCAAGCGTATGGTAAACTCGTGACTCATGATTATATGGTGGAGCCCCTTTAGCGAATGGGCGACTATGGCCTGACTAGGACAAGCTCCTCAACCATATGATTATGGTAAGTTCCTGAGTCCAAATACGTGATAAGTTTGATGAACATGGGGGAATTAAAATAGAAAGATGTAAGTTAAGAAATACAGATCTCAGATATTGGCTAAAGTAAAGGAAATATGAAAGATATAAGATTATAAGGAAGAGATAAAGATGTTAAGAAAGATTTGAATGAAACGAATTAAGAAAATTTATAAGTTCAATTAAGAACATATCTGAAAGAATATTTGAAATGATTCAAAGATGAATCTCAAAGATAATCAGGGGATACCTGATTTAAGTAATAAATATGACAAGGTAATCCAAAACGTCTAGGAAGAGATCATAATAACATGATCAGGAACGGTAAGAGGATCGTACTACGATGCGATCACGAGATAAGGGAATCGAATAAGGAATATGTTGTAAAGCAAGGTCATGATGGGATCAAGTAAGAATGTAAAATAACAGAGAGACCTGTTAATGATTCAAAGGGGATTGCTTAATGCTATAAAGAGATATGGTACTATAAAATAGTACAAAAAGAATTCAGAGAGAGATAAAGCATGAATGACATAAATGTTATGATAAGGGGGCAGAAAGTTTGGGTACGAAATTTCAATTGAGGACTCACGTAGTGACTGAGTTGCACAATCCTTTGTATGGGCAGGGGACTTGTGTTTACTTAGTTACTATGTGATAATCATTGAAATGTTAGAGTCGCGTTAGTGGTTTGACAAGTAAATAATATTAAGTTTAGGCACGAGTTCTTAAAACTCATGCATGTGGTAAGTACATGACTTATAATCGTATGGTATGTTTTGAGCCCATCAGCATATGGATAGTCTTTGATTTGTTCTTAGACTACATATTGCTAGGACAAGCTTTGAAACTCATATTCTTGTGGTAAGTTCCTGGACTCATAATGTGTGGCAAGTTTGATGAACTATACGGGGGTATAGAAAAGTTGGAGTAGATAGAAATTTTAATACGATAATAATAATAGTCCTAGCAATGAATAATATAATTAAGTGAAAGAACAGAAGGTGGAAAATGTGTTAAAATGTTAGGGAATTTAGGATATTCCCACTCTTCTAGCTTTGCTAGACTTCAAAATTTTTGGCCTCAAGCTAATTTGGCACGAGTGTGCTTTGGAAAAAGATGCAAATGAATTTTAAGCGATTTAAAAAGTGTCGATGCTACTTGTTTCGATTTGGTAAGTTCCTAGAGAGCAAAAGAGAGAGAAGTTGAGAGCTTTTAAGAGAGGAGTATAAAACACTTAGTGTTCTTAAGAGTTTATAAAAAGATAACACCAAAACGGCTTAAGGGGTAGTGTTCGGCAGCTAGGGAGGGATTCTTGGATGTCATACAACTCTATTTCTTACTTTGGAAAGAAAAGAAGGAGAGTCATCAAGAGCAAGAGGTATAAAAGTTTATAAGACCCTAGTTTTATGTTTCCTCTTGTGTCATAGGTGATTTCTATACTAGAAAATCATTTTCAAAGCTCTCTATGCTTAAATCCATGATAGATTAGTAGATCTAGGATTTAATGGATTTAACATGAGTATTTATATGCAATTATGTTGGAAAATTTGGAGTAAAGTATGAAAATAATTTTTACCGGTAAACCCTAACCGTAAAGGGTGCTTTAAAGTTTTTCATTTTGAAACTTACAAATGATTTATGTGATTTTATTTCTTCACATGCTAGATATATAAGTTAAGAACAAAATGTAGTTGGAATCATGTAAAAATGATTTGAAATGAGTAAGTTGTGATTTTTAGAACCATTGATGCTCACTGTCGGAACCCTAACACCCAACAGTCCACTTTATGCATATTTTTCGTGACCAAAACATGTCCAAAAGTTTGATTCAATGATGGAATCTTGTAGTTCAAGAAGATATGAATCCAACAAGACTAATTTTAGGTCATTTGAATTTGTAGATTTTATTTTATTCAAGTTTGTACAAATGAGGCAAAATCAGAAGAAAAAAAATTAAATTCCTGATTACCAACGCCGTAGCGCCGAATTTCAATACAAATCCAGGCGCTGCAGTGCTGGTTCGATTTTTTGGTTGGACCAATTTTCTGCTAGAAACCGATTGGACAGTTCGGATCTGGTTCTGGAGTGGGTCCTTAGGCAGAATTTTTTCTAATTTATTAAATAATATTATAAATTTTAATTTGAGTAATTATTATATTGTTATGTATTTATTAATGATTATTTAATTAAGATTAAATAATAAGTAAGGATAATTAATTTATTTAATTATTATCTAATTAACATCAAATAATAATTAAAAAAGAATAAAGTTAATAATCTAATTATTTAGTATTTAACTAACATTAAATAATAAGTAAAGGTAATTAAGTAATTATTATTAAATAATAATTAAAGGTATTAAGTAATAAACTTATTATTTATTATTAAATAATAAGTAGGAATACTTAATTAATTAATTATTATTTAATTAACCTTAAATAATAATTAAAAAAGATTAAAATTAATAAACTAATTATTTATTATTTAATAAAGATTAAATAATAGGTAAGGACGATTAATTAATTATTATTATTATTTATTTAATATTAAATAATAATTAAAGAAGATTAAGGTTAGTAAACTTATTATTTAATTAACATTAAATAATAAGTATGGATAATTAATTAATTATTATTTAATTAAGATTATATAGTAATTAATGGAGACTGTTAGTGAACAAAATATTTAATAACATATAAATGAATAATTATTGTGCAATGATAATTAAGGATAGTTATTATTTGTTATTTAAATAATGTTTAATAATAAATAAGATAACGAAATAATTATAATGAATTGTTTAAGAGTTTAAATAATTATATAAGGGATGTTTAAAGCTTAAGAAGTCAATAGTACTTAAAGAAAAGTAATATTTGACGGTTAAATCATTTACCTAAATACAATTAAGTGTAAATGATATAAAATTATTTACGATGTGCTATGTGATGATCATCGGTGATTAAATGCTAGGTAAATAGTAAACTTAAATGTTTAAGTGAACGATTATATGCAATACTAATCGATAGGCCAACGTTATCAATGTTAGGTCTTTCAAAATGAGTTTAATTAAACTGAATTAGCAGTACGTCGTGAACAAGGCAAGTTATCTATCTTTATTCAAATTTATATTGAGCTAGTTTTCTAACTCAAACTCAAATTATTATTTCTAAATAATGTTAGTGGGTTAATTATTGTCAATTACTCCGCATCAATGATACTTATTAATATTCGCACTTTGTGTATTTGAATTCATGTTCTATTATTGAACTGTGAAATATTTAAAATTCTTCATTCATGAATTGTTTAAGAAATAGTCTACGATATTTGTTCCGGTTAGACATATGTATGTTAATACTTTTGAGAGCTATTCAACCTAGTTGTTGGTGCGGATTCTTGGACTGAAAGAGTAAAACTTGATAAGGGGAATATAAGTGTCAGTTATCCGATGCGTCAGAGTTTAATGTTATGCATACACATGGTGTACAAGAGGTTGATCCCCTAAAGTATAAATCGATAAATTAAAATATAAAAGGGTCAATCAAATGATTAATTCCTTGACAATGTTCATGGTCTATTGGATCACTCAGAAGTAAATAATCAATATTTATTCTTTCATTTGAACTTTGATTATATTGTTCAATTATTACATTAATTATCCTAAATCGTTGAACTATTTGATTGTCATTCTTGTTCATTCATGATATATCTTCATCAATTATTTTAAACTTGCCGAGCAAAGTTGTTGCTCACTCTTGCTATATCATGAATAAATTACAGCTGTGAGGATCCAGATTTTTCAGAAATTCTTTATTAATGTTAAATGAGAATTTAATTGATAAAATTATCAAGGTTGTTAAATAAATTATTATTTTATGTGGTTTAAGGTATATGAAGGGATTTAATTGATAAATTAAATCTGTGCAGAGATGATGAGGAATTGTGTTGATTTTAGAATAATTGAAAAAGTAAATAAATTGTTTAGAAACAATTTATGAAGAATAAGAGAAATTATATAAGGTACAATGTATTGTACAATAAAATTATTATGGAAGTACAGAAATTATGATTTTAAATGAGGTTATGTGATAAAGGGAAATGCATGAATTAAATATGTATATATATATATATATATATATATATATACATTTGTATACATATGTGTGTTATGTTTAATTGATAATTATGAATGTTATTAATGTTGGCAATTAAGGGATTAATAATTAAATTAATCCAAGTTTGAATAAAGAGGTAATGAGGAAATTAGTGAAATTGTGATTATGAATTTTAGATTTTACCAAGAATTATGGAAGAAATTTAGAATTTAATTGAGAGAAAAATGTAATTATATAAATTATATAATAATAAATTATATAATTTATATAAGGAAATTAAAGTGAAATATGAAGAAATTAATAATCATATAAATTATATAAGAATAATTATATAATTTATATAAGGTGATTAAATTGAATAAGGATGGAAGAAAATTTTATAAATTATATTTTGTATGAAATGAATAAGGATAAAGTAATTATATAAATTATATAATAATGAATTATATAATTTATATAAGGAAAAGTAATGTGAATACTAAAGAAATTAAATTAATTGAGGAAAAAGGAATGTTTTAAATTCAGTAAAAATTATGTTTATGCATAATTAAATTATTATGACGTTTATGAAGAATAATATTTCAGAAACGGGAACATGTTAATGTAACATGTTGTGCAAGTAACGAAGTGAAAAATTATGAAAAATAATTTTTATATGTTATATGAATTATTTTATGAATTTTGGAGGTATTAATTACCTCATATAATTACATGCATGGCGTTATGCATGTGCAAAATTTGTCAAGAAAGTACCCAAAAAGGGTTTAAATATTATTGATAAATCATATTATGGTTTTTAGTAAATTAAAATAAATATTTTTATTTGTTATATAAAATATTTATTACACGTAACAATTACGTAATGTATTTAAATAATTAAATTGCATGCTATCGGAACATTCGAGAGAGTTAGCTGAATTGGTCTAAGTCGGTGGTGTGCTATAATTTTTAATTACATGCAAGCCTTATATAAGGTAAGGAAGAAAGAAAAGAAAAAGGCAACAAATAAAACTCTCTCTCTCTCTCCATGTTGCACCACCGTAAGCCACCAACCACCAAGCCGTCGGACCACCATAGCCGACCAAGAAAAGAGGAGATTTGTCCCAACAAAGGAAAGATTTTTGGAGCCAAAGAAGGTATAAATTAATTTATTTAGTTATTTTGTGTATTATTGATAATAAATTAAAAATTGTTGGAAAATTGTAAATAATAAGAATAATTATTCTAAATAATTTTTGTATGCATAGTTATGAATTTTTATGATTTTTGGATGCTTTATGTTGTGTAAATTTGGAGAAAAAAATTAGGAAAATATTGACAAGTTGGTATACTGTGTTCCGCGAAAAGCTGGTTGAAGAAGAAAAGAAGGGCCGCGCATTGCGCGCGGCCAATTTTGCAAAGCCGGGGCCAAAAACGACGTCGTTTTTGGCAGGCGGAAGGGGGAGCCGCGCATGGCGCGGCGAAATTTCTGGAACAGTGTCGAACGACGTCGTTTTGGGACGACGTGGGTTTGGTTCGCGCATTGCGCGCAGATGAATTTTCTGAAAATTACGAATATGCCCCCTAGCTTTCCAGAAAATGCCGAAATTATCCCTAAGGGCGCGGAAGTGACGGTAGTGCCCCTGGACATTCCGGGAAATACCGGTTGTGTCCTAAAGCCGCGGGAAATTACCAAAATGCCCCCAGAACATGTTTTTAATTGAAATAAATTTGTAAAAATTGTTTAAAAATTCTAGAAAATTCTAGAAAAATACTAAAAATATAGAAATGATGTTTGAACATTAAATTTAATATTTTTGTAAAAATATTAAATATTGGAGATTAATATTTAAATATTTTAAATATTAATCTAATAAGTTTAAAGGTTAGAAAATGGTTAAATAAATTTTTCGAACAACAAAAAATGTTAAACTTTATCCGATGAGCCGGGTTGTCCGTAGTGAAGGCATTGATATTAAGTTAAATTAATATATTGAAGAACGAGGTTAATATAATTAACCATATTAATTATTAATTAACCCAATACCCTAAAATTAAAGGGTCGGGTAGAGTTAATTATGTTATAGATGATATTAATTAATTAAATTAATATCATGAGAGGTTAAATGATTATTATTTGATTATTTTATGATCATAGGTCATACGAGAAGCACGATAGAAGGGTATTTGTTATTTAATGCCACGATCCAGGCAAGTTCTTCAGTCTCTTTTATGTTAAATGTTGGAATGTTATGATATGTCATTCTTGTTTTGACTGCAAACAAATTATGTGTTACGTGATACGTGATTAATATGACCACAATGTGTATTTTGTGCAACGATATGAATATATATGAGATATATTGCTATAGTAGAAGCACCAGCACATGATGTATGACACACACCAAGCATGATAAGGTATGTGCTACGTGAAGTATAACTGTTGAACTTGCTGAGCCGTTGTGCTCATTACTTGCTTAATATATATTTTGCAGGAAATAAATAAATTTCAAATGTGTCAGATGATATAAAGATGGATAATCACAGAAGGTTGTGAATGTTATTGTTATGTTTTCAATAACATAATTTAATGTGAATACAGTTATTAAGTGTATATTGATAATTTGTATGTACATATATGTTGAACTCAGACAGGATATGTAAAGTCAAATTTTGAACTTTGATTATACTAGATAGAGGTTGTGATAGAGATTACTAAATGACTTAATTATGGATTATGGAATCAAGAATAAATTGGTATGGATATGAACAATATTAAGTTTTGAATATCAAGTTTTATGATACTGGTTACAGAAAGAAAAGAAAAGGTAAAGGTTGCGATCCATGGGACTAGGATCCAAATGTAAGGATTTTAAATATCCAAATGTTTTAATGCAATGATTAAAAGAAAAAGAAAAAATTTATACCGAAAATTTGGTAATTGATGATTTTGAAATTAAATAATGGATCAATTTAGGTGACGAAAGATTTATTAACGAACCAAAATTTGGACGTAAGGAAAATAATGTCTATTAAATACAAGATTAAGGGAATAAAGTGGGTCGAATTTCGGGGTCGTTACAGTTGGTATCAGAGCTAGAGGTTATAAACCTTAGGTAATTGATACCTTAGGCTATAACCTAAAGTAAGAAAGAGTAAGATTAATTGAGTGTTCTGAAAACCCAAGCGTATAGTAAGCTCGTGACTCATGGTTGTATGGTGGAGCCCCTTTAGCGAATGGGCGACTATGGCCTGACTAGGACAAGCTCCTCAACCATATGATCATGGTAAGTTCCTGAGCCCAAATACGTGATAAGTTTGATGAACATGGGGGGATTAGAATGGAAAGATATAAGTTGAGAAAGATAGTTCTCAGATAATGGCTAAAGTAAAGGAAATACGAAAAAGATAAGATTACAATGAAGAGATAAAGACGTTAAGAAAGATTTGATTGAAGATAATGAATTGAGAAAATTTATAAGTTCAATTAAGAACATAATTGAAATAGAATATTTGAAATGATTCAAAGATGAATCTCAAAGGAAATCAGAGGACACCTGATTTAAACAATAAAGATGAAAGGTAATCTAAAGAGCATAGAAAGGGATCATAATAATATGACCAGGAACGGTAAGAGGATCGTACTACGATACGATCAAAAGATAAGGAAAGCGAATAAGGAATAGCTTGTAAAGCAAGGTCTTGAGGGGATCAAGTGAGAATATGAAAGAACAGAGAGACCTGTTAGGGGTCAAAAAGGTAAAGCTTAATGCTATAAAGAGAAAGAGTACTATGAGATAGTACAAGAAGAATTCAAGGAATAATAAGACATGAATGAAATGTGAAATAACAGAAAGACCTGTTAATGGTCGAACAGATATAGCTTGATGCTATAAAGAGATATGGTACTATGAATTAGTACAGAAAGAATTCAGAGAATGATGAATGACAGAAATGAAATGTTATGATAAGGGGGCAGAAAGCTTGGGTACGAAATTTCAACTGAGGACTCTCGTGGTGACTGAATTGCACAATCCTTTGTATGGGCGGAGGATTTGTGTTTCCTTAGTTACTATGGGATAATCATTGAAATGTTAGAGTCGCGCTAGCAGTTTTTGATAGATAAGTAATATTAAGTTTAGGCACGAGTTCTTAAAACTCATGCATGTGGTAAGTCCATGACTCATAATCGTATGGTATGTTTTGAGCCCCTCAGCATATGGATAGTCTTTGATTTATTCTCAGACTACCTATTGCTAGGACAAGCTTTAAAACTCATATTCTTGTGGTAAGTTCCTGGACTCATAATGTGTGGCAAGTTTGATGAACTATACGGGGGTATAGAAAAATTGGAGTAGATAGAAATTTTAATAGTCCTAGCAATAAAGTTAATGTTTAAGTTAAGAAGCAGAAGTGAATATTAGGGAATTAGGATATTCCCATTCTTCTAGCTTTGCTAGACTTCGAAATTTTTGGCCTCAAGTTGATTTGGCACGGGTGTGCTTTGAAAGATTACAAATGAATTTTAAGCGATTTAAAAAGTGTCTATGCTACTTGTTTCGGCTAGACAAAAATATTTTTACATCAAAATGTATTTTAAAAGAATCATCCATGCACCTTTTAACCCGGTGTAGATGTGATGAATGACTGAATGCTCAACGTGTTGTTGAGATGGTGCGGTACTATTTCGTTATAAGATGATTCAACACCATAAAGTATGGTTTATGGTGTAGGAATTATTAACGACGGAATTCTCAACGTACTGTCAAGATGACGCGGTAACATGAAGTCATAAATGATTTTGATTTATGAAAGCATGTCAAAGCTATAAGTCATGGCCATTTGACTCGGCTAGAAGTTTTGAAAAGTTTTGACATGAAGAATGTTTTAAAATTTCTGCGGATTATAAAGTATTAAAAGTAAGTCTATGCTAATTGATCTAGCTAGACAAGCGTTGAAGGAATATAAGTTTGAGCTATTGATTCAGCCAGACAAATTTTGAAAAGTATTGAATTCATATTCTTTGAAAGTTATAATTAAATTACTTTTGAATGAAGTCTAAGGCTGAGATGAACAAAGAGATTAAGAATATTGCAGGTTGATCGAATGATCACCTGACATAGAAAGACATAGTATGGTGAAACATCCATCATTTAATGACAGACTGATCCACTGTCAGGATTTGCAGTATGAGGTACTCGGGGAGCGAAGTACTGTAAATCGGGATCATGTTCAGAATATTATGAAAATTCATTATGGGTTGCAGTATGAGGTACTCTGGGAGTGAAGTACTGTTAACCGGGATAAGTGTTCATTCAGCAAAGCATGAAAGTTTTCAAAATAAAATTTTGAATTCCTCTACTCTTAAGAAGATTGGATGGTAGGATGGGGTAGTATTTTTAATGTGAGCGATAATGAAAGTGATGAAGTAAAGAAATTATGAAATGTGATGGATTAGAAAGTTTGCAATGTGCAATGACTGTGAGAAAGGAATGAAAGAAAGATATGTGGAATGAATGCAAAGTAATTGCGTAAGTTGCAAATGAATGAAATATTAATACATAGAAATTTCGAGGACGAAATTTTATGAAGGAGGGGTGAATGTGATACCCCAGGAAATTGAGAATAATTCCAAATAAGGATTATGATGAATCAAGTAAATGTTGGTATTTAAAACCTAGTGTTGAACGATAATAGTAATAAGGAATGATTATGGAATGAAAAGAAGATTCACGAATGTGAATTAAGAAGAGAATGATGAATGTGCAGAGTATAAATGATGTACAATAAAGAGAATGAAATAAGTGATTGAGTAAGGATAAGTGCGACTAAAGGAAAGAAATTTTCCAAAGAATGAGAAATTATCTTGATAAGTGTATCAAGAAATGAGTTAAAGTTTTATGAATAAAATTTTTAGAGAATTGTGAAATGTAATACTACAGAGGAATTGTGAATTGAACTAAGAATTTTGTATTATGACAGTCATGACCATTATGGTATTATCCATGTAAGTTATTGATATTAAAAAGGTAAAATATGATTATTATGAAATTAATTGTTATTCATCAGGATAAAGATATAGCAAAATGCTATTAATAAAATACGTATGAATATTACGACAATTATGATTCCGAGGACGGAATCCTGTTAAGGGGGGAAGAATGTGAGGATCCAGATTTTTCAGAAATTCTTTATTAATGTTAAATGAGAATTTAATTGATAAAATTATCAAGGTTGTTAAATAAATTATTATTTTATGTGGTTTAAGGTATATGAAGGGATTTAATTGATAAATTAAATCTGTGCAGAGATGATGAGGAATTGTGTTGATTTTAGAATAATTGAAAAAGTAAATAAATTGTTTAGAAACAATTTATGAAGAATAAGAGAAATTATATAAGGTACAATGTATTGTACAATAAAATTATTATGGAAGTACAGAAATTATGATTTTAAATGAGGTTATGTGATAAAGGGAAATGCATGAATTAAATATGTATATATATATATATATATATACATTTGTATACATATGTGTGTTATGTTTAATTGATAATTATGAATGTTATTAATGTTGGCAATTAAGGGATTAATAATTAAATTAATCCAAGTTTGAATAAAGAGGTAATGAGGAAATTAGTGAAATTGTGATTATGAATTTTAGATTTTACCAAGAATTATGGAAGA